>MNPI01031367.1:0-13173 GCA_015888305.1 Antheraea pernyi | reverse complement strand
ATAAAATCTATTCGTTTTATGTAACGTATATTTTTTTTATGTCATAAAGAATATGTGTTGCCGAGTTGGATACAAAAGTAAAATAAAAAATGTTAATATTTTTGATTTAACCAGACTCTAATTTACAAATAAAATGAATAATGAATTAAGAATTAATTAAGTATGAGAAAACTAATATATGAAATTATGTATTGAAATTTAATCACTATATATTATATAAAACAAAGATCCTCCTTTTAAACGGATTTTCATATGGTTTTCATTAATAGATAGAGTGATTTCACGAGGAAGGTTTCGGTATATAATTTATCAAGATTTTATGTAAATTGGTTGAAATATAACGATAATTGTTCGAGGTGTCGAAAAAAGTCAAACCGCCTGGGAGTTTTGTCGAAAACGCTGCCTAATGCCTTTGACATATAAAAAAAACAATTGGGATAATAAATGACGTAGACGAAGTCGCGGAAATCAGTTAGTATGGAACTAATTTATACTTAGGTATCCAAACACTTATTAAATCAGATTCAAACACCAATATAAGAGTGAAAAGGCCTTTGAATCAGTGTATTATTCAATAAGAACTAGGGTAAAATTTAAACAGATAAAAATATGACATTGTAAGGGCTAGATGATGTGTGTGACCATACTGTCTTGAATAATAGTTTAAATTGTACGTAGTATATACTACGAGAAAGAAGAAAATCATGTTACACGCTGTTGCATTTTATGAACCTATACATATAAATAAATTTAAAGATCCGTAGTCTCGACCAATTTTCGAAATGAATGAACCGATTGATGAACCTTTTACTACAAGATAGAGGACTTTCCAAAGAATCATTTACGTTATATATATTTAAGTTTTAAAGTAAGACGGTAATTATTTAATTACAATTAAAAAGTAAAAGGTAATAATTAGTCGAGATAAAAGATATGAAAACATGACAATAGAAACATAAAACAATAATACCATTTTCACGGGAAATCTACCGTGAATCTAAATCCTAACTCATATTATTAATGTGAGTGTGAGTTTGTTTGTTACGCTTTAACGACTTAAATACTCGACCTATCGTCATGAAATCTTGTATACACATAGTCAGCGGTATAGGCGAGGATATAAGGTACATTTTACTTAGAAAAAAATGTTTCGAAGGGATACGTGAACTTTACATTAAAGCAAGCGAAGAAATGGGTAAAAGCTAGTATAGTCTATATTTTAGGACAATTAAATTCAGTTATATCGTATTAATTCTTACTCCTGTTAAAGATATAATTTTAAATAAAAGCTAACCTCAGTAGGTATGCAAGATCGATATCAGATAAAGTTATAAAATACAAATAGGCATTTGAAACAAATTGGCCAGCGCGAACCGGTCGCTAACCGGATGTGAATCTCTTTGATAGCTGTTATTAGTGTTATCTCAGTTTCGAGAGATTAAAGATATCGAATGGCTATTGAAATCGCTAAACAATAATCAGCCAGATTTGGGTAATGTCAAATGCTTTCAATATCTAAGTGTTTTAATTACAACTCACGTTAATCTGATGGCTTAAATCTGTATACTAACTAATGCTATAAATGCGAACGTTAGTTTGTTTGTTTGTTATATTTTTACGCCTTAATTACTTAACCGATCATAATGAAATTTGAATAAGATAGTTTAATGTCAGTGTCTTCCCTGTTTTACGTTTTTCTATAGTAGATTCACCATCACCACTTCACGCACCTTACGTCTATAATCTACAATATTCAATATAGTATTACTATTTCGAAAAAAATTTTAGGTAATACCTGTATGTGAGCATTGAAAGGAGAAGCTAATATCTCTTTGTCTGGTCGAATTTGGGCTACAGGAAGACCACTAGTTCATGTAAATGTATAAAATAATGCCTAAGAATAAGAACCTTACGCCTAGAGCGTGTCAGCCCGTATGTTCAACTGATATGCGCTCTTCTGTGCAAATCTCGTGTCATTTGCCTACAGTCGTTCATAGCATTCGAACGGCTAAGATCGCTAGAATATCAATCCGATTTCCGCCGGTCTGAATCACGTTATATGTTTATGAATTCATAGGAATTTAAGCCATCAACATCTAATTATGCTTATCTCATTTAACTAGGGTCAGCTTTTTTTCCTCTTCCACTTTCTCCTATCAGATGTCATCTCAATCTTCACACTTTTTATACACATGATTTCTCACACAATCTATTCATATCTCTTTATCTAATATCCGTCTATCTTCATACTTAAAACTTTTCGATGTACATTCGTATCTCTGCCACACGTAACCTTCTCTTATTGGTCTCTTATCTAATACACACCTTCCTCTTAAGTATTAAAGGCTTTCGTTGGTCACAAGCTACCTGAGACACCTTTTGCTATTTCTTCATTCTACTATTCCTCACGTCCTTGTCTATTCCACCGTCGTTTTGAGTCAATGAACCGGTTATGAAGGTGGTAGAGTCACGCTGTAGCTATCACTAGTTTCAGCATGAATGGGTCGGCTCACCCGGGGTAGTACCACCCTCTCACAGAACACCCACGTGAAGTAACAGTGCTTGCATTGTTGCGTTTTGTTCGGTTAGTGAGAGCGCCGGAGGCCCACCTCCTCTCCCTTCTACACAGACTGGCAACGCACTCCTCTGGTGCTGCTAGTGTCTATGGACGGTGGTTGTCACTGAACATCAGATGACCCACCTGATCGTTTGCCTCCTTTTGACATTAAAAGGTACAGAAAATTGGAACAGGCTATTAAGGATACAGCATTAAAGTTAATATTTATATTTGGACAGATACGCGATGCTGCACGCAAGGCAACGGCCCAAGCCGAGGTTCGGTCACTTGCTGTAGTAGCTAAAGGCTTGATTTAGTAATCCGGTGAAGCTGTGAAGGCCTGTCTTATATTAAACATTATAGATGACTTAAATGCTTAAAAATGCTGTAATATTGACATCTTATGTGGGAAAACATAGTATGGTAAATTTCTCTCTAATGAAATAGCAGTCGTTTGCTGGCACAATGCATTTCTTTTTATAGCAGTGAATCTTTTATAAACTTGCACTATTGTGTATAATATTAAAGTAACGACTCACTAAGGTTTACGGCACGAGTATTCCAATAAAGAAAATGATATAAAATCCATTTACAGTACAACTATGTAATAAATTAAAATGACAACTAAACTGTACAATAACGCAGGCCGGCATGACAGCGGCGACCAGCGATGGATAGTGTGTCACTCGGTGGTTGCCATTGTTTTTGGATTGTACTGTGATTACCATCAGGCATAGTGCAGTCATTTTGATGTGCTATAATAAAAATAAAAAAACTAAACGTCAGTTTTTCAATATTTTTGAAGGTCTTCTTTGAGACTAAGAAAATATTCAAGTTCATCAACACCACTAGTCAGGTGATTCAATTAAAAAACAAAACAATTTTGTGTAATAATCGATGGTAAAGCCAGATAAAATTGTGGTCTTAAAACGTTATTTGAATGGAACAAAGCAATTGTCCTGATCTTGTCATTTGGTATGTAGACTTACATGATCTAAAAACTAATAAAATAATGCCAATAAATTGTGCCGTTGATGTTTAGACATCATAGTATATATACCTCACTTACACTTTAGCAGAAGTATATTAATATGGGTAGTGTAATTCAAGGGCATTAAAGAATCTATTTATGATGTCTACACCTCTTGCTACCAGGATTTTAGCAAAATTCTCTTCAAATTTGTAACATACTTTTTGTTCCAGGCTACTTAGTCAAGTCATCGAAAATGACAAAATTTTTAAGTAAATTCACCAATCACAGTGAACTTTTTTTTCGAACTGACTGCTCTATTGACCTAGCAAGGTCTTAACAGCTTCACCGGACTACAATCACAGTGAATAAACAGCATTTTTCCTCATGTATAAAACAAATGTGCTTATAAGACGCAACTTAATTTTGATCACTTTCATCGACGTATTTCTATGTAATCTTTAGCTCAATATTAGTTTTAACGAAATCGACGCAGACATTTTATAATTTTCTTTCAATTTTCAATATTTGTTTAATTTCATGGTTGTGTCTATTTGCACTAATAAGCTTCCATTCCGTTTCTTTAAACGTATATTTCATACTACACAAAGAGATCTTGCCAGTAGATTTGAATGGGCGAGTTAAAAGTGGTTAATAAGAACTAGAGTTACCATTCATTTTTTCCTGTTTTCTTTTACTTTTCTGCGTTATTTTATAATCAGTGTGTGACTATCTAGCTATATTGTAAATTAGCCTCTGCCCAAGACTTAGTCCGCGTGGAATAGTTACTTTGCACTAACGCTAACAGGCAGTGGAAGTTCTCACGGGGAAAAAACCCGATTTTAAAATATTCTTCAGTATTACTCCGCTCCTATTGGTCTTAGCGTGATGATATATAACCTATAATCTTTCTCGATCAAAGAGCTATACAATACTATAAGAATTTTTCAAATTGGACCAGTAGTTCCTGAGATTAACCACTACAAACTCACAAACTTTACCTCTTTATAATATTATTGTTGTAAATAAATAAATAAAGATTTGCTATTTGCTAATGAACTTATTGTTATAACTTCAGGGATGTTAACCCAGTGGTATATTTTTATTCTGAACTTTCGAATAAGCGAAACCGAGTTCGAAGGTTAGTCAATGTTCAAATACATTGTAACATTATAAAATAACTTTTGCCTCGTACCTGCAAGGTTAGCTAACCGAGCCTAATGTCAAATTATGTGAAATGTAGCGTGACGGAGATGACGGGTGCGGAAAAAATTCGCGCACCGAGCGATCTGGGCCAAACTATTCTACGGATTTAAAGATTTAACTAGATGTGATATGTATATTGTAATTAATTAAAAACCTTAGCGTACTTGGGTTTAGATGACGATTTTATATATGTTTTTCAAGTTATACTTCTTTAGGCGCGTTAGGGAAAAATGATGAGAGTAAATTTTTACGATGCGCGCGCACACCGTCACGAAAAACCAACACCCTGAAGTTAGCTATAGTCAACATTTTGTTTCTTTGTATTTAAACTTTCAATGTATTAAATACCTTTTTTCTATTGTTAGGGTCGTTTTTTCTACATACGTAGAATAAGGCGAAAGATAAAATTTTGAAAAGATTTTTATCTTGTTACGCCAAAGAAATATAACTTCTAACGCGTGTACATAAGTACACAAACACTTTTTTTTAAATGAACCTTCTTACGGTAATGTATGGAAAATTTTCCTTATACGTTACACGTAATGTAGCTATGTATTTCTGTGCAGGTAAAGTATGTATAGTGTCTGTATGGGTTTAGTAGTATACAATAATGGGTAAATGTATAAAGTTAAGTATTTATACTACGGGACTTAGTATAGTATATAGTTTATGAGCATTCCCATATAATTGAATACATATAAACCGAATAAGTTTCCCTTGCACCGGTTGTACCGGTTGTAAGCGCAATGTTTTTTTGGAATTTAGATAATGTACATACATACACACATCTATTAAAAAATATTTCAATACATTTTTAATTATTTATGTGGTGAAAATATAGTTCTTTCTAGGATAAATCACATCAAAACAACTAAACGTATGGTATAGGACTATGATCATTCGATGAAGATTTTTTCTTAGGTTGTTTAGGCTACTTATTTTTTGGGATTGTATTGACCCATTACCATTTTGTTAATATACTACCCAACAAATCGGGCGGGTATGACCTAGTCTAAATACTTTTTTAATATTTAGTACGTATGCATGAAAAAAATAATACCGACTTTATTAACCTAAAATGTGTCCGTTACATAATGCACACAAGTCGCTAGTTAGTGACCCGATATTACTTCAAACTACTGAAGTTCTTGTCCCTTTCGTACATAAACAACGTAAGTAATGCTAACGAAGGTGTGATTAGACCAAAGCGCCTGCGGAAGACGCTTTAATAACGTGTTAATTTACTTTATTGCGTACATACAGGCCACGTGTCATGTAGGGCATTCAATGTTAATAAAAAACTGTATCTTGAGCATTGAAAATTTGAATTAAAATGGACAGGGGTAGTGGTTCCAGTAAACTTTTCTTATCCATGAAGGATAGGTTTAATAATTGTATTGTGAACACGGAATGGTATAACGTATAGGAATATAGGCGATGTGTTCCAAGTTTAGAAAAAAAAAATTGAATTCTTAAATTAATTATTTAAATTTCATAATTTGGAGTGGAGTAATGTAATTTGAGGGAGAACGGGAGCATTATTCTAAATTAGAAAAGTTTTAAGTGTAAACTATTTTATTTTTTTAATAATTCTCAATTTCATCAACACAATAATTTCAAAATTAGTCAATTAAATTTATACGTGATAGAGTTGATTATAAGGCCCACGCACGTACTATCGCGGCTTATATAAATACTTTAGCGACACGCGGCACTTTTGTAACTCGGAAGTTCTACGACAGCGGCTTCTATCAAAGACTATTAGGCTTAGACACAATAAATTTCGTTTCTTTATAAATATTTTTGTGTTTGAGTGATTGTTAGCTATTATAAAAAAAAACTTTAGATACCAATTGCTAACTTCGGATCCGCGAATAATGAAAATTTCAAACACGAATACAGAAAATGGTTACAATATTTGTATCTTCTATTGTTTGAATGGTGAGTTAGGATAATTTACTGCACAAATAATATGAAAAGCATAAGGCATGAGGTGTAAAATAACAATGAATATTCCGCCTGGTATTGATTGACCGTTACTATTTCTCACTGAAACAAATAATGTTTGATTTTATTTGCACAAGGTATTACTAGTTTCAGATTTAACATTTTTAGCTGCAACCTAATGCAAATAAAATCAAACGTTTTTTTATTGATGTGTGACGTAGCAGTGGCCAATTAATTCCAGGCGGAAGTATAAAGTAACATTCAATCAATTACTTCTATTCTAATAATTTTATGGTTTTATTCTTACGACTATATTAATAAGAGATTTTTAATTATATATTACTATTCCACTGTATAATTATTAACCTGAACCCATCTAGTAGATTTATACGATGCTAGATCATTGTAGGTACATACGATGACTTTTGTTTCGGTGTATCAATCTTAGTTCAGTTAAAAAACCTGTCGTTTCCATTCATCATAACGATTACAAATATTCAATATCGCTCTTTGACCCCTGTACCATGAAATGTAATTAAATTTCTTTGCTCTAGATATTTACAACAAGGTTATGGATTTGAGGACCCAATGAATATAGAACACGTGATCTTTTAAATATAAGGTATGATCTTAGTATCGACACTATATTTTTTTTGTTTTCGATTAATTTCAGACGGACAAGTTTTTATACGATTTTGATATTTTTTTTATTGTAGTAGGCAAACAAATAGGTGGTTCACCTGATGTTAAGTGATCACCACCATCCATAGACACTTGCAACATCAGGAGACTCGCAAGTGCGTTACCAGCCTGTGTTTGCGTGTGTGTGAAAAATAAATATATTATATAGGGGGAAGAAGTCTAAACCGACTCTTGGTTATGTAACTGAAGACATTTTATTATATTTACTTTAATACAATCTAATTTACTGTAATGTTATGTATTATGAAAATGTGTAGCTGCATATTTAGTATTACTTTATTGTATATTATATTAGACCAGTCGAAGCATAACTGAGGCTCCATCTTAATATGTTCGCCGGAAGCGAACTAGTAGTTGTTATGTGTCATAAGTCATAATTATAATGTATTGCTAAAAGAATATTTTGTTAAATTGTCATTTAATTTAATTTATTTTATTAGGATTTTGTAGGAGCGAGGAGCAAGTCCATGGCTTTCAAATTGTGTTGTTGGGGTGTCCGTTTGTTGAAATAAAGTTGTTTTGTTAGGTCACAATTATTTTATTTAATGCGTTACAGTGTTGTTGTCGTGCAACTTAACTCGAAGCTTAAATAGGACTGACAATCCAAGTATTTAATAAATATCTAAATTGTGCTGATGTGAACATAATAAGTAGAGCGCTATGCAATATACGTGAACGTACAGATTTGATATTGAGTGCTAGCTGACCCGCGCAACTTCATCTGCTTGAAATCGGTTACCTACCGATTCAAACGGTATTTCCAAGCTCGAAAAATCTTAAAAAACCTAAAATCCGATTACAGCGACTCCCATCGTTTCCAATTGTGAATCCAAACAATAAAGGGACTCACTGAAACAATTACCAAGTTGGTTTTGTGATTGACTTATGCATGTCTTGAAGAAATTGCGATGTAGCGCCATCTGTCATTCAGCAACATCAATAATTTCGTTTTGTTTAAAATAAAAACGACCGCTGAGTCATTTGGATACTGTTCATATGAAAATCGAGAATTAAAAATGTGAGGGTGGGGTTAGGAAAGTGAAAATTTGGGGTTATATGTATTTTTTATGGTAAGCATATATTGTATATAAATACAAATAAGAAAAAAAATCTGCATAGGGACACCCTAATCACTTAGAGGTATAGTTCTACCACAAAAACTGTAATGCGAGATTTTTATATTATTAGGTTATTGTGTGAAATGATATTAAAGATACCAATATTAAATTAGGTGTTACACCAGACATCCAATCAAAGCAGAAGAAACTTGCCTCGAGCGAAACTGAGGCACCAAATATTATACGTTTACCAGATACAACTGGGTTTTACAGAGTCTGTAGTAGGTATGGCGATTTATGCTGAAAAGAAAACTGTTTTTGAATAGATCCGAATCGTGGTCGGTAGAATCGATAAATGAAAAATCTAGGTCTAACAGCTCGATTATCAAAAATCGATCTTTTCAATTTGAATTTTTATTTGTGTCAAAAATACAATATTGTAATGGATGTCTCTACATATATTAAATTTTAATAAGGTCACATAAAAAAAATATTTTAAAAGTGAGCGGATATTTGAAATTTAGAAGAAACTAAAGTAAAAAAATAAATGTCGTTATTTGTTGTAAGACACAGCGCAACGCTGTATAACTCAAACACATTAATCTTGGCAATCCTATTAAAAATACCTTCCTATATACCTTAGTAAGGTGTAGAAAACTGCAAAATATTAAAAAAAAACTTTTTTTTTACTTAATTCCAGTATTTGATTATAGTAATTATTATTAATACTAAATACAACAGTTTCATAAAAAAACAATAATTAGTATCAAACACAAAAAAAAGTGGTAATTATTATAATATTATTCCATAACTTCTGTTTGTCTCTGTATAACATATTAAATATTACCTGCTACAATATTATGTTTAATTTATAAATCTTTTTGATAATAACGTAAGACTACGAATACAATATAAAAGCCACACACACATACAAAGTACATGACAGAGTAAGACCCGGCTAAAAGTGAAAGTACCAAAAATGAATCAAATACATATATCTTATGAAGCCACGTTAATAATTACTAATCACTTCAAATTTAATATTCCCGCTAAGCTTCCGAGATCTAATAAATACTTACCATTTTACATTTCTTATTCCTATACTAATTTAGGCTTTTACTCTCCGGTCAACAGAATATCTAGGTCATATAACTAATTCCATAAAACGTGGGACATTTTCTAAAATAACGAAATAAATTGAAAACAGCAATAGAGATATATCTGTCATACGAATAGTCACAGAATACAGTTTTAATTGGTTTAGTATTACTTTTTTTCTCTGTCCTTACCTTTTATAATATTTTTTAATGTGGTTTTAGATGATCAATTAGTTTTAGAATTTAATTTTTCTTTCTGTTTCAATTTCCTTGTTTTCTTATTATTATGTTATATTATTTATTATTAGAGCATGCCGTAGTTGTCTTTAAATATGACTGCGTTTATAATTAATCACAATACTACTACGTTTAATATATTTACTAGTGTATCGACCCTAAAATAAATAAATAAGTAGACTGTACCCCTGCGAAGCTGAGGAAGGTCTTGTTTGGTAAATTATGCAATGTTAACTAACTCTTATGCAATGTTAACTAACTCTTAATAGATAAAGTATACTATCTAGCTTTTCGTGGGTAATATTTTCATTTCCAATAGAGCCATTATCTGAATTATCAAGTAACACAGTAACCTACAAAAATAACAACCGTGACCGCAAACTTTATATATTTAAAAGTCGCGTTATTCCCAATATCATAAATAGAGTGATGAAAATATAGAGGTATATTTTTTAAAGCGAAACGTTCAATATGAAAGCCCTCGAGTATCCGCACAAGCAAATATTTAAATTTCAATTCGAACGTCGCATATCAATGGGGAGCCATAAGCCACCGGGTTTTTACTTTTTTTATCCCCGTCCGCACTGAGACAATAAAGAAAAAGCTATAGGGGGAAAAAAGAAAAAAACAATACGAAAACAGCATCTAGATTCGAGACTCTGGCTGATTCGAGCCTGGAAACAAAAGAAGTCGGCTCCCGCCTGACCGAGATCTTGGCGTACGCGGGCGCATCTCGTTTACGTTTTTTTTTGTGTTTTATTTTTTTTCCACATCGCATCCATGTGATTTCTTTTCTCAGATGCATCACAATGAGACGGTCTATCGACGTCAGTGGTTATTTTTAAAATAATTACGTAAAACATGCGTTGACAGAGATACCGGTATATTGATTTGCGTGTATTTTGAGTGTGTGACGTAAACGTCTTGTTTTTTTTTAATATAAATAATTTGATATTAAAGCAAAAGGTTTTATTACAACTATAATATATTGTATAGTGAAGAGTATGTTGTAAATTATATTACATGAATAAATTCACTATATTATAATTAATTATCATATATTATGTTGATATGGAGAATCTCATTAAACTATGTATTATGTCATATAATAGTACTGGTACTATAATAACTGTTTAAAAAATAATAATATATAGATATAAACTTCTATTAGAGCTGATACGCTATACTTATTATTTATTTGGTCCATGTCGTATAGACCAAAGGTAAAAAATAGAAAGAGGTATTGTTACCTTTTATTCATATAAAAAAGAATACGTTAAATAAAATTGGATTACTTAATTTATTAAGTGCTCTTATTCGCTTCTTGCCTATTATTAGAACATCCATTTTTAGTTACAGATTTAGTTTTGATTTACTGTGTTTCGGTCTGAAGAGTGTGTTTAATAAAAAATAGTGATAAATTAAGTTTTCGAAATAAGTCCACATGCGTAGGAACCTAATGGGGCTAACTTTAGCAATGGCGATGCGGCTCTTTTGAGATTGGTTTTCATTGATTGAATCCAGAATGTTCACCGCTATACTACATTAAACAGAAATTGTAGGTCTATCTTCTAAGTATTGTTCAAGTAATTAATGAAACCTTATAATAACGATAACTTCATAGATTATAAAGAATGTTATGACATAAAGTAATTTGATATAATTATAAGTTTAGTATTAAAGTCAAGGTACTATATGTATATAGATAGGTGAAGATAAAACGATTCAGTGCCTCTCTTTTTCTTTTGTCATAGCAGACAAACGAACATATGGGTCACCTGATGTTAAGTGATCACCATCGTCCATAGACACTAACAACACTAACCGGGTTGAAAGTGTGTTGCCAGCCTGTATTTGTGGGAAAAGAAGGGAAGGGGGGGAGGGGAGGAGAGGTGGGCCTCCGGCGCTCTCACTGACCTAACGAAACGCAACAATGCAACCACTGTTACTTCACGTCGGTTTTCTATGAGAGGGTGGTACTACCCGGGCGAGCCGACCCATTCGCGTTGAAACCAATAATAGCTTCAGTGTGACCCTTTTTTTTTTTTCTACATGGGGGAATCCCTAACGGATATCCATCTCACCGGGCAGCAGAGGATGGAATCCCTAACGGATATCCATCTCGCCGGGCAGCAGAGGATGGATATGCCCGAGTCGCACGGACTAAAACCCCATGGTACCGTCTTACACTTTTTGGCCGGAGGAGCAGGGACTGTCTAATCGACACTACATCTGCTCCTCCAACAGGTGTTGTCCCCTCCTAAGGGACCCAAACTGCGGCCTGAGGGGTCAAGATGGTGGACCCCTCAAGGGGAAATGGGTGTTATTCCCCCTAACAAACTGTGGGAACATCAGCATAATGCACCTCCACCACATGGATCTGTGCAGTTTAACTGCCCGGAGCGACGGACATGCATGTGTCTTCAGCGTGACCCTACCACCTATATAATTCTTTCCAAAAAAAACTAAACGAAATATAATATCTATACATTAACGAGCGAAGAAAAAACTTTCTACCTTTTAGTATCATCGATTTTAAAACATTGAAAGATTACTAGTATTTATAAAAACGCTATTAAAAATACAAATATATATTTTAAAGAATGCGTTACTTAAATACCGGTTTCCATGATTAAAAAAGCCGTTAAGAAGGCGCTAATAAGTTTTATCAGTCTATAATTACGAGCAATCATTATAATTATGCGTATTAATACGATTGAATCGTAATCTCAATCAGTTGGATCATCACCGCTTATAGTATGTAACACGTATGGGAAATAATCACATACGAAACAGGATTCGAATAGGATGTCTGCTTACTCATCTTATTTGTTACTTAAATGACTAATAAATGCATTAAGTTCTTCGAAAACAATGTCAGACTTGCGAGCTTTTAATCCTTTCTATAAATAGGTAGATTACGATAACACATTTTCCGCGTATTGGTTTTTTGTTCGATTCATCCGTTTTGTATGTACCTAATATGAAAGGAAAAAAATGAAAATCAACTGCCGAATGTAAGTGAATTATTTCCAAACGTCTGCTTTTGGTGTGGCTTATGACCCACGATGGCCGTTTTTATTTTTCGAACTAACTACGCTATTGACCTAGCAAGGTCTTAACACTTAACGGACTCCTAAGGCGAGCGCTTAAGACACTCAGCCGATTTTATTTTGACAACTAGCTCAAGGGTCCGCGGCACAACTCGGCTTGGCTTGTTGCCTGATTCATGCAAGTTGCGACCTATCTGAGCTAACCTAAGCTTAGCTACATATTCATACTTGTATGAGTTATTGAAATATATATGTGTACCAAGCATACATACCTCAACAACTCTTATATGTATTGACGAATACCGTTGAAACTCAACGGAAAGGTGTATAAAACTATTATAAGACC
>MU163794.1:2697-12862 GCA_015888305.1 Antheraea pernyi | reverse complement strand
GAAAGAGATGACGTGATGAATAATGAACAACATAAACTCTCTGATATTACCAAGAGGTATTTGGTGGATCTAAAGAAAATTTTTATTTCATAATTTGTCATAATTAATAAGCAAATACATAGGAATAAGGTTATACTGACCTCTTGGACATCGTCCATAACTGAATCGTAAGCTTTGTAGAAGGCCTCCAGCTTGCCGAGGGTGTCGTCCAAGTCTTGTTCCTTGCCACGAGCTCGCTCGTCCAACTTCGCTAACTGCTTGCGGAGGCTTTCCACCTGGTGTAAAAAATATTCCTTTATTTAGTACCATTCCATCTGAATGATTTATTTAACTATTATAAATTAGCTTTTGCTTTTGCGTCTTCGCTGGCGTCTATGTAGATCTGATCTATCCCGACGAACTGTAAATGCCTATGTCAGCGGAGATCAGTTGGGCGATCGGTTCCATTAGCAACAGCCGTATTTAAAAGGGGGACCACATTTAGCCTGATGGCAAGCACGGTACAACTGCGGCCGGTTAAATCTACAACCTATAGACAGACGACGCGGTCAAACCAAAGATGGTTGACAAACTGGTTGAAAAAGCTGACAAGCCAAAAAAGAAAAACTGTTTCGAGGTTTCCACTTTTACTTAGTATAAGGTAATCGCAATTCAATCATAAACATTAATTGTTAACACACGTTCCGTGCCTATTCGGCTGAGTCTCTTAAGCGCTCGCCTTAGTAGTCCGGTGAAGCTGTTAAGACCTTGCTAGGTCAATAGTGTCAAGTAATTTTTGCCTAACATGTCCTTTAGGCCATTTGATATTTTAACAGATATCAAATCATTATAATTTTTTTTCTAACCGTCTACTCTAATGGTCTGAGGATCCTTCCCACAGCTTCACCCGACTACGTCATGTATTTATCATACAATATAACGTTACAACATCATACATCGCAGAACAAAGTAATTTTTTTGTTTTCAATGGTTATCAAATCGTGTACCACCGGTGGTACATGTAACATGGAATGTGTTAAGTAATGTGGCTTTACTTGTTTCACTTATTTACTTACTTGATCTCTAGTCTTGGACGGATCAGCTGTATATCCGCTGTCGACCAGCGTCTCTGCAGCTCTCTCCGTGTCTCCGATCAGATCGTCGGCCTTCTCCAGCTGCTTGTAGAACCGGGAGACGTCGTCCAGCTGCTGCTTCACCGTCTTGATGTCGCGTCCCGGATGTTTCATCGTGTCCAGTTCCTTCTCCAGGTCGGACAGGTCGTGCGAGAGGTCCTTGACTTTGTCCTGATGTATTCGAATAAGATGGTAAAAAAACATTACTTAGAGCTAAATTTAATAGTACTTGAAGCCTATAACGGTTTTATAGTGAGCTTATATTAATTTCGTACGTATATGCTCAATACGTAATGCTCAATGAATTTAAACGAACTTTGAAGTTGTCATGACTCTCTGACCTAGACCTAAATCATTTCTGAAGAATCTTTATGATCCTATTATATTAATATGCTCATGCAACGCATCAAGAAAAAGAGACGTCATTCGTATCAAATTATGACCACTTCTTTCTCCCTTTATATTGCTAATTCAGAATATATTTGTGCGAAAACAACAAAATTGAGAAAAAAATAAATAAATATTGATTAAATATATTTTAAGAGCAGAATTAACAATAAAGCGAATTAGAATAAATAGAGTACATAGTTTGAAAGCAAGTATATATATCAGGTGATAGGTTGGTCACTTGTAATATTCAAAGTTGTGGTACTTCCTGGTTACATATAACATAAAGAATAATAATATAAAAACAAATACTAATAAACAACAAAGAAAACCTTAGTTAAATTTTGTTCTAATACTTTCAAAAGTATGGACATAAACGTAATAAACCTAGGTGTAATGACCGGTACCGAAAGCTACTCATAAATATCGCTACTGTCTAAACTTTCACCTGGTATACATTGGCAATATGAGACATGTATGAATGCAGTGCACCTAATTTTCAATTGATTTATAAGGAGAATTGAGTTCAGATTATCCTTCATAAATATCGCTACTGTCTAAACTTTCACCTGGTATACATTGGCAATATGAGACATGTATGAATGCAGTGCACCTAATTTTCAATTGATTTATAAGGAGAATTGAGTTCAGATTATCCTTCATAAATATCGCTACTGTCTAAACTTTCACCTGGTATACATTGGCAATATGAGACATGTATGAATGCAGTGCACCTAATTTTCAATTGATTTATAAGGAGAATTGAGTTCAGATTATCCTTCATAAATATCGCTACTGTCTAAACTTTCACCTGGTATACATTGGCAATATGAGACATGTATGAATGCAGTGCACCTAATTTTCAATTGATTTATAAGGAGAATTGAGTTCAGATTATCCTTCATAAATATCGCTACTGTCTAAACTTTCACCTGGTATACATTGGCAATATGAGACATATATTAGAGAAATTGACATGACGATATGGCATAATGATATTAAATTCGATTATAAAAAATCTTTAATACATATTGGAATAACTTAATAGCTATATAAAAAAAAAAACTTTAATTCATACCTGGCTAACTAATTCATACCTTCTTTATTATAATTATCACATTACGTCATTACCTCAACAGCATTAAAAAAAATATTTATCTGAAAACTACAAAATAATGTTTTAAAGGTAAAAATGTGATAATTAAGGACGCGCTCTCAGAAAAGGTCCATTTTCACGGTTTTTCCGTATGAATTACAACAAAACTATTGAACTTTGGTAAATATAATGACTAACTACAGGTACATTGAACCTTTAACAATGATGTACAGATAATTGTATTTTAAAATGAATAGGTTTCCATTTTTCGTTTCACGTGAGCTACAATTCCGCTGATTATCAGTTGTCGTGTCTGTGTGCGTGAGATGTCCTCATCAAGTAGGACTCAATGCCCAAATTAAACCACGAAAAATTGAGAGCGCGTCCTCGATAGAAGATATTATCTTGGTTACGTTCAGTTTATGTGTAATAAAACTAGGTATAAAAAAATCTAAATAAACATAGAATCCTTCATTGGATTTTGCACAAAGTACAATTTAGTTTTATTCTTTACTTATCCATGACAATTATTAATAAATAATAAAAAAATAAAACACATAGGTTTTGGACGCCGTTGCATCGTCGCGGGAGGCGCGTGGTGAAGACGGAGTGCTCAAGTTATGGCCCAACTATGTCACTGGAGAAGATCTTTTCGGCTTAACAGAACCTGCTGTGGTCAGGGTTCTTGAAAGTTTACCTGGTTTGTGGACTTATTCTCAATAAATATATCGTATTTTTGTAAACGCTAAACATTTTATCTTGCGTATATGACATAACTATATGACTCACTCATATGGTATTTTATTGGTACCATTCGATTTGTTTTGGGATGCTCTCTCCATCCCTATACGATTTCTGTATTTGGATTTGGCTTTTCGATGCGTATAGACTGACATTATATATTTCTTGATATTTTTTTTTTCGTTTTAACACCTTATGATATGCACAGTCACGATTTTACACTAATATTTTATATATAATCCATAGACTTTAACAAGAGCTGGCGATTGAAACTTCAAAAAACGCGGTAGTTTCACCGAGTCGAAAGTTATACTAAATGGAAATCTGTAAACGCAGCAGGATTACCCTAAAATGGCGGCGCATCATGGTAGCGCCCAATGAATTTCCGGCGGAAGTGCAGACTAACGTATAACGTAACGTAACTATAGAGCTTTTATTCATATAATAAGAATGTAAATCTAACGTGTCTGTACTCTTTAGATTTTCGTGACAACAATTGTCTGCAGGTGTCTTGGAATAAGCAATAAAATTAATTTCAATCATTTTAAGAAATGTCTGTCTGTCTATCTGATTGTTCGAACATATAACACTGTTAAAATACGTTTACGATAAACCCTCACCAAGAAAATCATAAAGCATGTCCTCGAGCAACATTTAGTCTTGGTTTCATTAAAATCGGTTCACTCTATCAAAAGTTATTGTAATTTAAATGACGACGCGACTTAAGTACGAGGGCAAATAAATGGACTGAATACTAGCAGATGATTTTATAAGTCACTGTTTTTGAAGTGAAACTTCTTTAGAATCGTTGTGTATTCAAACGATGCAACGGAAAGAAACGACAGGTAAGAGACACAAATACAAAAATTAGCGAGCCAGAGCGAGAGAGCAAATGTCGGTGTGTATGTATATTGCACACTGTTTAATACTTGCTTGTATTTGAGCATTTAACGTGTGTTAGTATATGTGAAAAGTACGTGAGCTAATATTACTGTACACTGCCTGCGGCTGTTGTAATTATCCTACCCTTGTTTTATATATTCATCTCATTCTTTTGTCGATTTACTGAAGTTTCACTTCTATCGTATGTGAATCGCACACAAACCTTTTTTTTCGAACTTGCTACGCTATTGGCCTAGCAAGAACTTAACATTTCATTTAACAGTTCACCGGACTACATATATCTCTCTTTTGTCGATTTACTGAAGTTTCACTTCTATCGTATGTGAATCGCACACAAACCTTTTTTTTCGAACTTGCTACGCTATTGGCCTAGCAAGAACTTAACATTTCATTTAACAGTTCACCGGACTACATATATCTCAGTATAACTGTAATAGATGGGTATAAAACACGTAGGGCACAAAAAACTGAGAGCATTTGCACTTAGGGATGCAAACGATACATCGATGTTTTAAAACATCAACAGCCAATATAGTATGATTCTAGAAAAGTAGTAGAGAACACAGACACCTATTATATTTATAAAATGTGCACTTGATATAAAAAAAATCCTTTTCCATACATGGTACATATAATCTTACCGAAGAATAATTTCATTTGAATCATCAGATATTACAAACAATATATCAAAAACATATCTCACCGTTATTAATTCTGTCCCATTTGTCCTTCATGGTGTCGAGTTGTCGCCTGACCACCTCCTGGTCCACATCGCACGCCGAGATGAACGTCTCGCCCAATGTCTTATTGTTCTCGTATTCTCCAGACCTAGACGAAAAATAACTTAATATTAAAATATATTTCTAAATGTCGAGGAACGTAGGACTCGTGCTTTAGAACTAAAACTACTTAGATGAACTGGTGGTATCGTTGCTAGACCAAATATTACGAACTATATTGCGTACGCACGCACAAACGAACGTCTAGATGCACGCACGAATGTCTACACGCACGCACGAACGTCTACACGCACGCACGAACGTCTACACGCACGCACGAACGTCTACATGCACGCACTGATGTACGTACATGTATACATACGCACAGCGTACACACACGGACCCGACACTACGCCCATCTATATACCATGAGAGTGAGAGAGTAGAAATGATTATCCCCCTCTTTCTCTGTTCCCAAATCATTTACTCTTGAGTACGCAAACAAGTTGTATTATACTACAACTACATTTCACATCGGCGTATTTCCTATAAAAGGTTATCTACACATATAAAGAAGGGTTGATAAGTAAGTCGGAACGCAACATCTGAGCGGGTGTTGTAGTCCTCTGTGGTAAGACGTTTGAGAGATGGCGATTTGTACTGTGTTTAACGTAAGACGATACGCGTTACAAAATTAATAACAAAGTGGTGTAGACTTTGTGTGTATGAAAATGAGTTGCAATAATACTTATTTGGGTTTGATTGGATCCCACATATATTTCTAGAAGCTAAGTGACAGCTGTTTATCTAGGCTAATACCTAAAATGGCTAAAACAGTTCTGACGAAATTTTTACAAGCATATGAAGGATCCACTAACTTAAGGGTTAAGTGATCCAGATACATGACGTCATTCCCTTTACACGTAAACAAAATCGGGACCAGCAGCCAGTAAAAAAAAAATGTATGTACCTCTTCCAGATATCGTTTCTGATCTGCTGCAACTCTCGGAGTTGTTTCTCGACCTCCTTCTTGGTGAAGGCCGCGGCGGGCAACTTGCTCTTCAGCTTCAGAGAGCCAGGGTAAGAACGATTCCTGAGCTTTGTTGAACTTACGACAGTGTTCCTGGTAATCAGAATTCATACATTTTATTACATCAGAAAGAAAGATCTATCCTATTTTTACCATAATTGGCCTTAATCTATATTTTTCTCACTTCTTCATTAATTATATAAACGATTATATAATTACTATTGATTATTTGAACTGAAATTGAAGAACTATTTGAAACGACTATTTGGATTGTCAGTCCGTACATATTAGCAGATATTTAAGCCAGTTTAAGTGTTCGTTTTTTATTTTCAATTAATGTTAGTAGACAGAACAATTAAATAATACTATGACGTCATCTATGGTGATCTAACCTTTTAAACCCTGTCGATAATATATTTTATTGTTTTTATATTGTAAGTCATGTCGTTTAAGGATAGATATGTTTTATTCTCTGAGAGTAACGTTCATTAATGGGATTCGAGAAAATAATGGAGTACATTAAAGACAAAAAGATATAGTGTATATATGTGTGGGTGTTAAAATACCATGGCGGCCCGCAGTCTGGTGTGTCTGTCGACTGTTTCCCGCTTCAACTTATCCCACTGCGTCTGGATCCTATCGAGGTCCTTGCGAAGACCCTGGTGCGATGGTTTCTTCTCCATCTCACGACCTGTATAACATTTGTGACGTCATTTGTATAGAAAATATTACAATGTCATCTAAGTACGGGTGTCCGAAATATGTCGATGTTAAAAAAACATTGATATTTGGTTTCGATATATAGAACTTATTTTTTTCTCCTATTAGATACCTCTTAGTATCGAGTAGTGAAATATGAACTCTTTTGATATATCGAAAGTATCGATATTTTTGTTCGATATATAGTTTAACATCGATATAACGGCCCGATAGATTTTAACAATTCAATTATCGATATTTTTTTCGGATAAACATTCTTACATCTAAGCAGAACTAGCATTCTGGTAGGAATTTATAGAAGATCGTATGATAAACAGGTGTGCGAACTGACCTTTGTCTAGCAGCATGATGAGCTCGTGCTCCTTCTGCGTGAGCTCGCGGTACAGCGGCTCGTGGTGGGTGTTAAAATACCATGGCGGCCCGCAGTCTGGTGTGTCTGTCGACTGTTTCCCGCTTCAACTTATCCCACTGCGTCTGGATCCTATCGAGGTCCTTGCGAAGACCCTGGTGCGATGGTTTCTTCTCCATCTCACGACCTGTATACAATTTGTAACGACATTTCTATAGAAAATATTACAATGTCATCCAAATACGGGTGTCCGAAATATGTCGATGTTCAAAAAACATTGATATTAGGCTTCGATATATAGAACTTATTTTATTTCTCCTCTTAGTATCGAGTAGTGAAATATGAACTCTTTTTGATATATCGAAAGTATCGATATATAGTTTAACATCGATATAACGGTCCGATAGATTGTAACAATAAAATTATCAATTTTTTTTTCTGATGAACATTCTTATATCTAAGTAGAACTACGTTCTGGTAGGAATTTATAGAGGATCGTATGATAAACAGGTGTGTGAGCTGACCTTTGTCTAGCAGCATGATGAGCTCGTGCTCCTTCTGGGTGAGCTCGCGGTACAGCGGCTCGTGGCGCTCCAGCTGGCCCTGCAGCTTGTTGATGTCGGCGGAGACCTGGAGCCGGCCCGGCAGCGAGCCCAGCTCCGACTGGAGCCAGCCCAGGGTACGGGCTACGTTCTCTTCTAAGTTGCGACCGTCCCTGAAAGTGGATTCGCATTTTAACTTCTAGTAAGCAAAGTTTTGATGTTAAGGAATCGATTTTAATAATATGATTCTATAGATAGCAAATGAATTTAGAATTTTTTTTTCAAGCTCGGAATGACCTTTTTTTCCTATGTGTGGTGGTATGGAAGGAATGAGCGCTTAAATTGCCGCACTAGGAGTATACCATTAAGTTTTGAAGGGTGATAAGGAAAATAACACAGCTTTTTTTAATTTCCAACTGTACATGCAAAATAATACGAAAGGTAATGTGACAATTTTTTCATCAGTTCATAAAGAAAAGAAGAACACGTCGCAGTTTAGATTATGAAATTGTAAATACAAGAAGATCTCGGTATACACAGGAGGAGGAACTGGGGATGGGGAGTGGAGACAAGGGGAAAGGGGAAGAGGGATGAGATAGGGGAGCCGGGATAAGAAAACGAAGGGAGACGTGGAAAAGGGGAAAGAGGGAAGAAGGGGAAAAGGGGTAAAATAGGGAGAGGAGAGACTATACGTGAGGCGAATAATTGTAAAATACCGCGGTACGAGTGATAACTCAAGGTTATGTAGTAGGTCAAAAGTAATTAAGGTTGTGAGTGAGATATGTAGGAGGTACTGACTTCAGAGCGTGGTCGATCTCCGCCTTCCTGTGGTCCAGTTTCCGCTGCAGGTTGTCGTACTGGCGCGCGACGGCCGCCAGCTTGCTCTGTATGTCCTGGCGCGAGGCCGCGTCCGACAGCACCTGGGCCAGTGCCGCACCCGCACCCTCCAGGTCCGCGAGTAGAGGCCGCTGTCCTTCCAGCTGACGCTCCAAGTTCTGCACACACAACGTTATTATCACTCGTATTAATCGAATCCTTTTTTATTGGTGGTAGAGCCACGCTGAAACTATTACTGGTTTCAGCATGAATGGGTCGGCTCGTCCGGAGTACTACCACCCTCTCATAGAAAACCCACGTGAAGTAACAGTGCTTGCATTGTTGCGTTTCGTTCGGTGAGTTAGAGCCCCGGAGGTCCACCTCCCCTCCCCTCACCTCTCCCTCCCCTAACCCTTCCCCCCAAAGGGTGGCAACGCACTTGCAACTCCACTGGTGTTGTTAGTGTCAATGGACGGTGATGATCACTTACATCAGGTGACCCACATGTTCGTTTGCCACCAATGACATAAAAAAAAATCAGAATAACTCGATAGTACATAAATGTTAATAGACAAATGTAGGAAAGAATTAACATACCTCGATCTTCCTGAGCTGGTCATCGGGTTCCTCTCCGTCCATAGTGATATCATCGAGCTGATCTCCGATACTGTGGAGAGCATCCCGCAGTCGCGAGAGTCCAGCATCGAACTCACGGGACGTATCGGCAGCCGCACCGAGGCTCTCTGCCCGCTCCTCCAGCCTGAACACACACGGCAATACAATGTAACCTTAATATAACAAGCCTCGATATAATGAACTCCTTGATATAACTAATTATTCCAAATTCTCTACAAGTACAGCCAGCTTCTGCCAATTCACAATATAAATTTACATTACAAATATAATTATGATAAACCTCTTTATAACGAAATATTTATCATTGCAGAATATACATAGAAAGTATTATAAACTTCAATCTAACAATTTGTTTTAATTTATATGCTTAACATAATCCTATCCTATAAATCGTATCCTATAAATAATTCCCACTAAATTCCACAATCATTCATGTACATAATTTGCTAATACAGTTTCAAAAATGGTTATGTGACCAAACAAAGTTAATTTTAAAATAGATGGAGATAAAATAGAGATATTATTCTTTCTTTTAAAGGTATGCTAAAATACCTAAAACATTTTGAAAATTATAATGACCTAGAAAAGACAGTTAGATATTGAGTATTCAATCTTTAAAATATCACAATTTAAGAAAACACAATGTAATATAACTAGGGAAAATAAAGAGACAATAACATGGCAACATTATTTTCAAGTCTGACATTACCGATTGTCAATTTACTTAAAGGGTTAAAAAAAAGAAATTTAGTGAATGACGTAATACTAACTTGGTAAGCAGATCGTTCCATCTGGTCAGTACATCGTTGATCTTCTGCTTGAGTTTCACAGCATCCGAAGATGTGGGGTCGAGTCGGTCCAACACGTTCGCTCCGACCTCCTCCAGGTGTGTGAGCTGTGGTTGCTGTCCGCGGAACTCTTCGCGAAGCACTTGTACCTGTTAATGGAAATTTAGTACAATTTATCAAATTTACTAATAACAGTCATCAGTTCTATTACTAAAACTTATCAATTCTACTACTGAAAGTTATCAATTTTACTAGTAACAGTCATCAATTCTATTACTGAAACTTATCAATTCTACTACTGAAACTTATCAATTCTACTACTGAAA
>MNPI01031317.1:0-12772 GCA_015888305.1 Antheraea pernyi | reverse complement strand
CTTCGTATTTACATATTACACGATATCTGCAAATTTTATCGAATAGGTACTGTGGACAGGAATGTACATGAACTCCAAGTTCATGTATGTCGAGGGTTTGCGTTATACACTGGAAGATGTTTAGATTTTTAGTAAAATCCACTTTCAACGGTGGTGGAATAATTACGAGTAACATTATTTTCAATGTTTCATATTTCAATCTCTAAAGTTACATGTTGGGGCTACAATGAAATATCCGAACTAACATCATAAATGAAAAAGTGAATTTGTTTGTTTGTAACGCTTTAACACGTTTCGTGCCAAGTCATTTTTGCCTGACGTGTCTTTCAGGCCATTTGATTTTGACAAAAAATGGATGTATTATTATAGGTTTTTTTTCAAACTGTCTACGCTTTGGCATGACGGGCCTTCACAACTTTTTCGGACTGTATCACGTATTATATACAACTATATATAACGTGACGTAAGTAATTCTTTGGTCTTCAATAGTTATGAAATCGTGTACCACAGTTGATACACGTGGCACGGAAGTTTTTAATTAACCACTAGCCAGATAGAGCGTTAAAAGCCCGTCAGGACAAAGGCATTAGTCAGGACTAAAAAAGGGAAAAACTAGAATTAATGTAGTAACATAATTTTATGTCAATTTTTACAATTCACCTATTACTTACCAAAGGTATTCAAATGTATTAAGAATACTTTCAGATTTCAATTTAATAAGGGTTTTAATATATTATCAGAGTAATAATATAAACGACTGAACACTATGATAGTGATTTCTGTTTGCATATCACATTTGTAATACACAAATTAAATGGCTTCATAGCACGTCACAGTACTTTAAAAATATCTTATCGCTCTAAGATATACAATGTATTATTAAAATACATTTATATCGAATCTATAAAACATCATATTGTCCTTTTATGTTTATTTGTTTTATTATTCACGGTTGTAGAACAATCTAGAAATGGGAAGAACTCATAAACGTTGGTGCATTGCAACATTATCAGTTTTTAGAGTAAATAAATAAAATAAACATAAAATGAAATCACAGTTCGAAAGTCGTCTGCAACGGTGAATGATTTCCACTTTTAAAGTTTCCCGTATATTCATGACATTCAGTTCAACGGTGCAGAAAAGTGAAACTATTCACCATTCCTATGAAACAGAATATTAAATCGCTATCAGCCTTTAAATTAGAGAACAATGTTCTAAGAAATAGGAATGGTGAATAGTTTCACTTTTCTGCACCGTTGAACTGAATGTCATGAATATTTACTGGGTAATTAAGAGTGAATTTATTGGCATACATTTTTCAAATTGAAAGCTAATATAGAACCTATCCCAAAATGTATATTTTACTAGACGTAATTTAATTTAATTTATTTGTATGATAACAAATATTTTTGACTGTACTGGATTTATCTGTAAACAGATATAAAAAAAAAAACAAACTAAAAATTTTACTTAAAAAAGATTGCCACTATACCATATGTTACATTTTTCTATTAGCGATTCATATGTATACAGAGATTTTAAAGTAGATAGATACGTATCTATATAAATTTATTTAACTGCTAATTAATATAACGTACTAGTTAACTACAAATAATTTCAAACTCGCACAGACTTTAAATATTAATCATTGAACGAATTCAGGTTTCCTTCTATTCTAATTTCTCAAAAGGCCACTAAGATCATTGAAGGATTTACTAATTAAATATTGATCCATTTACACCGGCAGAGACAGTAAGCTATACTGTATTATCTTAAATTAATAAATGATTATTGTCACATCTTTTATAAGTATACAAATAAGTATGGATACTTTATATTTACGAATGAAGTACATAATAAACTAGATTAAAACTGTGCTATAGAGACATTAACTTGTATTAATTTCACGTGAGAGGACTGACTGATACAAGTTATGTAAATCATTTTTTTTAATTCTAACAATTTACAGCGATCTCTGATATAGCAGTCGTCTTAAATTACTTTTAGTGTAAAATGGTTTATACTTTGCACTGAGTTATAATTTTCGATTAGTCTAAAGTTTATAATACTTCTTTATATTTTATACAAGCGTTGCGTTGTCTCTCATTTTTTATTTTATTTTACACTGGAATATGAAACAAGTACTAACATACTACTTAGCCTATTATTAATAACTGAAATAGAAAAACTAACTAAACGCGTCGTTGTTTGACGGTTGAACCGGATGACAGGTTCAACCATCCGCCAACGTCAGATTCAACCGTCAACCAACTATGAGTTTTCAACCAACATTGTGTTGTCGTTGCTTTATTAATATTTCGCTAATTTTAGTACTTGTTTCAGATTTAACATTTTCAGGTATATCTCTAGCAAATAAAATCAAACAATCTAAATAGTTTACCAACATGAATTCTTTCAGTTCTTTATGACTTGGACCAAACCCTACAAGAATCTTCAAGGCACGAGCAAATATTCCATCGGATATGTTGTTTGATCGGCTAGACATATTTACTGACAAATATGAGCCCGACAGTTTTGTGATACAGCACTTATACAGCCTTCGAACCCCTAACGGACATTAGTTAAACAGTTGTATTTATTTGTTTTCTCGTATAAATATGTCCTTTATATTGACATGATTAAATTTTAGTTGTTATTTTATGTTATCACAGAAAACCGACGTGAAGTAACAGTGCTCGTATTGTTGCGTTTAGTTCGGTCAGTAAGAGCGCCGGGGGCCAACTCCCACTAGCCCACTCTCCTCCTCACTCCTAACCCCCAAACCCCTCCCAAACACAGGCTGGCAACACACTTGCGACTCTCCTGGTGTTGCTAGTGTCTATGGACGGCGGTGATCACTTAATATCAGGTGACCCAACTGGTCGTATGCCTCTTATGAAATAAAAAAAAATACCATTAGTCACGTATCATGAAATTTAATAAGCCCATGCCCATGTCCATGCAACTGCCATATTATCGACTTTCAAATTTAAATTTTTTATTGTCGGGATTTGTAAATGATTGATATAAAATATGGTACTTGAAAGTCTTTATCTCTCTTCTCAAAAAAACCAAACCATCTCATTCATGTTATGATATGGATAGTGCCAACTATGGACAAAGACTTTTATATATTGCTGATGCTAACCTAAATTTGGGGTGTAGGGGGTGTCGAATAACATCGAAGACTTGAGACATCCAAGCCAACCTCACCTGCACGTGGTGCACCCTGCTGAATAACGAACGAGGCAATGGCGAAAGCGGGGTGGTAGGGTTTTACAGCCCGACTGGGTCGCAACCACCATGTATATGGCGAAAAAGCCCGTCATAGTGATTCGCTTCTGCGGGTCGCGTTTCGGGATCAGCCTGTGCATATCGGCATGACAGCGGCGACTGGCGATGGATACTATGTCACTCGGTGGTCGCTATTGTTTTTAGATTGTACTGTGCTTACCATCAGGCACAGCGCAGTCATTTTGCCGTGCTACTATAAAAATAAAAAAAATAATGTATCTTATTAAGAAATGATGAAATCCTAGTAAAACCTGATCAATGAGAGAGAACTCGAGTGTTTATATGAAACCATACATTTTTGTCATAAACTAAGTAGTTTAATTAATTTATTCGCAAAAGATACAAGTCATATTGAATCGATTTGATATTCCCTAATATAAATTTTATCATGCACAAATATTTACATTTTCACCTATATTTACATATTTAATATTAATTTATATATATTATAAATTAATATGTACATTATATATATACTAGCGCACCCGGTGGACGTTTTCCTGCCCTGACAATTAAAAAAAATCTAAAATCCAACCACAGCGACACCTACCGGGTCCAATTGCAAATCTAAACCATTCTCGGATCCAGTCGAACATGTACATAAAACTTCATCAAAATCGGCCCAACCGTTTAAGAGGAGTTCAGTGACATACACACGTACAGAAGAAATTTATATATAAAGATATATAACGGTAGACGGTGAAAGAAAACAATTTGAGAAAGTTAGAAGATTTGAGGGGAGATTTTAAAGGCTTGCTAGGCACGTAATAGAAAACACCAACATATTTTTTTTTATTTTATAATTTTTAGCGTTTGGCTACAGTCTCATCTGATGTTCACAACGTGTTCTAAGATGGTAAACACACCAAACCTAAAAAATCAAAAACACTATTCAATTTAGGCCCTAAGAAGGCACTTATGAAGGTCAAAACTACCACCGGTTCGGACAACCCAGTCATCGAGAAGAACCGGCAAGAAACGCGATATGGTTTATCTTTTTAACAAATATATATGATATTTAGTATATATTAGATACATGTCATAATTTCTTTTAATGGGTGCACAGAGATGAGTCAATTCCATCACCATCGTTCCAATATTGATCAACTCTATAATAGCCTTTTGACACCAAAACCCGCTTGACATGGTGCTTAAATTCGCAATCCGGCAAATCGGTAATATCCTTTGGGATTTTGTTGTAAAATCTAACACTATTTCCCAAAAAACTATTACTGGTAAAAACAATTGACTGTCAAGTGCAGCTGCCTAATTACATTAAAAGGTCCTTGACGACGACTCGCAACTTGAGGTTGATAGTTAGTATGTGTAATTAGAAAACTCCCTACTAACATCTTATGGTTTCATCATTCATTTGTAGATGTTAGAGCCACGCTCAAGCTATTATTTATTTCAGCATGTATGGGTCGGCTCGCCCGGGGTACTACCACCCTCTCACAGAAAATCGGCGTGAAGTAACAGTGCTTGCATTGTTGCGTTTCGTTAGGTTAGTGAGAGCGCCGGACGCCCACCTACCCTATCCCCCCTCCCTCCGTATCACCTAAACACAGGCTGGCAACGCACTTTCGACTTCCCTGGTTTTGTATCTATGGACGGTGGTGATCACATAACATCAAGTGACCCAACTGTTCGTTTGCCAGCTATGAAATAAAAAAAATCATCGCGATTTTTTCCTTCACTCAGTCGCAAGAATTCAAACGTAGGTTAATCGACGCGGCTTCCAAACACACTATCAAGTAAACCCAGCATAGTGATAACACCCTTGCGATAACACATTTGCACAAACCTTTGATCATCTGCTTGAAGAATGTTCCAGATTCAGTACGAAGAGACTGGGGCATATAATGCTTTGTAACAATCTTTGTATATATTCCTCGATCTTTTGGGTTTGATGGACAAAGAGTTTGCTATCAAATCTTTTGATGATTCTGCAAAGCATGTGATCATTAATCTTAAGGCTTTTAACGAACTTGAAAATTACAAGACTTTCTGATTTGCATCTAAATCATTACTAAGAAATCTTTGTAATATTATTATATAATGCTCATGTAAAACAAATCAAGAGAAATAGAAGTGACTCATATCAAATTACGATCATTTCCCTCTTCCATTATAATGCTAATTCCGAATATATTTGTGAGAAAATAACAAAGTTGAAGGAGAATACCAGCATATTCAAAATCGGTTACTGTTGAAAAATGAGAGAGAGAGAGAGACAAATTATAGGAGGAAAGTCTGTGCTGCAAACGAATATCTTTGTGTATACCGTAGTGGAACAAAAAACCTTGTAGCACACCGCAGCCTCTTGCCCCACATACGATTGTGATTGCGGGACTTGGCGCTGGTTCAAACTCAGATGACACCGGCGCGGCTCTAAATTGGCATTTATTCTCCAAATAGACTTTTGTCTTTAGCGTTCCAAGGTTGATAGAAGTTTCTCCATCTGATTACATAACTACTGCTCTATAAAGATAAGTTAACCGATTTATACTAAATTAGCGGACTTGAGAAGGCGCTTCTGAATGTCAAAACTACCACCGGTTTGGACAAACAACCTGAAATGACAAGAAACTCGATGGTGTATGTGAAATTAACGTTTAATTTATATATAATTAGGCACGTTATCGTATCAGAATATGTTTATTTATTGCTTAAAATATGTCTGCCTGTTTGTATGGTTTGATTTAACTCAATCACAGTTTTATCGATTACTATAGATTTTTTACACAGGAAGTATGGATCACCTTTCATTTAAAAGGCTCCAAGATTTTTAACACATTATATTTACAATATTATTCAGATATTGCCAAGAAATCTGTTTATATTCATTGTCAATCAATTTTAGTAATATCCATTTATATGTCATTGTTTAAGATTATTTTAAGCAATCTCAACAAACATACCTTATAATTTTTAATCTTATTCTTATCTTAATTATAATTATAGTCTAAACGTTTGCAGAGAGCTTATATTACGGAGTTTACTAGATGTGACAAAATGTTAATAAAATTAAAATTATGAGACGTAAATAACTAGCGAGCACAGGGGACATGTCATTTAAAGTAACTGTAAATATAAAGAATGAACGCATCTTGCATTTAATGAATTTCCAAAATGTATAAATATGTACAAACAATCTGCAGCTTAATGCCAAAAAACAAAGGCAAAAATGAGCAGTATTTTATACTACGTAGTCTTAACGAACTGACACAGCTACGTTAACTTTGGGGTAAAGGATGAGGTCACTTTCAAACCTAAGTAACAAGCGCCGACCCACTAAATTGGCTTGTTACCCGACTTCATGAATTTTCCGGGACCTTAACTAGATGCTGGTTTATATACTTGATGTTTTAGTAGGTAGTTGTATAAAGTTACTTACGTTATTACTTCAAGTTAGTTAAATTTTAATTAACCTTATCTACCAAAATAATACTAGATGCATGATATTGGAAATTATTTTGAGAAGTTGTTGTTTAAGTATACATAAAATGTATGAACTGCTTATTACCTTATACTGAATTCAAGTAGAAATTATTTAGTCAAGCCGACGACGTTTGAAATATAGAATAATCTATACTAATATTATAAAGCTGAAGAGTTTGTTTGCTTGAATGTGCTAATCTCAGGAACTACTGCTCCGATTTGAAATGTTCTTTCAGTGTTAGATAGGATATATCATCATGCTAAGATTAACAGGAGCGGAGCACCAACGAAGAATGTTTCAAAATCGGGGTTAACGTACGTATTATTTTCACCTTCTACGTAAACGTAGTAAGTCGCGAGTTAAATTTAGCGTTAGTCCAAAGTATCTATTCCACGCGAACGAAGTCGCGGGTATAAGATAGTTTTATAAAAAGTTTATATATTTTACTAGCGGGTCCGGTGGACGTTGTCCTGCCCTGATAATGAAAAACCCTGACAAATTATATCTAAACCTTCCTTATAGTTTTATAGTCGTTATATAGAAAGTTTATCGCGAACAGACCGACAGACAGACAGACGCGGTAGGGGTCTCTGTTTTATACTATGTAATAATAATTATTATTCACGTCGGAAATACACAATAAAAAAAGTTTAATTCATTGATCACTTTTCATGAAAATATATAAAGATATTGCTTAATTCATAAATATAGGTAATGTCGTATGGCTTCAAAACCACTTTAACTTACTGATACAGGAAACGCTTCCTTCCTTTTGATCAACGTGTCAGTAAACTTTGCGATAGTTATAAAAAATATGAAAGGGTCCTAAACAAATCTCGTGGAAAATGTCGCCCCTAACAATATCACAGTGGGGCTTCGTCCCAAAAGAGCTCATGCAATTTGAAACCCATCAATAATGCCACTAATGGACTAACTTTCCGGGTTGCATCGCAATTACTCTAATGTTATTACGAATTTTCTTATCCACGTGACACAGTGTCGTATTGTTTGTTGTACAAAATATACGAACATTTGTCAATCCACATTTTAAGAAGAATTAAGATGGTTGAAAGACTATTTAAAAGTTCACGTATTTAATAAAAACAAAAAATTATTTAATACATCATTAGAACCGTAAAACATTGTATTGTATTCAATACTTTTATAATAATAAAACATGTATCAATTCATAAAGTATAATTTTGTAAAAATAGAAAATATAAATAAATTTAAGTGTAGTAAATTCAATAATTTATTCAATTTCTTTTATTTTGGTTTTTGGTTAATGGTTTTTTTTCCAGAACTAATGTATGTCTAGCCGTCTTTACTGTATCAAGAAGAGTTCAGTATACTGTGAGTTACACTGATATATATATATATATATATCGAAGAATAGTGATATTATTATATCTTACGGACAGTCTAAATTGTAAAAGTTCAAGATAGAGAAAATTTTAAATAGCGACTTTTATGCTTCAGTAATGATAACTATTTCCATATAAAAAGCTATACACGTTACATGTATTACTAGCTTCCACTCGCGGCTCCGCTCGTGTTAATATAGGTTCGACTTAAGCCACAGCAATAGTACTTTTTTTTCTGCATAAAATACCCTAGGTTCTTTTTTGTGCCCTGAAAACTATATGAATTTCATGATGCCGCATTTGCTCACAGTCGCATTTATAATGTTATTAGGGATTGGAAATTTCTGGAGGACAACCGGGGCTGGTTCGAGAGATGTTGGCAGGCCGCCACGCCTATGCAATCGAATGAAGATCGAGTGGAAGATATGGGGAGAACTTGATCGTGAACTACTTTAGACAAATGATGAATGAATGATGATAGAAAACGATGTGTAATTATATGCTACACTCGATATTGCGTGGAAACAGGCTGAAGATGAAGACTATGATCGGATGTTTTTATGTTTACCGTTCAATCAAACCGTGTGTCTCAAAGAGCATCTAGCCCTTCTGCGGTTTGAAGTTACAATGCACGAAGCGCCACTCGGCTAAATGGGAAAGTTAGACTATGGTTTAGAGAATTCTACCAACGAAGTGTGTTTTCAATTTTGTAAACTATAATAGAGATTGATGACTTTTAAATTTAATTTGCGATGGAAGTTTGAATATTTATATTTTTGATACTAATTTTATATTGTACAATGTTGATACAATTATTATCTATATATATTTTTCTATATATATCTATATAGTATTTTTTTTTATTAAATAAAGTTTAAAGTTATGATATTTATCTCGAATTACTCATTTGAGGTAATAATTGTGATGAATTATTGATATGGTTTTTCATAGATAATCGTTTTGTTATATTTTATTTTATTCCTTTTTTAAATCCTTCTGTTGATCCGTATATGAGAATCAAATGTAAGTCAAAATTTTATTTAATTTTCTAGAAAACGTGTAACATATATATAATTCATATATGTTAATTAATTAAATGAATATTAGTTAAAATATACCCTTGTCGTGAAGAGGGAACGTAGCTTTCTATTAGTGAAATCATTTTCAGTATCAAAAATTAATTCAACAAATATAATCTGAAAAAAAAAACACTTAGATGAGATCCAATCTTCCTGTACTTCAAGCATAGTAAACGTAATTTGGATATTGTACTTCAATTAGAGAATATAAGTATTCAATTACAAGTTGCTTAAAGCGATTAAAAAAAATTGTTTGGGGAAAGCTTACAAGTTCGCATCACTGATGACTGATAAATGTAGCTCTGACAAATGCATACAAAATTTCATATATTTAGTTGAGTCGTGAGAGTGCAACAAACAAAGAAACAAACTCACATTCGTGTTTATAATATTAGTTCGAATTAAAATGAAAAAGTCCTTAGATGCATTGGACAGTGTACGAAAGTGAACCGTCATACTCGTTTATCATACATATTATTCGTCATACATTCATTTATTTATTTACTTACCTTCATTCGACGTAAAACGTGCTTAAGTCAGTGACACAATGGATCGTGTATACTTGACTCCAGTCGTCTTTAACCAAGTTTATTGCTGCTAAGAAGTGCATCTTTGAAATCTGAGGTTTTCACTATTGTCGTGTGGTCGCAAGCATACACCCACTTTATTAATAAATAATTTCGAATTCCTGTATATATAACATAGATATAACTGTTCTATTATTAGTGCTTGTAACCGCAATGCTGCCTGGATATGATATGCAAGCGTACGTCGGATCTAAACAGAATGTGGTTTTCAATGTCCGTGCGTGTTTCACGCAGAAATTATTTCAGAGGGCAACTAAAATTCGCTAAGACTGAAGTTATTTGAACACTTAATTCACGATTATTAATATAATTTACATCTATAAACGTACCTATGGTTTTGAAGTAAAAACTTCTTAACGCGCGTTGAGCTGTATTTTTGGCAGGAGATAAATTTATAATTTCGCCATATGACATGCTAGTAAGCATGAAGTAGCGAAGTTCGTACAGAAGTTAGTAGTAATAGCTAAGTTAATTCCTTTATACACTATAAATTCCTCATCCCAGACTCTTTAACTGCTGCCCATGAATCAATAAGGAAATCAGAACAGATTAAAAAATAGGTACTTATATAAATGCTTACGTAAGCGTTTATTAGTATTACGTAAGGGAGGGAGATATGAATATTGCTTAGTTTTACTGACCCGGGAGGGGGCAGTCAAAAATCACAAAAATCTGCTTACTTAATATAGTGGAGGGAGCGGTCAGAAATTACAAAGAATCTGCTTACTTAATACTTGAACGGATTAAAAATAACTTATATAGTTATTTACGTAAGCAGTGGAGGAAGTTATGAAGATTACTTACTTTTGCTGATCAGAGGGAAGGAGCGGTCAGAAATTACAAAGAATCTGCTTAATTAAAATTTGAATGGATTAAAAATAACTTATATAGTTATTTACGTAAGCAGGGGGGAGGAGATGAAGAAGATTACTTACTTTTGCTGAGCAGGGGGAGGGAGCGATCAGAAATTACAAGAAATCCGTCTATGTAATACTTAAACGACTTCTATATTTACTGTTTACCAGTCGTCGTAACTAAAGTTTAAAATATATTACAGTCAATAATCTTAACGCTTCAGTGATTTCGATACGAGAAGTACCCGATATTTCACTATCGAAGCGAAAATTTTGCCGCTGGCCTGGTTTGCGTAACGTTAACCCCTTTCCGCAGTCTGATGGAACGATGATTGATTTGTGTTTACACTGGGGTCGGGTTGCAATTTAATATCTTATTGTTAATCGCTAGGCGGCGTTAGTGTTGACTTAGATCAGCGACGTGTTTTGGGTAGATCGGTTGTTAATAATTATTGTTATTTTATATTTGGATGTATTTTTAAATGAAATTAGTATTCTCAACCGTTCCAATAATTTGTATGGAAAGCGTTGCGTTGTGTAAATTCGAGATGTCACAATAGTACATTGTTACACCTGTGGGTAAACTATATTCCAGTTTTGTTATTAGAACTCTATTTTGTGCGTATAAAGAGGAAAGATTTGGGACAGTTACAAGGATTACCGGCAGAAGTGTGTTCTTTTTTTTAATCTTTCAATCAATTATAGTCTACATTATTAAATTATATATATTAATTAAAAATTAATTAAACAAGAAATTCTTGAGCAACAAAGATTAGGCCATTTATAATTATAATTTCGTTAAAAGATTTGACGCATAATTCACAATAACAATATTGCAAAGCCCTTTTTTATCGTTTTCTCTCTTATTAAAATGATTTTTATTTTGGTCTCTTAATTTATTTATGTAGATATTTTAAGTTTATGTTTACGACTTGGGCGCGACATAAGTAATGTATACTTGTATTTCAGCCGTGAAATTTTGAGGTCATGCTGAAAACCAGCGCCGTTTTCAAAGGCGGCAATACGCTGACGCCAGGTCTCTTTGTCATAGTTTTACTTTTTTATGGTTAAGGTTTTTTTGTACACTTATACTATGGCAATAAATATATTTCTTTCTTTTTTTCTTTCAAATTACATAATTTGTAATATTGTAGTCTGGTTTCCACATCTATTGGTACTTGAAGCAATAAGTATATAATTTTTTATACAGTTTGTTACTTACACAAACATGCTTTGACACTTCCTTTTCGATTTACTTTTGTAAACAACTTTGCCGCAAATAAAAACAAAAGAGGTGCATAGCAAAGATAGCGAGTAACAAATAATTAAAATACCCTAAACAGATATTAGTTTAAAAGAAAAAATTCAATGTGGAATTTATTAATTTCTCCATAATAATAACCACAAACTCATTAAGCACACATACTTAAGATAAATTTAGTAAGTGCTCGCAACTCCATAACTTGCTCGCTCATGAATTTCTTAACTAGAGCTAATAGCTTAACGCAGAAGAAGTTTCAAGAGCTCGCGACTTAAGTTGAAGTTTAATATGAGCAAACTTCTTTAGAATAGTTGAAAAATATTTATGAGTTCATATTATAATAGTTTATTTTGAATAGGTCTTAGCGTCTTATATATGGTCAAATAGAATTACTCTGTACTTGAATTGACCTTGTTGTATCATCTGTTTAAACAATGTATTGAAACAATTTATAGTAAATGAGAGTCCAGCCATAGATCTACTAAACCTTTCTATTATTATTGCAAGCTTTTATTTAGTTTGCAATGTTTGTCAGTTTGTTTAGGTCAAATCTTGCAACCTGAATTAGACCCAGTTCCTTTACTCATACACGGAAATGAAATAAAAACAAAATGGCGAATTTCAAATGGTAGCGTTACACGTTGAAAAAAAAAATTTAATGTCGTAGCAGACTAATGAACCTATTGGCCGTTAAGTAATCACCACCGTCCATAAACACTAACAACACCAGGGGAGTCGAAAGTGCGTTGCCAGCTTGTGTTTAAGGGAAAGGAAGGGAGGGAGCAGAGAGGAGGTGATCCTCCGGCGCTCTCACTGACCTACCGAAACGCAATAATGCAAAAAATTCCGATTAAGCTTTTTAGGGTATTTGTGTAAAAGCTTATTTTTAAA
>MNPI01031309.1:0-13499 GCA_015888305.1 Antheraea pernyi | reverse complement strand
CAGTGTAAAGCTAAAATCAAGTTTGTGGGATCACCACCCTTGCCCCACGGCCGCTATCTTGAAAATAGGGGTTGGAATTTCGAAAATAACGAGAAATTTCCATAAAAACAGAAAAAAAGGAAAGAGTTTAAAAAAATAAATCAATCTTGGTAACATTTACAAAAACTTTTTTCTTAAAAGGTCAAAGTTATCCAAATACAAAATCTAATCTATCTTTCTTGAACAGTTAGCGCCTCGCACAGTGGTCTGTCTCTGTAACAGGAGGTCGTAAAAATTTTTTTGGAGTTACAATTTTTTTGGAAAATTAGCATGCCGCAAAAAAAGAAGTGACAAAAAGGCCTAACTATACTCATTGACAGGGGTATAAAAAAGTACATACGATGTCTTTCGTCTAGAAAAGAGTACTCTGTTCTTAAGACTTAGGATAAATTTACCTTAACGCGAAAAATTGGGAGTGAAAACTAATAATAACAAATATGAAGATTTGATCTCACACGTGGCTATTTAATTTTAAAACTCTTCTCGGCTCGTAAACCCTCGTACCACTGCACTATAATACAGGTGTTAAATTGTCAAAAGTTAATAATATAGTACAGGGTTAATGATTAGGATGTAAATAGATATGATGCTCAGTCGTTTTTCCTATGACGTAACCTATATTAAATTTGGTTATTGTCATATCTATAGGGGATTGGTTTAGCTCAGTCAAGTGATGCTCTTTGAAGCCGTACGAAAGTCAATACGTCCCGACTCTGGCTGGTACCGCGTTCTTATTTATGCTGAACGGATTTCGATGGATCGATAGAACGAATAACGTTCATGATTAATGGGCCTCGTGGATATTTGAAAACGCGACCGTAAAACATTTTTATTGATTATATTTTTTAGAACGTTTCTCGGTTTAGGTGCAAACTAGAAACCTAAATCAGTATTTGGGGCAGTAGGACTTTGTTTGTATAGAGGAGATTAATGTTGCTTGACTTTTTTTAATGAATCGACGTTTTGTTATATTATGTCGTTGGAGTAGGTCAGAGCGAATACTTTCTACTAGCTGTGCCCGCGACTTCGTCCGCGTGAAGCCTTATGTAAGGAAACCGTGATTAATAAAGTCATCAGAGTGTACAAAGTCCATTTACTTATCTTTTGTTTTTTCCTCGAACTGACTACGGTATTGGCCTAGCAGGGCCTTAACAGCTTCACCAGACTACAAGACCGACTTTTCTCTCGTACTTAAGTCACGTCGTCTTGAAGAGTTTTTCTCATAACGCAGTATTTTAGCAACGATGCGTGTTCATACAAACAGACAGAGAGACATTTCTAAAATTGGTTGAAATCTATTTTATTACTTATACCTAGACACCTGCGTCATTTTTTTTACAAAAATCTAAAGAGTACAGACACGTTAGATTTGCTTTCTTATTACATGTATAGAATATATAGATACGAGAGCATAAGTCATTTCACAACTACATTTTTATTTTACATTTACATTTTAGTGGTGGTAGAGCCATGCTGAAACTATTACTGGTTTCAGCATGAATGTGATATTATTTGTTAGTTTAAAGCTTAAAATATAACTTATTCAACATGTATTTAGCGAAAGTAAGATAATCTGGCCGTTAAATTGCTTTTTCGGGTATTATTTTTGCATCTTTTGAATACACAGCGTCATGTGAAACGGGCTTACATTGGCTGTGTTTCAAACAAACTAAACAAAATAAGAGCACACATTTCAAGTGAGCTCTTATTTACCGAGACGTATTTTTCGCGCCGACCCGTTATCTAGTTATTGTTGATCGAAGCTTATACACATAATATTAATAAGGATAACAATAATTTTATTTCACAATAAAAAAACAAAATTAAAGCTTATACTTTTGACTTCTTCCTCCAACACGTATTTCAGAAGAAGATGTTTATATGTGTCGTTAAATTTTGTCTATAACTTATGTATTTTTAACTTCTCGTCGTTTTTATTAGTTTACGATAATTAATGGGGTCATATATTTCAAAGTGATGATAGGTTAGTGGTGTATAAATACACTGATGAACGTAAGTTCGAATTCTGAATGATTCTGAAGTTACAGTGACAGAAAACATTGGGACGAAATAGCGTGGTACGTTATTTTCTAATATTCTCCTAACTAATTGCCTTGCCAAAGGTAAAAATCTATCACAAAACACTTATAAGTGTGTTGTAGCAACTGAAGTTGAGAATCAGTGTTGGTCTTATAATTTTAAGCTACCTAGTCACTTACCATCAGGTGTGATTGTAGCCAAATATAAAGCAAAAATCACTACATATTATAAAACAAAGTTCTCTACCACGTCTGTCTGTCTGTTCGTAATAAACTCAAAAACTATTGAACGAATTTTAACGTCTGCCGTGTCAGTTATTAATTTATAAAGTAAAATACATTGATGTTGCCCAATTATAGGAACCACACTCACTTCTCTAGATCGACTTGAAATTTCCTCTCTATACTTTGTAGCAAATCGACACTTAACTTCTGCGTTATTTCATCTTCTATTACTTTGTCTATCTCTTTTTTCTCTATTTCCATTGCATTTACACCTTGGTTCTTATTTATCTGGAATTTGAGAGCAAGAGGTACGAAAAATATAGCACATTTAACCACTGGACACTTACACCGTACTAAATATACTTAACACCTAAATGTACTAATATCGCCATACTTATTATGTGCGCATCAGCAAATTTGAATTAAATTATATTTATAAAATACTTTGATAGTCAATCACATTCAAGCACTCAGTTAGGTTGCACAATAACACGATTGTAACATAGAAATAAAATAATTGTGACCTAACAAACAACTTTATTCCCACAAAGGGGTACCAGAAACATATATAAGGCAAGGACTTTCACACCCTACACTAAGTACATAGAATTGAAAATAGGCCCCAATGATTATTTGACTGCATGGACCTTGCCACATTTATTTCAACTGAAATAATTAATTATAATAAAAATATCTAACCAAAAACAAAATCAAGGCGTAAAACATAACAGCATGTCTGACACACCACATTTTTTTCTATAAAAATAATCTACAATATAAAAAAAGAGTTGCTATAAAAATAGTTATTTTTTTTCGTTACACAAATAAACGATATACGGACCAATAAACGAGCCAAGTGCTCGCTATAAACTTCGTTATAAAATTGATTTTATAGCTGTCGAAGTGAGAATTGATAGATCAGATTATTATTGCGTTTATGTAAAAATATTCGCACGCCTACTTGCTTGGCCTAGTGGGCAATGTGACGAAACGTGCCCACTGGTGGGAAGATTCAATTCTTTTCTGTGTCTTCTGCATCAAATTTGCTGGGTTCGTATGGACTAATTCGTTCTATCGTTTCTTCTATATGACAAGCACAAAAAGGACAAACTAAAACAAAAAAATATCATATTAATTTAATTATAAAATTAATGAATATATTAACAAATAGTCTGATGTTTTGTGTCGATATTGCAACTTTAATTCATACCACAGTTTCAACTATTAATAAAATTGCAAATGTTACTATATGAAAGGCTCAAATTAAATTAAAAGTTACTTTTAACCATGATTTATAAAAAACAACGAAAAATAATAGAATACAATAAATTAAATACATTTACCAGTACAAAAACAAGTAGGTGTTATTTCTGTGAATTTCTATTACAGTTTTTCAGACATCTGCATCCGGAGCTCGAACGCTCTTCTTTATCCAATGAATTTACCTCCTGACGACATACAGTTTAAATTACTGCATTACAATACGATTGAATAATGTTACATACTGTGGGTAGATGGAAATTTATCGTCAACATAAGTATTATACAATGGGGTAAGAGTAAAAACAAATAAATGTTACCATTGAAAATATGTCTGGTTATTAAACATTGAGTTTTTGTGGCGAGCAAACGTTTTAGAAGACAAATCGCTGCAAATTACACTGGTCAATGTTTATCAGTGCTGGAAAATTATTTATACAAAGCCTGCTATTGGTAAAGTAAAAAATCTGCTAAACTGCGACTCCCTTACGGTAAAACTTTAGTTGCCTTCAAAATAGACCTACAAAATATCAAATAATTATTATAACAACGCTAACCAGAATAAACGTGTCCCCCTGCTGAGCCCAAGGCCTATTCCCAAAGGCATGAACATAATCACCGCGTCAGTTCACAATGTACTGTTCATTATAAACATCGTGTAATCCACAGTTCTATATTTTTCCCACATACGCCAGTACCATAAGAACATTTCACAGGTTCAAGTTCTAATATTCCACCAGTCACACACTTATTTAAATTGTACTAGTAGGCGTCCAGTGGTCGACATTCGACCCTACGGTCGTTGATTTTTTAAAGGGATAAATATTATAATAATAGTTGTATGTTATAATATCATTGTTGAATGTAGAATTAAAAAGGGTAATTGGAACGTAAGAGTAAAATATTACATACAGTCGAGCATAGCAACCTCCTTCACAACCTTTTTTGAAGTCCTTTATTGACAGATGTCAAAATGTCTTTTTTATTTACATTTGTGTATATGTTATGTAAAATTGAAGCAGTAGTGTGAGTAAGGCATATTTTAATTAATTTAATGTACTTCTAATGCATTTTATATAAAATAAATAGCTTTCTGCACATCTCCTCCATATAAACTTTAACTATGCCAAGTTTCACGTTCATCCGTTCGTCCAATTACGTTAAAAAGGGGTACAAAAAGATTAGGCTTCACGTATTAATATATAGATATGCCCTTTTCCGATATTTATTAGGTAAACTTAATAATCTAGTTACATTGATAAATTCAATGGATGATTGCGATTATCCACGTCCTATTTGTAATTTTCAATGATTTATTCTAAAGCAGTTACTGTGATTTCACTCAAATAGTTTAGAGAATTGTACTATGTTGATTGAAAATCAACAACAAATCATTTACTTAGAGATGTTTAATCATACTGGAACACAATCACAGGTTTGCTTAACAAATTAGCATTTTACTCACATCATCTGGACAGCAAACTGTACAGCACAGATCTTCCTTATCTATTGCTCTCAACAGGGTATAGAACTGTATGGACAAATTAGCATGTCGTTACGGATTTTCCTTGATGATGTGTTATTAAAAATGTGGTATCATCGGTAATGGATGCTAAATTTTCATATAACAACACATCATAGTGATAAGCTTCAGTTCCTCGTGTCACCGTATTAGCTAGAGTAGATCTAACTAATTTAAGCAATAACAGAAATTACCTACTATAATCTAACAACAAAGAATATTGATCCAAATCCTACAATAAATCCTAAAGTTTGAAGAATTAAAACACGTATCCGTAATGTGAATCCTCTTTAGAAGTCGTTACCGTATAGCTAGTTCTACTATAAAGCAGACGCAGCGGCCGTTTTAAAAGTTGATCAAAAGGCTATCTTCATTCAGGCAAATGTTTATTTTTCACATTACAATACTTTATTTGCAAATGTATGAGTAATACTTCCAAACCGTATGCTTTGTAACGTGCAAATTGAATTAAAATTTCATACTTGCACGTACATCTAGTATATATTAGAATCGAGTAAGAAGTAAGACATAGTCGCACCTGGCTCTTTTCAAATCCTTGTTGCTAGGTTGCACAAGTTTTGTCAGATACATTTGAGTTTTATTAAGTTGGCCAAAAGTACTAGCAATTAAATGTATACCAGACATCCGATGCGTTGAGTTCGATGTCAGCAAATTTTTGGTTAGACCAGCAGCAGACAAATTACTGGCATTCCGCCTTGTATATTCAGTTTTTTATAGTTTACCAACAAACTTATCTTACCTTTAGTTTAATATTGTATAAAGCTTCTAAGGCAGTACAGATTAGAACATCAACAATATCTGTCATCTCCTTTGCTGTCCTGTGAACGATTAAAATTTTAATGAATTTGGCAATGAATTCGCCAGACATCTTCACTTATAGGTCTGTGTTTACCATTTCTCAGAATATGACCATTTGTTTTTACTTTGATATAAATCACAAATTTAGAATCTCAGGAAATGAATGGTAAAGCCTTCGAATTTTTACAATTAATTACTAAACAACTGCAGTCCAGCGATACATCGCTATAATTACAATACGATGTTCTGATATATACAAAAATAACAAAAACAAATACTAACTCTTTGAAAAGCTTATAAAAATTGCACAAACAATAAAAAGCAGCATTTTTCTGATCGTAGCTCCTCGAAGGACATTCTTTTTTTGGATCTCCCAGAGGTAGGTACTGAAAATGAAATATATAGTGTGTAAAATAAAATAAAATAACCACGTATCAAAAATATTAAACCAACTATCACTGGTTCTTAATTTATTGTAATTATAAAACAACTCTAACATGAGATTCCGATTGGCTACTTCTAGTAACGTAAAATCAATGCTTTGAAAGACTGCCGACTGGTATATGATAAAGAAGCTATATAGTTCAAATCAACGAAAATAAACAACATTCAATTTCCATTGATAGGCGAAATTAGAAACTTACCAACAAAACCACACATATAACAACAAACAAAGCAGCTTTCATTATACATATTACTGGGCAGAGCTGACCTAAAAAATAAAACCTCTTTAAATAAATAAAACAGGGTACGTCGTAAAAACACACGATAAAAATGAAACTTGTATATTACATGAAAATATTAAAATTAAAAAACCAACGTCACGCGGTTATCCCAGGCTGTCGGCCATCCAAGTACTGACCGCGCCCAACGTTGCTTAATTTCGGCCATAGGACGAGAACTGGTTTTTCAATACTCTAACCTACACTTTATTCACCGGTACCACTTTTCGTTGCACAATAAAATGCGGATTAGAATTTAAAAACATAAGAAGTTTCACCTCAAAAAGTCTATTAAAAGAAATCTTTACCAAAAGTAATTTTAATGTAGGATATAACAATCGTAGAATCCATGTATGGTTTGACTGCTATAGCAACATAGCCACAGCTATTCCTGCCGTTTTCTAGACCAAAGAGAGTTGGTACCCTCATGCATAGGCAAATAAGCCTTTCCAAATTATTCTTGAAGAGTAGTGAACTTAGATGTTGACCTTAGAATTATTACTGTTCATATAACTGCAGTCTTTCTAACAGTTATAGGCTGTAATGACCTCTTCACATTGAATAAGTTGAATCCTCATTTGCTGTTAGATAATATCCAGAAATGGCTGATAGCTTATTAAATATTTGCATAAAATTTAGTAGAGCGAAGGTGACAAAGCCATAATCAAATCAAATCAAAAATACTTTATTCAGTTTAGGCCCTTATGATAAAGCGCTTATCTATTATATTATTAAGCGCTTAAATAAATAAGGCGCTTATGAACGTCAAAACTACCTCCGGTTCGGAATACAACCCAGACATCGCGAAGAACCGGCAAGAAACTTGATCGGGTACATCTTTTTAACATCTATATATTTCGAATACATTATACGTTACAGTACCCTTTTTAGTGGATGCACAGAGAGGAGTCAATTCCAGACATCACCATCGTTCACATATTGATCCACTCTATAATAAATAGCCTTTCGGCACTAAAACCTGCTTACGTTGGCGCTTAAATTTACAGTCCGGCAAATCGGTAGTATGTTTTGGGACTTTATTGTAAAACCTAACACTATTACCTAAGAAACTATTACTGGTTTTGCTAAGTGTGCAACATGGGAGGACCAGTTTGTTACAGTTTCGAGTATTTAGATCATGCCGGTCCTTTACAAAATGCAGGTTTTCAAAGTTTTTACGCATATACATTAAATTATCAAAAATATATTGGGAGGGCAGGGTTAGGATACCGAATTCCTGGAACTTCGTTTTTAATGTTTCGCGAGGTCCCATATCATATATTGCTCGAACTCAGCGGGGTGGTAGGGTTTTACAGCCTGACTGGGTCGCAACCACCATGTATACAGCGAAAAAGCCCGTTATAATGATTCGCTTCTGCGGGTCGCGTTTCAGGATCAGCCTGTGCATATGCGTTTCGGGATCAGCCTGTGCATATCCAGCATTTTGCAGGCCGGCATGACAGCGGCGACCAGCGATGGATAGTGTGTCACTCGGTGGTCGCCATTGTTTTTGGACTGTACTGTGCTTACCATAAGGCATGGTGAAGTCATTTTGCCGTGCGACTATAAAAAAAAATGTTTTTGTAATAAATTTATGGTGTCTACCACAGCAGCCGTCCCCCGCAACAGAATACCATAAGACATTAGGCTATGGAAGTAAGCGAAGAAGACTAACCTAGCAGTGGTAATATCTGTAAGCTGGCGAATTTTTCGTATTGCGTATGCAGCCGAGCTTAATCTGTTAGCCATTTTTTTTATATGAGGGCCCCATTGTAATTTAGAATCTAGTGGGATTCCCAAGGAGAATCTAATGTAATTCCCAAGAATACAGCATTGTCAACTAACCCTACTAAATTCCCTTCGATCTTGATTCTACTATCAATCTGTCTAACATTGGGTAATGTAAATCTTATACATTTCGTTTTATCTGCATTTAGCAATAGGTTATTTAACGCAAACCAATGACAAATTTCACTTAAAGTATTATTCAGATGCCCGACCTCTGAATCTATCCTTTTCACTTTAAATATTAGAGAAGTATCGTCTGCAAAAAGCGCCATGTCAGCAGAGTTATTAACTACTAGCGGTAGATCGTTTATGTATATTAAGAACAAAAACGGCCCTAAAATAGAGCCCTGCGGGACACCAATTCTAGCAAGCGATCCCGCAGAGGTTACCCCATGTATGTTAACTTTCTGACAGCGATCTTTTAAATAAGAGACTAGAAGGTCGAGAGAAGATCCACAAATACCGTAGTGTTTTAATTTAAGTATAAGCGTACTATGATCAACGCAATCGAAGGCCTTAGACAAATCGCAGAACACACCAATTGCATCTTGCGAATCCTCCCAGGCTCCTAATATATGATTTATGAGCGTTGCACCAGTGTCAGTAGTAGATTTCGATTTTGTGAAACCAAACTGTCAACCATACAGAAACTTTTGCACTCTAAAATATTCTACCAATTGTTTGAAAATAATCTTTTCAAAAATTTAATAATCGACGGAAGTACAGAAATAGGTCTATGGGAAATAGAATAGACAATAGAATGAATAATGGTACATTTTCTACTGCTTTTCTTCGTATTCCTTTTTAGATTAAGATGTTAAAACGATATTCTTTGTTATCGCTTAAGTAATATACATATAATTGTGTTTCATTCAAGTAAGGTCTATTTTTTAGTACGGTACAGCAATACTAATAACATTAAGAATAAGGCAATTGTAAAAACATATTATTTACCTTGTCCAAATGTCCTATTTCGTTCCATTTTTGTATATATTTCTAAAATTCTTATAACATTGCAAAAATAAACATAACAAAACAATGATTCATGTAAACATTATTTTGAGTTATTGAAAACAGACGTAAATGAATACAATGTAATTATTATCCATCAGTTCACTAAGAATTTATATATAAACAAATATGATGACGTAAAAAAAAGGAGAAAAGAAAAATCGCTTTGAATTCCAATGAAAAATAAGGATTAGGCCTTAAATTTGCATGCAGCACGTCGATGGTAAATTATCGGGGTGTTTGGCTGAAGGCCAGCCAACATTTACCGGTCGTATTAGGGACACCGAGCACCCTGTAGCACCCTGTTACCAAAGCCGGCACGTGACCCTAATCTGAATTTTATAACGTTAGGTATTCGCAATTAAACGCAGACCTGTGTAAAGTGGAAAAATTGTTTTAGTAACCGTTATCCGGACTTTAAACATTTATTCATAACGATCAAGTAGGCAATTATTAAAATAGACTATGCTTTTAACGTTCAAAGGTTAAAATTTATGACTATTTTTTATCCTAATATCTATATTTAATCCTAATTCTTATTAATATAAATGTGAAAATAAGTTATTTGTTTCTTTATTACGCTTTCACGCTTTAACTACTGATCCAATCTTCATGAAATGTTTCATACACATTGTCAGGATTATATAAAAGGACATAAGGTACGTAAGAGTTTCTATAGAAAAAAAAAAAACAATTCTCCGTTAACACGTGCGAAATCGCGAACAAATGCTAATGTTGTTTTACGAAACCTTTAGTCGGTCCAGTCAGGGAAACCAATTAACACTGTATAGGCACTGTGATTATCTAATCGGGCAAAGCTTCGCCCTACAATAACTTCAACATAGAAGTGCCTCCCGACTTTTTTTTTTTTTTCTCGAACTGTGTACGCTATTGACCTAGCAAGGTCTTTACAGCTTCACCGGACTACTAAGGCGAGCGCTTAAGGCACTCAGCCGATTTTTGTTTTGGCAACCAGCTCAAGGGTGCACGGCACACCTCGGCTTGGCTGTTGCCTGTTCATGCAATTCGCGACCTATCAAAGCTAACCTAAGTTAAAGCTAAACTATTCATACCAATAAGAGTTGCTGAAACATATATGTGTACCAAGCATACATATCTCAACAACTCCTATGTGTATTTTGTATCGGAAAAGATTCTAAACTATTACAGTTCGATACGGGAAAGAAAAGAAAAACCCATCCACTTTATGTGTAAGCGTGTGAGCGTGCACGTGTGTGGAGGTGATGTGTGTAATGTTGTTGCAGTGATGTATGGGTGTGTCACTGTATCGCGCGAGCAGCGCACTCAAGGGCTCCCTACCGAGGGAACGAACCTAGGCTTGAGCCGCTGCCGAGGGGGGCCTACTCTGGTGTGCGGGAGCGAAATTTACCCCCAGACCACGGCGGCGTGATCTGTGGTTACGCGGGCGTGGGCGTGAACACGCTCTGTTTTGAGAGACAGGCTGGTACTGATCGTTCGCTGCCGTTATATCGTCGGGAGGATCGGTAAAAATATGGCGCGGACGTCTTTTGTGACGCGATACGTTCGGTACGATTCTGTAGTTTGCGGCGGATACCACTAACGGGCTAGAGTGATTCTCGGCTCTATCAAAATAACTGTCGGTGAGTGACTTTACATACGCCCAGATAGAAGGTATCTCCAAGTCCCTGTGGAGATCCTTATTCCGGACGTATCGCGGAGCCCCGGTGGCTTTACGTAGAAAACGGTTCTGGATACGTTGAAGTGACAGAAAGTTAGCTTGAGACATATGTGCGAAAACGGGTGCACTATATGTCAAAATCGGGCGAATACAAGTTTTATAAAGAGTCAGCTTGTGTCTTAAGGACATCTTATTTTTATAAACGATTAATGGGTGTAACCGACCCAAGACCATAGCGGCCCTATTCCTGACTCTTTTGGTATGTTGGTTAAACGTGAGGCGTCTATCCAACGTGACTCCGAGGTATTTAACCTGGTTGGCCCAGGGAATCACTGACCCGTATAATTTTATAGGCGCGAGTTTGCGCATGTATTTGTCTGATTTTGGGTCGAAAATTATCGCGGCGCTTTTATCTGGATTTACTGCTATACGCCATCGAAGAAACCAGTCACCGAGTGTGCTAACGGCTTTTTCGACGCATGTCCTAACTCGTGTCGGAAGCCATCCGGAAGCGTAGAGAACTGTATCGTCAGCATAACAACCTACCTCCACTCCCGGGAGTTGAGGTAGGTCACTGACGAACAGATTGAAGAGCATGGGTGCCAAAATGGACCCTTGGGGCACACCTGAGCGTATCGGGTGGGACGAGGACAGTTCTCCTTCCACTCTGTAGCGGAAGGACCTATCGGTAAGATAGTCGCGTATTATGTGAACTAGCCTATCGGAAACGCGGAGAAGAATTAACTTATGAATGAGCCCCGAGTGCCAGACCTTATCGAAGGCCTTGGCGACATCGAAAAAGACTGCCATTGTACATTTCGGTTTAGGTTTAATCGGGTACGGATTTGGATCCGGATCCTCATTGAATTTTGAGAAAATGTACTCCGTGAGGCGGTGTACTTGGTTTGTGCAGGAGTGTTCGGCACGAAATCCGAACTGCTCAGGTGGCAACAGATCTAACTCTGATATGGAAGCTTGGAGACGGTTCAGAAGGAGCCGCTCGTACAGTTTCCCTAACGTGTCTAACAAACTGATAGGGCGATAGCTATCGGGAAGCGTAGCTTTCTTGCCGGACTTGTGAATTCCTATCACTACGGCCTTTTTCCAGACGGCTGGAAAGTGACCCTGGGACATGGCCGCATTGAAGATGCAGACTAATAGAGCTATGATACGATCAGGAAGGAGCTTGAGAACCTCGTTCCTGATCCCATCGGGACCTGGGGACTTCCTAAGTTTAAGACGCTTGATGGCATCCGAAACTTCCTCGAATGTAATGGGGGTTAGGGTATCCGCCGGTGGAGACACGAGTGCGTGCTCTACCGATGACTCGATCGATTCAATATGTACGGTGTCAGTATTGGTGGTGTTCGGTGAACACTGCTTTTCTAAGCTCGCGGCGAGTGGCTCCGCCTTGTCTAAACTATCGAACGCGGGAGGCAACCCGGGGCCTCTATCGAGCGCGGGCATAGGGATCATCTCGTCTGATTTGACAGACCTAACTAGCTTCCAGTACGCCAGGTGGGACGGCTGGTTTTTTTCCAAAAAGCGATTCCACCTTTCATCGCGGATTTCTGTAATACGGGCCTTAACTTGTTTACGTAACGATCGCAATCGGTCGCGATTTTCTCTAGACGGGTAAGTGTCGTGAGCTCGAGTCGCGGCGTTCTTTTCCGTGATCAACGCCTTCACGTCGTCCGGGAGTATAAAGCGGCGATCGTTCACCGCTTGCACCTCTCTCGAGGTCTCCCTTACGGCGGTCTGAAGGAAGTTGACCAGGGAATCGATAGCCAAATCCGCGTCAGCTTTAGACACCAACACGTCCGGAATTCTGTCTAAAATATCCGATGACAAATTATCTTGAAATAAATTCAGCGAGTCTTTTGTAATCAGCCACCCTTACCGACGGACGGGTGGTGTCGTCTGGACTACCTAACTGCATTATTACCGGGCGGTGATCTGAGTCAAGTTCGTGTACGGCTTGTATAACCGAAGCGTGACGTTCTTTAGAATTGCTATATCTAACACTGTCGGGCGACAGTTGTCCTGATAATGGGTCGGATCCGGAGGGGCTATGACGTCAAACGCGAGGACGCCAACTAGTCTGTCGAGTATCCTCCCATTACGAGAGGTTCTCGGACTGTTCCAGATGACGTTCCCGCTGTTGAGGTCCTCCGCTATAATGACGGAGTCACCTAATCTGAATAACACCTTTAAATCGGATTTTAGCAGTACCTTCACTACTAGGGCCTTCACTTGAATGCCCGCCTGAATATTCAAGGCGGACGTATAATTAATTTTAAGAATATTAAGTTTTGCCAGTTATGACATAAAAAAAAACAGAATGTTCCGATTTAGATCAAATATGCGCGCCGTTTTGAACGATATTTTTTTTCCATTTTGAATGTAATATCATTA
>MU163787.1:1782-13245 GCA_015888305.1 Antheraea pernyi | reverse complement strand
TTTTTTATGTTTTCTTCGCCGATCACAACACGACACTACAGCGGCGGATTGAAATTCACGTATCATTTTATATACCGCTTTCAAGATCTGTTCTGCGCATCTTCAAAACCCTTTTGTTGAGAATTTATACAGGATGTTTTTAGTATTCTATAGGTTTGATATTTCACAAAATACAATCACACCTATTCTCTAGGATCTGGGCTAAAACACTAATTTTAAGTGTAACATATATTTTAAAGTGTAATAAGTATCATTAATATTATATGATATACTACCTTCTGCCCGCGACTTCGCCTGCGTGGAATAAATACCGTTTACGCATCGCACGCAGTGGAAGCTCATAAAAGTAAAGAAAAGCGATTTCGAAACATTTTTCACTCTCCACTCTTATTGGTCTGAACGTGATGATATAGCGTTTAGGATATAGCCTCCCTTAATAAATAAGCTATCGAACACTAAAAGAATTTTTCAAATCGGACCAGTAGTTTCTGAGATTAGCCCGTTCATTCAAATAAACCCAAATAAACCCCTTTATAATATGAACAACTTAAGGATAAATAAGTGGCAATTTTAGATTCCTACAATAATAGTTTAACTTTGTTTTGTATTAATTTCTTGACTATATTACGCGTAAGCCCAAACTTAGGCCCAAATTTAGAGAGTGAAAAAGGTTGACGAGGTCTAACATACAGTGCCTCTGATCATGGGTTTCTGTAACCATCAAACACGACATGATAAGTATCGTCGGTTTTACCACACATTATAAAATGGTGAATCTATATTATTTATCATGACTTACTTGACAATGGCTGTAATAATCCATAGGAAGATTGGTTGCCAAAAAAAAAGTGCGTGCGTACAAAGTACACATGTCAGAAGTGAAACTTCTTTGGCGAACGAATTTATAAGTCTCGTTTATATTTATACAAATCTAAAACTTTAGATTTCCGAGACTTGAAAAATAGATGAAAAATCTGCGTTTACTGCAAATGACGTCACTTCCGTTGCATACCTGCGTGACGTTACATCTGTAAAAAATTTACCCTCATACGCCTAAAGAAGTTTCACTTCAAAAAAATTAATATCTAATAAAATTCTAGTAGCAATATAGTAAGGATACATCTTTAAAAAAAAAATGTTAGGCGCTTTTATATTTTAATCACTATTATATATTACTTGTACAAATGTAAATATATACATACATTTGTGTACAACTAAGTAAACGGATACTCGTGTATATTTGCATACAAAATATACACACAGAACTGCGTAGTATTTTAAATTATAAGTTAATTAAACTCAACAGATTGATTTGCTACGTAAACAAGATGTGTATCATCCGCATAATCTTATTTAGAAAACAATCCCATAAGAATGATTATTTATTTATTTATTTATACATTATGCCTTAAATATGCAATGGCGGACTTAATGCCGAAGGCATTCTCTACCAGTCAACCATTAGGTGATGCAGAGATAAATGTTGGTAGGTTTAAAAGGAGAAGTTTTTATGAAATTATGATTAACCTATTTAATATAACAATATATAAATAACATATCAACACCGATATACTACATATATACAATACATACATATAATAACATCATACATAAATAAAAGTATAATAATTCAACATCAAGTATTAAAAACAGCATTAACCAGATAATTCTGCTAACTGAGACTGGTAAAGCCGACGTACCCTGACTTTAAAACTGAAGCGGTTAGATGACATCCTGATTTCATAAGGAAGCGCATTCCATAGGAGAATAGATTGGATAAAGAAAGAGGAATGTACAAGACCGGAAGTATGGACAGGACAGCAAAGAATAAGATTATTAGAAGAGCGAAGGTTAAGGTTATGATTAGAGCATAAAAACTGAAAATGTGGAGTTAAGTAAGAGGGAGTGTTGGGAGAAAATAGAAGAGAATACAGAGTTGTCAGAGCCCGCAAACTTCGACGCTGGCGTATGGGCAACCAATTAAGCTCTGAACGATGGCTCGATACATGGTCATACTTACGAAGATTAAAAATAAATCGAATGCAATTGTTGAGTAATCTGTCAAGTTTGTTAAGAAGGTCAGCGTTCAGTTCATATAAGCACACATCCCCATAGTCAATTATAGGAAATATTATAGATTGCACTAGCATGGTTTTCGTTTTAACTGGGAGAAAATTTTTCAGGCGATAAAAGGACTTTAGAGTACCGATCACTTTCTGACTAACCTTGGAAATATGAGTTCTCCAATCCAATGTGGCATCAATGTGTAAACCAAGGTCTTTTACGTCCGTACTAAACGGTATGACAAGACCACTGAATATAATCTGAGGCAGCGAGCTGAAGTCTATTCTGGTAATCATACGAGAGCTCCCTATTACAATTGCTTGACATTTGGAAGGATTAACTGATAAGCCAAACCTCTCGGACCAATCCTTTAAGGCATTTAGATCCCGGTTAATAGAATATATTGCAGCTGATAGCGAATCTACTGCGGCCTGTGTGTATAATTGCAGGTCATCAGCATACAAATGATATGTACATCGCAGTTCATGTGTTAAGAGGTTAATAAAGGGGGGAAAAAAGAAGAGGTGAAAGTATACCACCCTGAGGGACGCCAGCACCAAGCTCACACCAATTAGACGTAGCCCCATCTATACGGACCGATTGTTTTCGTCCCTTTAGGTATGAAGCGAACCATGCCAGTGCCTCTAATGAGATATTATAATGAGAAAGAATAGCCAGGAGAATGTCGTGACTAACAGTATTAAAGGCATTGGAAAGACTTTCTAAATATACTCTATACTAAATATACTTTTGAAGCTACGATGGGTTAGTTGATAGTGTGTTCGAACAGCGCATCGATGGACGTAGGTTCGAACCCTAGCGGTTAAGGGGTACCGCACCGTGGCCTCCGCGGCGGCCTGTGTGCTCATCGCCTCCCTACCCTAGGAGTTGGAGGCGGGAGTTCCGCACCGTGAACTCATACACGGTGGCAAGGAAGAGAATTGGTGAGCTTACAGCTTCCAGGGAGATAGAAGCAAAAAGGCGGTTGGAAAGGAAGGGGGCTATGGAGCGGTGGAGGCAGGACCTAGCGGACGCGAGTTACGGGCGTTACACAAAAGACCCCGTCCGCCCGGTCCTGCCGGAATGGGATAACAGTGGGGTTCCCTGTCGTTTCGACTGGTGCAGGTACTCACCGGAAATGGTTGTTTTGGGTGGCACCTTCACCGGATCGCTTGCAGTGAGCCGACCGCCACATGCCATGCGGCGCTGCGGAGGACACCGCGAATGGCATGCCACGCGGCATGGCCGAAACCACACTCGGCAGCGAGCAGGCGTGGCAAGCAATGCCCTCCTTCTGTGAAGAGATCATCTCGCAGAAGGAGGAGGCGGAGAGGGCTCGCGAATATGATCGGCAATATGCCCGCCTCCTTCCGCCACCGTAGTTGGACCTGAGGTTCAAGGGAGCCCATCTCCTCATTGCACAGGTCCGACTGACGAGGCGAGGCAGCTGGAGTCTACTCAGTCTGTCTCCCTATTAGGGAGAAGCCTGGCGGCCACCTTCCGCCCCAACAAATACGGTCTATCGGTATACCAAGGGGTTTTATGTCGCGCGAGTCGGACATAACCCACTCTCTTCCCCGGGAGGATGTGTACCCATAAAGAATTTCCCCGTGTTAAGAAAAAAAAATAGAATCCTAATAAATTTCACTAAACTTTTGACGTGACAACGTCTTATAAATCGATATACGCCGGTTGAAAAAGTATGACTAATTGTCACGTTCCGCCTGAGCGCTCGGTGCAAGCGAGAACACGAAACAAGCAATAGAGAGACGCGATCGGCCTAAACGTTCGGCTTGTGAGGCATGCAATTAATTTGTATAATTTAAGTTAAAAAAAAAATTAGTCAACGAGTGCAAATAATTGTAATTTATCGTAAAAAAATTCAATTAACACCTTCTTTGTATTATACAAAATAATGATAATTCGGTGATAATAATTCAATTGAATTTATAAAAGTATGCAATTTCTCATCAATGTTTTTTTATGACGTTATCACGTTAAATTATCGTCCGCAAACCAACTTCACAGACAAGCAAGCTGCTAGTACTGACCAAAACATTACTCCCAAACGATTTCGCTCAACTTTTTAATAAGTTTAACACCAATTCCAAAGGTAATCAAAACTGCAACTACAGCGGGATTAGTCAGATACGTTATCATTATTATTCTTTAATTGTAATTTAATTATGATTGATTGTTATTGACATAATTTTTCTGAAGAGCTGTGTACCCATTGTTAGTAGAGACAGACTCATTGAGTACACTACTTATCTTAATAGATATTAATATTGTTTATGAATGCATGGAAACAGCCAAATCATATTAGTAGTACTTGTATTATAACAACACACCGATAGCTGACAAGAAGCTGATTTGAGGAACTCGAGTACATATCACCATCGCGGCATGGCACCATGAGAATCCATTAATTACCTCGCATACAGAAATTCATACTATAGTAGAGGTTACTTTGCACGTCTGCCTTTCTTTTACATGGAAAGATCCCTAACAGATACCCATCCCGTCAGCTGAGGATGGGCTATGTCCGATTCGCACACACTTAAACCTCATGGTCCCTTCATACACCTTTTAAGCGGGGGAGCCCCTACTGCCGACAATCGTTGGCCCTAACTGCGGTCAGCGTTCAAAGATGGTAGACCGCTCAAAGGGGGAGTGGGTGTTAGACCCCCTCCTGACAAACTATGGGAGTCGAATCGACACAATGCGCCTCCACCACATGGGCCTGTACAGTTTAAACTGCCAGGGCGACGGAAATGCCAGAGTCTATCACCCCTAGCCCCATCTACGATGGCCGGAAGTTATTACCTACCTGTCGCCGCCGTGTGGTTCGTTGACTGCGGGAGGGGAGCTTAGTGGTCCGCTCCCTCTCCCTCTCAGCCGCCTCCTTTGCAAGCATGACTGTCTCGCAATAGGAGGCGAGGGAGAGTCACCTGGCATCGCTCCCGACCATCTTACTAACGACGATCGGGAACGAGAGATCCGGGCCAATGGCCGTGACCAGCTCGCCGCGTGGCACGTCCCAGGCGGTACATTCACTCATCGTGTGCTGCACGGAATGCACTTCTGCCTGGAATTGATTAGCCGGTACAAAGTTTTACTGCAACAAAAAACGTTTGATTTTATTTGCGCGAAGTCATATTTTACAGTTACATACCAACAGTGACGTCGTCCGACGTCAGGTTCACTATCAACCAAGGACGCATTTTTTGTTACTTTTTGTTGTTTTACTTACTAATATTTTGCTCTTCCTGTTGCTAGTCTCAGACTTCTTTTTCAAGTATACCTCGCGCAAATAAAGTCAAACGTTTTTCGTTGCAGTAAAACGTGGTAGCGGCCAATCAGTTCCAGGGGGAAGAGCAAAATAACATTAATTATAATATTTAGTGATAGATTTCCGTAAAGTAAACGCCTTCTTCAATTAAATTTTACTTGACCTTTTACGAACAACGAATTCCTTTCGGGTTATCTATATGATCACACTTTAAACGGTATTTATTCCTTCAAGGGCTAGGTTTTACCTGTGACTAATTAGTAATACCACGATTTTTAGTAAATTTCTTTAAAACTAAGTTTTAATTGCAATCATTTGATCTCTCTACAATCGTAAACCCACACATTTTATGATTTAATGAAAGAATAATTTATGGCGATTTTTTACTTTTTTAGTTTATAGACTGGCGAGCTTAATTCCACAACGCATTTTCGTCCAAATGAAAAAATGTAGGTATTAAGTAATATATTTACAATCCACGTAGGTTCAAATCCTTGCACCGAAACCAAAGCTTGCGATGAAGATAAACGTCGTGATGAAGCTAATGCATTGTTTTAGAGCAGTGTTTCTCAAAGTGTGGGTCGCGACCACGAAGAATATATATATAGCGGAGTTGCAAAAGGTTGGGAAAGCTACTGCAGTAAAAAAATAATAAAGTTTTAAAAGATTTATTAAGAAAAATGTTAACTAAAGGATATAATCATTTGTATTAAAACTTAATAAAACTTAGGAGAACTCTTATATATTTATCCGAACCCTAATTATGAAAATGAATAGATATGTTAAATTGAATATTTGTCACAAAATAAAATACCTGAAAGAAAAACAACGGGCGGGGGGTCTTTTTTTTATTGTAGCACGTCAAAATGACTGCACTTTGCCTGATGGTAAGCACAGTACAGTCCAAAAACAAACAGCGACCACCGAGTGACACACTATCCATCGCCGGTCGCCGCTGTCATGCCGCCCTGTGAATAGCTGGATATGCACAGGCTGATCCCGAAACGCGACCCGCAGAAGCGAATCACTATGACGGGCTTTTTCGCCATATACATGGTGGTTGCGACCCAGTGAGGCTGTACACCCCTACCACCCCGCTTTCAAGTGCAGGTGAGGTTGGCACCCCTTACACCCCAAAAAATCACGAATTATTTTTTCATACTAAAGCGGCCGTGTTAAGAAAAAGTTTGATAAACACTGTTATAGAGTTTTCTCTTAGCCCACCGTCCGATATCTGCCTCTGTCAGGTTAAAAATCATTCGCCAGTGATGTGTAATGTCAACCTATAGATGTGTTCCGGTGGTTGCACTTGAACGATAACCCCCTCTAGATTTATTGTGTGTACCATCTCCGACCACATCTTCGTTTAACATGGGATTAGACTATGGTCAAATGGTATAACCTATAAAATGTTAAAATAAACTGTTGAACGATATGCCTGTTTGTTACTTCATATAACTACATAACATATACTAAACTGCCTATTTTAGCCGACATACATACAAATACACGATCCTACGAATCGCCTACAGTTATTCTTAAAGTATTGTGTTCACAATAAATTTCCATTGTGGTTTAAGTTCAAAGGAAATGGATTTGTACAAGAATACTGTAACACTGGACGTCCATACATCTCCTTTGATCTATTACAATCGCATACAGACAGTACGGTTCACAATACTTGTGAAACACGACAGGTGGCGTCGCTGTCCTTTTCACCGATACATTCAATTGTTGCTTTATTTATAGAGAGTTATGTTTAGGAAAGAATAATCGATAAATGTTTAACTGAACTCGCATTGCCATAATTGATTAAACCAGCATCAGAATCTCTTGCCACGGCGCTCATCTGTGTATGCCAAATTGTGCGCCTTTACAACAATACTACGGTAGATGAATCATTATCATTATGTCACTAGCTTTTACTCGTGGATTCGCTCACGTTATTGTAGATGATTAATTTATATATCGGAAACAACACATTTATTCTGGACTAACTTCTTCCCGCGACTTCGCCCTAACGCTAACACTCAATGGAAGCTATCAAACGAAAAAAAAATCCCGATTTTGAAACATTACTATTGGCATATAGCATGATAATATATAGCATATAGCCTTTCTAGGTAAATGAGCTATCTAAAATTAATTACTATAAAAATGATAAATAAGTGTTTATATGTTATAGTTTATGTAATAACATTTTTTTAATATTTCTCTTATCAAAATTATATTTATTGCATTAAATATACACATAGTAACAATTATTAATATATGCTAGTGGTTGTCCAGTGGTTGTTAACATTTGATTATAATAAGCGGAGTACAAAGGTAATACTTTACATGCTAATATGTAGATATTGTTACCGAAATTTCTTTTGTTTTTTCTTTTAAATTGTTTATTAATTAACACTGTATTGATTATTGTACAAATATTATAGTTTATTAGATCTATCGATCGTCAAGTATGAGGAATAGGTATGGAAAAAGTGTTTTCAATTTTTTTACCGCTAACTAAAACTCGTAATGGCTTGTCAAAACTATATACGGCGGAGCTTTTAAAAAGTTAAACTCATTTGTCCGATGCAAATGAGAGTTCTTACAGGATTTATAAAACTAATGCAATCCACAGTTGAATATTATGCAGCCTGGAAGACTATCCAATTTTTTTTTTACATGTCAAAAGCAGGCAAACGAACAGTTAGGTCACCTGATGTTAAGTGATCACCACCATCCATAGACACTAACAACATTAGGGGAGTTGCAAGTGCGTTGCCAGCCTGTATATGGGGGAGGGGAGGGAAAGGAGAAAGGGGAAGGGAAAGGGGAAAGGAGGTGGGCCTCCTCACTGACCGAACGAAACGCAACAACGTAAGCACTGTTACTTCGCGTCGGTGTTCTGTGAGAGTCCTCGTGCGAGCCGACCTGCTGAAACTAGTAAGAGCTACAGCGTGGCTCTACCACCTTCAAAATTTTAATAATGATTGGAATAAAACACAGGTTCCATATCTCAATTGTTTTTTTTTTAAGCAAGAAAGTATTGTTACTGCTTCAAACATAAGAAGAATATATTGCCACGACGGTTCAAAGGAAGCGGCATGCAACTGCTGCTGTTTTGTAGTATTCAATTTTATGTTTCATCATTTCATCCAGAATAAATGCATTGTCCCAATATAGATCAAGTCTACACTAACGCGAGCGAAGCTGCGAGAAAAAGTCACTATGTCTTAAAGATAAAAAGATAACCTTATTTTTTACGAAATTTAATGATACATTTGTAAGCATCAAATGAAATGAGATGGGAATTTGAAATAATGTTCACTTCCCTTCTTTTTTTTTTTGGCAGCCAATCTCCTCGATTATTACTGCCATTAGGTAATATTACAGATGTATTGTAAACATTTCAATGTTCTAAAAAGATGGTGGCCCGCTTGTTAGAACTTTCTAGGGAATTTTCTTGATAAGTCAGAATTCATGCTCCGTGGTATTATTTCCCATCCACTGCAATTGTGCACAATATTCAAACTATATTACGTAAACACCACCAATATTACAAAATATACAGTCAAATAACACAAGATTATGAATAAAATATAAATTCATTACAAATAAAATATAAATCCATTACATGACATTCCAAGGCCCCGCCAAAGACTGCAGCATGATTTGGATTGGATTTGTTTTGATGAACAAAGGGTAAAATAATTGATCTGAATGGTTTAGACATCTCTGACGCTACATTAGTACATTCAATTCAAGCGAAGCCGGGTTGAGTCGTCAGTTTTAGTATCTCTGTACCGGACAATCAATTGGCATGATTTCTTTAAGCATAACCCGTGTTATTACAAAAAAGTTAAATACGTATTACATACTTGGTTTAAAAAAGTTTCCCAATAAATGCACCGCGCTCGCCCGAGACAAGTTCGCGTTATCCTTTTTTCGCAAGTCTAACCTACCGTAACCAAAGCGAGGCGGCCAATGGGGGCCGTCGTTGCCCAGGGTGCGCCAACGTGGAGGCTCTCTGACGTGCACCCCCATTTATTTTTATCTACTCTAACCTAACGTAACCAAAGCGAGACAAAGAGAACATGTTTTACACGGAAAATATATAGGTACACAGTATCTATTCTGCTAGAATTCAACTATGTACTAAAAGGAGTAGTAATTCCAACAAAAATGATAATAAACGCGTACAGATCCTCGAGTAGAGTTAGTTGAATATCTACAGTTTAAAACATGTAAATTTTTATGTGTCATTTTAAACAGGTGTAGGGTAACAATGAATAGAGAATATTTACATTCTTTCGTTATTCAATTAAACGAAATTGCGCAAAGCTAACGAAATACGAGTTTAATGTGATTATTTCATAACACACATATGATATACTTATATACATTTTGTTGGATAATCAATAATCATCATAACATCCACATTACAAGTTTGTCTTTACATATTGATTTAATCGAATGCACTAATGTACGTACATTTAAACCTCGTCATAGTCGAACACGTAATTTTTTTTTTATTTCATAGGAGGCATACGAACAGGCCGGTCACCTAATGTTAAGTGATCACCGCCGTCCATAGACACTAGCAAACTCGAGGGGAATAATAAAATAAATAATTTTAATATCAGAGTCATAAAAATTACTACCAGGACACCACAAAACTACCAAATAAATGACATATTATTACGCTTTTCTACAGGTGATATCTAGACCAGGGATGTTATGGAGCACCGTAACCGTAACTATCGGATATCCGAAATAAATATATATCCGTAACCATAACCGATTCAAAAGTTTCGGATAGTTTCGAACAAGGGTGGAGTCTAAATAAAACATGTTTCGACAAGTTTTGTTTCGCCGCACTTGCACTCCATGTGAATCTTGTAGTAGGGACGATCGATATTAGAAAAACATCGATGGTTATATCGATATCAACATCGAATCCAAAACATCGATGTTCGACGATATTAAAAACATCGATATTTTTGGTAACAAACAATTAAAACTTTGTAATTTTTTATGAAGTGTGGTTTTATTTATTTTTATATGAAACAAAAGAAAAGTTCGATGTTTTGGTAACAAATATATAAACAAACCAATTTTTTTATGAAATGAGTTTTTATTTATTTTTATATGTAACATAAATAAACATTGACATATTTGGTAACCGACAAATAAAATAGTCAAATTATTTTTATGAAATGTGGTTTTACTTATTTTTTGAAACAAAAGTAAACATCAATGTTTTTGACATCATACAAATAAAACTGTCTAAAATTCTAAAATAGTCTAAAACACTTCAATCTAATATCCGTAACCGAAACTATCCGAAACTAACGGATAATCCGAAATAATTACATATCCGTAACCGTAACCGATATAATTATATATATCCGTATCCGTATCCGGAAGCGAATATCATATCCATAACATCCCTGATCGAGACACGCGGTAACGTGTGTAATGAATGTTACACGAACCATTAGGAGCCATATTTGACCCCGTCATATCTCAAAAACTATTTGACATAAACATTGCATAGTTGCGAGATACATATCTGCTTCAGATTTTATAAGCACACCTTAAAAAGTTATTTATATGTTAACGTCTAAACATCGACATTTTTATCCTTGACTGACCAATGGACCAAAATTCTAACCCAGTTCCAGATGACCTAGAAAATTCAAATTTGGCATCCAAATACCTGTTGGGTGAATTCAAAGTAATAAATTAGAAAATAGTAAATTTTTATTATTTTATTATAACTTTTTAATTAATTAATTCCATTAGGAACACTTGCAATGTAAGAATCAGCAATTAAAAAATCCATGACAGTCGGTCTTTATGTGGATTTTAAGGTCTTCACATGAATATGTATGAAGTGGAATAATACCACCCTTTTTTTTTAAATCCAAACATTTTTTTATTGTAGCACTGCAAAATTATTGCACTGTTCCTGAAGGTAAGTACAGTACAATCCAAAAACAATGGCGACCACCGAATGACATACTATCCATCGCCGGTCACCGCTGTCATGCCGGCCAGCGAAGAGCTGGATATGCACAGGCTGATCCCAAAACGCGACCCGCAGAAGCGAATCA
>MU163784.1:1568-12812 GCA_015888305.1 Antheraea pernyi | reverse complement strand
CCGGTGGTAGTTTAGACGTTCATAAGTGCATTCTCATACCCTAAATTAAATAAAGAATTGAATTGATTGATTTGTGATATCTACGACAAGAGGAGCTAAGAAGTATAGAGTTGGTCAGATAGTACGCTAAGCCGGAATAAATAATAATGCGGGTCCGGGCGATCCGTGAATCGTGGTGCGGAGTAACGGGAGCCGAGATCGGGAAATATTAAAAGGGAAGTATAATGTGTAATAACTAAAATTAATTCACAATGAGTAAATTATACCTTTTGAGTAATCCCATATTTTTACTAAAAAGTATAAGATAGGATGTCATGTTATATCTTTCGTTTCAATTGAAAAACAAGCATAAAGGAAAACAGAAAAAACGATACATATAATTTATAATATGAGCTTCTGACACCCATAAGGAATGCACATAAAAATCCAAACCCCGCAAAGTAAATTTTATCCACCTTCAATTTTAGCGCCGCGCGCCGGCTGAGAATCAAATAGCAGGGTTACCAACTAAAGTTATTCAGCAATTTGACGTTTATTCTAAAATGTTAGAATATAAAAGTAAGGTCAGTATGGAATTTCTTAATACTTTTACTCAATATATGCATTTGTTATGTTTTGTTATGTGTATAGTGCTATACATATGTAAGTTATTTATATGATAAATCGTTCTTTACAAATGCTAATTAGTAAAAATCTTAAATGAAATATTACAACGTCACGTAAATATCTCTCTTTAAGATTAATTATGAAAAGGTTGTGGTATCTTAAATCTGTAGTGGTAGAGCCAGGCTGTATCCCTATGTGGATTTCAGCATGAATGGGCCGGCTCGTCCGGGGTGGTACCACCCTCTCACAGAAAATTGGCTTGAAGTAACAGTACTTGTACTGTTGCGTTTGGTCCAGTAAGTGAGAGCGCCGGAGGCCCTCCCTCTCCCTTCCCAAAATATGATGGCGGTTTTAAAGAAACATTTACCCCAGGGGGGTACCGACACTCACAGTGTAGGAGAATCCCCCCCTGAGCGTACCCGCTCAGGCTGCCCTTCGTATTCTGGGGTGGGCAAAATTCCGCTCGTCATATCGGCCAGGGAAAACAGAACGAAAAAATTGTCGGCACCCCCTTCCATGCTACGTGTGGACTTCTGTAACATAAGGGGAATACACTCTAACCTTAATTCCGTCCACCACCACCTTGAGACGGAAAAGCCGGCCTTGATGTTCCTAACTGAGACGCAGATATCTTCCCCGTCAGACATTACATATCTGCGGTATCCTGGCTACACCATTGAGCAGGCCTTCATGCCTCGAGCCGGGGTCTGCGCATTTATCCGGGAGGATATTTGCGTCCGTCGTCTGGTCAATCTTGAAGGTCAAGATCTGTCACTTCTCATTCTCCGTGTGGATTGCGCAGACCACCCGCGCATCTATGCTTGCGTATACAGGTCGCATAGTGGTGACTTAGAGACCAACCGCCTTATGGAGCACATGCAAATGGCGATCGACTCAGTCCTCCATCAGATCCCCTCCGCGGAAGTCGTGGTTCTTGGCGACTTCAACGCCCATCATGTTGAATGGCTTGGTTCACGTACTACCGATTACGCGGGGCGATTTGTTTTTGATTTTTCCCTAGCATATTCCCTCACACAAATGGTCGCCTCACCTACGCGAGTACCGGATGTGGAGAATCATATGCCTTCACTGTTGGACCTTCTGCTGACGTCTCATCCGGACAGTTACCAGATAAACGTCGAGTCCCCTCTGGGCTCGTCGGATCACTGCCTGATCCGGACATCTGTGCCTCTTACACGTCCATTTCGTCCACGGTCTGAGGACAGACGCCAAGTCTGGCACTACAGATCAGCAAACTGGGATGGGTTGCGTACTTTTTTCGCTTCGTACCCATGGAAGCAGGTTTGCTTCTCGCTAGATGATCCAGATGCCATCGCAAATAGTATAACCGACATCCTACTCCAAGGAATGGGCCTGTTTATTCCGAGCTCCATGATACCCATCGGAGGCAAATCTCAACCTTGGTTCGGTCGCACGTGTAAAATGGCCTGCCGTCGAAAGCAGAAATGCTACCGAGCCTGGGTAAATGCAGTGGCATCACAAGATGTAAACATCAGCGCATTAAAAAAGGAGTACAACTTTGCCTCCAGGTCTTACAAAAGTGCAATCGCCTTGGCTAAGTCCACCTTCATTGACAGAATTGGTGAGAAATTGATTCGTCTCCCATCGGGAACACGGACGTTTTGGTCTCTAGCCAAAGCTGTCCTTGGAAATTTCTGTCGACCATCCTTTCCATCATTGCGGAGGGAAGACGAGTCGTTGGCCCATGACGCTAAAGACAAGGCCGATCTTCTTAGTTGCCTTTTTGCGTCCAACTCGACTCTCGATTGCAAAGGGAAGCTACCACCTTCATTACCACGTTGCGAAAGCTCGATGCCTAATATTCGGTTTTCGCAAAGAGCTGTACGCAATGCACTCTTCTCTTTGGATATCTCAAAGTCGAGTGGGCCAGATCGAATCCCCGCAATTGTGCTTAGGACATGTGCACCGGAACTAGCTCCGGTTCTTTCACATCTTTTTCGGCGCTCATATTCTGCAGGCCTTGTCCCTAATATCTGGAAGAGCGCTTTAGTGCACCCGATTCATAAAAAAGGCGACCGCTCGGATCCATCCAATTATCGGCCTATTGCCATTACCTCCCTACTCTGTAAAATAATGGAATCCTGCATCAACCGCCAGCTCCTGAAGTATCTAGAAGATAACCAGCTCATTAATGATCGCCAATACGGTTTCCGTCAAGGCCGCTCAGCTGGTGATCTTCTAGCCTTTCTGACTCACAGATGGGCGGAAGCAGTTGAAAATAAGGGGGAGGCCCTAGCCGTTAGTTTGGATGTTGCTAAGGCCTTCGATCGAGTGTGGCACAATGCGCTCCTCACGAAGCTGATTTCGTATGGACTCCCCGAGAAACTATGCAATTGGGTGTCTAGTTTTCTCACGGATCGGAGCATAAAAGTCGTCGTTGACGGAGCATGCTCGGATCTTAGGTCTGTGAGTGCTGGTGTCCCGCAAGGCTGTGTTCTATCTCCCACCCTATTTCTCCTGCATATCAATGATTTGTTGCAAATCAGTAACATTCATTGCTATGCAGATGACAGTACTGTGGATTCTTTTTATACCAGTCGTGCAGGTGTTTCTCGAGAACGCGTTTATGAGAGCCGTAATAGACTTGTATATGAGATAGAGACGTCTCTCGAGTGTGTCTCAGATTGGGGAAAACAAAATCTGGTCGAGTTCAACCCCACTAAAACGCAAGTCTGTATCTTCACCGCAAAAAAGACCCTCTTTGACGCAGTTCCTATCTTTCAGGGAGTCCCCTTAGTCGCCAAGCCTAAAATCAGTATCCTGGGTGTCGATATATCAAGCAACGTTCAGTTTGGTGGTCATTTGGAAGGCAGAGCAAAACTGGCCTCAAAAAAATTAGGTGTTCTTAACAGAGCAGGACGGTATTTCACACCGGATCACCGCCTTCAGCTTTATAAGGCGCAAGTCCGTCCACACATGGAATATTGTTCCCACCTCTGGGCCGGAGCACCTCAATGTCACCTACTTCCTTTTGACCGAATCCAACGTCGAGCGGCTCGAATCATCGGCAACCAGGTGCTCTCCTTAAGGCTAGACACTCTGGCGCTTCGTAGGGACGTTGCGTCGCTTTGCGTCCTCTATAAGATCTACCACGGAGAATGCTCTGAAGAACTGTTTGGATTGATACCTGCTGCTGAGTTCCGTTACAGAACGACTCGTCAGGGACTGAAATTCCATCAATGTCATCTCGATGGTTGGAAGTCGTGCACTGTGCGCTTCTCACGTGCGTTTTTTCCGCGTACGACAGTTCTCTGGAATGAACTCCCAGCGGCAGCGTTTCCAGAACAATACAATCTGCCTTTTTTCAAAAAACGAGCCTATTCCTTTCTCAAAGGCCGGCAACGCATCTGTGAGTATAGAGTTGGTCAGATAGTACGCTAAACGGGAATAAATAATAGTCCGGGTCCGGGCGAGCCGTGAATCGTGGTGCGGAGTATCGGGAGCCGAGATCGGGAAATATTAAAAGGGAGTGAAGCCGCAAGGCACTGCTAGCTCCAACGACTAAAGTATAATAACTAAAATTAATTCACAATGAGTAAATTATACCTTTTGAGTAATCCCATATTTTTACTAAAAAGTATAAGATAGGATGTCATGTTATATCTTTCGTTTCAATTGAAAAACAAGCATAAAGGAAAACAGAAAAAACGATACATATAATTTATAATATGAGCTTCTGACACCCATAAGGAATGCACCTATATCCATCCACCTTCATAGTCAACACTTTTCTAGACACATGACTTTCATCTCTCCTCGTAATATGTAGTTTTTCATTACTTTATATTGTCTACGATAGATCAGTTTCATTTCTACGTAGAAATAATTAAATACTAAACGTATTTTAACATAATCAGCAAGAATAGAACAGTAGTATAAGCGTTGGGTTATAATCCCACACATGACAATTATTAGCATGGTCCACAAAGTATTAAGTCTTAATGAACTTTGTGTTATTGTGGTAGCTGTTTATTTAAAATAAAAGAACATAAAAATGAAAAAACAACGTGATATTGCTCTAGTTCATTTCTTAAAAACTATAATAAAAAATCTGAAAATTAGAACCTACATATATTCATTAACAGTTTAATATTAAAAATATGCTTCAAGTACACTTTGAGACGCTGTGATTGAAGAATAATACGCTAAGGAGAAAAACGCCTCTTCTTTGAATTAAGCTTTTAAGGATAGGTACACGTAAGATGTAAATAAGTGCGATTAAATGTTCAAAATTATATCTGTAGGTATAGCCAACATAATTTTTAATATATGTTAATAATACAGCTAAGCAAATACTAGAAAATACACATAATTATGGCGCTCTATCATTTATTCGAATATTATTCAGCTTCACTATATATATATGACGTCCTTTTTCGATTTGGCGCACGAATGTATAATACAAAATGATTAAAACATGAAAAATTGCATAATTGTATAATATACAATATATACATATTATTTATTTTTTTAAATCATAATTGGCAAACGAACTTGTGGGTCACCTGATGTTAAGTGATCATCACCGTCCATAGGCACTAACAACACCGGGGGAGTCGAAAGTGCGTTGCCAGCCTGTGTTTGGGGTAAGGGTGTGAGGAGAGGGGAAGGGTAACGAAGCTGCGAGTAGTCAAGTAGTTGTAAGTGTAAGCGGTTTCATAATTCTATGGGGTAAGGTATATAATTTGTCAATGTTTTTTGTAAATTGGTTGAAATATAACGATAATTGTTGTAAGTTGTAAGCTGGAAGTTTTCTCCGAAAATGCCGCCCAATTCCTTTGAGATATAACAAAACAATTGAGATAATAAACGACGCAGACGAAGTCGCGGGTATCGGCTAGTATGTTATTTGAAGTAGTCACTTACTTTTAAACGAAGGATTTGCCGCTGTATATTTACGACTTTTATTACATTTATATACTCTATGATACATTACTCTTAACGTAATGCCGACATCGTAGTTTGTATGTTTTCAGAATTAACGGAATTTGTACGGTCAGGCTTGTTTATTGCTGGATAAACTGAATTATTAGGTACTTTTATTTAAGCAGTTATTGTTACTAATCCTTACTGTTATAAATGTGAGTTAATTTCTTAAGCTTTCATGCCTTAAATACTTAACTATACATCATGAAATTTTGCAAACTAGTTGTAGGATTTCCCGAGGGATTGATCAAACCCGTACATTAATGCGATCGTAGCTGCGAGAAAAGTCTAGTATTGCAAATAAAGCAAAGCGTAATGAATTCTAAGTCTTCTAAGTAACTATACCACGTTGACAAAGTCGCAAACGTGTTTGTACTTTTTTGATTTGCGTGAAAAAAATTGTTGTAGGTTCATTTTCTCTTCTTGGAAGATAATTTGTAATAAATAATTATATATCGCTACATTGGATTAAATCGCAGTTTTTTTCTAATTAGTCTTACTACATAATACTGTCCGTATAGAGTATAGCCCTTGAATACTCTAAAAACTCAAAGAGCGTTGCTCCATTCTCAGAAATAATATCAAATGGGCACATTAATTACGTAATAGGATGTTTTTTTTTAAATTATTATTATATCATTGGTGGCAAACGAATAGGTGGGTCACCTGATGTTAAGTGATCACCACCGTCCAATAGACATTTGCAACACCAGGGGAGTCGCCAGTGCGTTGCCAGCCTAGGTTAGGAGGAGGAGCAAAGGAAGGGGGTAGGGGAAGGGAGGTGGGCCTCCGGTGCTCTCACTGACCGAACGAAATGCAAACATTGCAAGCACTGTTAATTCACGTCTGTTTTCTGTGAGAGGGTGGTACTACCCAGGGGGAGCCGACCCATGCTGAAACCAGTAATAGCTTTAGTGTGGCTCTACCACCAATGTATAAAAGGACACACTTAACAAAAACACAATATACTACACACTTTAAAACATTTAGATAATAGAAGGACTAAATACTATAGTTGTGATGTACGAGCAGTATAAAGTGAAAGAAGTAGGTCTTTAGTCGAGTGAATGAGGCGTGCAGTTAACAAAGCCGGCGGGAGACAACGTTCGCTTATGAAAACACAAATCTTCTTATATTTTTCATTCATATGGCTTTATATGAAAAATAAGTGGTATTAATGTCTTCATTGCTTTATCTTCTTCTTCTTACCCTTATTCCACCTAAGCAGGGTCGGCACAACATGTTTTCCTTTTCCACTCCCATCTGTGAGATATCATCTCAGTATTCACACCATTTATATACATATCGTTTTTCACACAATCCATCTTTTTTTTTAAATTGTAGCACGGGATAATGACTGCACTGTGCCTGATGGTAAGCATAGTACAATACAAAAACAACGGCGATCACCGAGAGATACGCCCTCCTACGTCGAGCGTCGTTGTCATGCGTACATGTCTCTTCGCGTTACGCTTGAAGGACCCCATGTTATAGAATGAGGGACACAGTGACCGGGAGATTGTTCCACAGCTTCATGGTACGGTAGAGATAAGATGTTGCGAACTATAAATATTTCGGTCTTCCTTTATTCCTATATCCATCAACCTTCATAGTCAACACTTTTCTAGACACATGACTTTCATCTCTCCTCGTAATATGTAGTTTTTCATTACTTTATATTGTCTACGATAGATCAGTTTCATTTCTACGTAGAAATAATTAAATACTAAACGTATTTTAACATAATCAGCAAGAATAGGACAGTATTATAAGCGTTGGGTTGGAATTCCACACATGACAATTATTAGCATGGTCCACAAAGTATTAAGTTTTAATGAACTTTGTGTTATTGTGGTAGCTGTTTATTTAAAATAAAAGAGCATAAAAATGAAAAGAAATAAATCCTGAAAATGCTCTAGTTCATTACTTAAAATCTAAAATAAAAAACCGAAAACTAGTATTGACAATCAGAACCTACATATATTCAATAACAGTTTAATATTTAAAAAAATGCTTCAAGTACACTTTGAAACGCTGTGATTGAAGAATAATACGCTTAGGATAACAACGCCTTGTCTTTGATTGAAGCTTTTAAGGATAGGTACACGAAAGATATAAATAAGTGCACGGCGATTAAATGTTCAAAGTGATATCTGTAGGTATAGGTAGTAGGTAAGGTGTGTCGAATGACATTATAACACTTGAAACATCCAAGACAACCTCACCTGCACGTGGTGCACCCTGCTGAATAACGAACGAGGCAATGGCTAAAGCGGGGTCGTAGGGTTTTACAGCCTGACTGGGTCGCAACTACCATGTATATGGCGAAAAAGCCCGTCATAGTGATGATTCGCTTTTACGGGTCGCGTTTCGGGATGAGCCTGTGCATAACCAGCTGTTCGTAGGCCGGCATGACAGCGGCGACCGGCGATGGATAGTCTGCCGCCACTCGTTGGTCACCATTGTTTTTGGATTGTATTGTGCTTACCATCAGGCATAGTGCAGTAACTTAGCCGTGCTACAATAAAAAAAATGTTAATAATACAACTAAGCAAATGCTAGAACATTCACATAATTATGGCGCTGTAATCATTTATTCGAATATTATTCAGCTTCACTATATGACGTCCTTAGTCGGTTTGGCACCCGAATGTATAATACAATATGATTAAAACATGAAAAATTGCATAACTGTGTAAAATATACATATTATGAAACAAAGTCCTCCGTCGCGACTGCCTGTTTGTGTGTTCGCGATAAACTCACAAACGATTGAACGGATTATAATGCTGTTTATTAAGAGATAGAGAGATAGATTTTTTGTAAATTGGTTGAAATATAACGATAATTGTTGTAAGTGCCGGAAAATGTCAAGTTTTGGAAGTTTTCTTCGAAAATGCCGCCTAATTCCATTGAGATATAACAAAACAATTGAGATAATAAACGACGCAGACGAAGTCGCGGGTATCAGCTAGTATGTTATATATTTATACGTTTGAAGTAGTCACTTACTTTTAAACGAAGGATTTGCCGCTGTATATTTACGACTTTTATTACATTTATATACTCTATGATACATTACTCTTAACGTAATGCCAACATCGTTGTTTGTATGTTTTCAGAATTAACGGAGTTTGTACGGTCGGTTTCTTTATTGCTGGATAAACTGAATTATTAGGTACTTTTACTTAAGCAGTTATTGTTACTAATCCTTACTAATGTTATAAATGTGAGTTAATTTCTTATGCTTTGATGTCTTATATACTAAATTGTGCATCATGAAATTTTGCAACCTATTTGTAAGATTTCCCGGTGATTGATTAAACCCGTACATTAACGCAAGCGAAGCTGCGAGAAAAGCCTAGTAGTGTTATAAATAAAACAAAACATAGTGAATAGGATTATTAAATTGTAAGTTACTTAATGAATGTATCTCAGAAGCGATGGTGGCTGAGTACCACTGACCATAATCTGACACACTTCGTTTGACGTAAGTTCTATAATAACGAATCTGAGCTTCTAATGAAGAAACGGACAACGATGAAATCATTACGATGCTTGCGTATTTTGTAGTGCTAACTAACTAGTAAACTCGAGTTGAAAGATTATCAAATATTCCGACGACCTCCGCTTGGAAGCCAATTTTTTTATTATATATAATACTAACGGGCCCGGTGGACGTTGTCCCACCATGGTATGAAAAAACTTTGACAAATTTTTTTCCTAAACCTGCCTCATGAATCACTTTATCTAATGGTCAAAACCGCATGAAAATCTGTTCAGTAGTTTTTGAGTTTATCGCGAACAGACAGACAGACGTGACAGTGGACTTTGCTTTATAATATGTAGTGATGATAACTATTTTGTTTCTGGCCATATGTTATGCTGTTGTGGCCATATATTATAAGTGTTGAGATATTAAGTATAACAACTATGATTCTGTAATTATATAACTGAATTGCCAGAAGTAAGTTATTTGATATAAATACCTTTAAGTTGTAGTAATACCAAAAATGTGGAGTTAAATTTCAACTCAATTTATGTCAGCTCCTTTCATAATAATAGGCATCGTATTAGTGGAATGGTGCCAGGACGTTGGCGGACTCGATTCATCGGGTTGTGCATTCTGTCGGCGCTGTCCTGGATTTGCGACGCGACTAGACATAATCCATTAGGGATGTGAAACGCATCGATATAAATCTACATATCGAATTTATACACTATTTTTTCCTTAATATATGCGTATAAAAATGTAATATTATAGATTTGATTATTTATATTCTCTAAAAAATGACAGTTGGAAAAACATTTTTTTTTACTTTCATTGATTCATGAATAATTTTTTGAAGTGGAAACTTCTTTAGACGCGTTAAGATAATTTTTTGGGGGTACATAAGTTTATAATTTCGCGTCATGACATGCTAGTAAGCGTGACAGACCGTATTTCGCTTGCACGGCTTGTATCAAACTAGCGACGCGTAGTATAACGGTCTTTTAAATTGTGAAGCCCATCATAATATGTTTGATTAATTAATAAACTGTATCAAAATATATATAATTATTGTTCGGAGTGCCAATATATATGTAAAACAGACTAATATTAATAATTTCAATATGCAAATAATGAAATTAATTACAATTAATTTAAAAATTGTGAAGCTCTGCAAAAAGTAAGGTATACAAAAGTGAACTATTATATATAACTAACGAGCCGGCAGACGTTGTCCCGCCCTAATTATAAAAAACAATCCGTATACTAAAACATTCCTCAAGAATCACTTTATCCACTGGTGAAAACCGCATAAACACCCGTTCAGTAGTTTTTGAGTTTATCGCGAACAGACAGACAGACAGACGCGGTAGGGGACTTTGTTTTATACTATGTAATGTTTTATACTATGTAATGATGATATTGAATAAGTGTTTCAACTAGTGATTTTAGTAAAGACCGATGTACTCATAGTAAGAAACAGGATAAAGATGCTAAATGTATACATTTTTGACAAATTATATTTGGAAAATTCATTTCCACATAATTAAAATTAAGAACTTCAGTTATATTATTGGTACTCTGAACATTTTACCGTCGTAAAAGACGGAAGAAAATATAAAATATTTTCAAGGCACGTTCTAACAATAATATGATTACTTCAGTGTAACATTTATTAAAGTCGATAAGGTTGTGGCCTCTCAAATCGAGTTTAATATAAGTAGAAGTGGCAACGGGTCGCTGACATCTCCGTCCTCCGCCCAGGCTGATCTTTACACCCACGCGACGCGACGTGCCCCTTGACTAAGTTCACAACTTATGTTACTATATTAAATTACACTAAGGGTTTTCGGCCTTGTTGGTTGCAATTTAGTTTCTTGTACGAAAAGTTAAAATAGATATATTTTTAGATTATAAAAAACACTGATCTATAGAAATGCTTTAAATAAACAACAACGTTCTAATTGTAATGTTATATTTCTAAGATCCTTACATTACAAATCGGTTAAGGACACTGATGAAAATTTTCAAACTGAGATAAGATACGAAAACTTTAACGTTGCTTTATGGTGGTAGAGCCACGCTGAAGCTATTACTGGTTTCAGCATGAATGGGTCGGCTCGCCCGGGGTAGTACCACCCTCTCATAGAAAACCGACGTGAAGTAACAGTGCTTGCATT
>MNPI01031285.1:0-13337 GCA_015888305.1 Antheraea pernyi | reverse complement strand
TGCAACACCAGGGAAGTCCAGCCTGTATTTGGGGAAGGGAGAATAGGGAAGGGGCAGGAGAGGGGAGGTGAGCTTCCAGCGCTCTCACTGACCGAACGAAACACAACAATGGCAAGCACTGTTATTTCACGTGGGTTTTCTGTGAGAGGATGATAGTACCCTGGGAAAGCCGACCCATTCATGTTGAAACCAACAATAGCTTCAGCGTGGCTCTACCACCTATAACAGTTTATGGCGTCATCTGGCGAAATAAGCAATTGAATGGATATATTAAAGAATATTTGTAATTAGAGAGCTACACAATTGTGTTTGACAATCTCTAATAGCCTAACTGATCTAACCTTTTTCAGTCCCTTATATCTAAAATTTGGTTCATATTAGAAAATAAAAGTTATTTATTTTTGTTGCAGCTGCCTCCGTGGAGACTACATTAAAGCTTACTCTGAAGGTGGCATCCACGGACCTGGCCCACCTGGCATCAATGAGTATTCAGCCTGGTCACGAATCCTCTGCGGTAACAGAGCTGACTCACCGCCAGCACTCTATTCTCATGGGCCATTGCTGCTTCTGGAATTTCATACAGGAGCGAAGCAGTCAAACTCTACCGGCTTTATTGGGACGTTTAGATTTATCGACAGACGTAAGTGTTAATAAATAATTGATTCAATTAAAATGGGAAATTTGAAAAATATAGGAGGAATATGAATGAAACGTAGCTTGGAGGTAAATTTACATTTAATCAGTAAACTAAAATTTCGTTAGACGTAAGATATAATCAGTTATTATGTTATATAATTAAGATTTGTTGTGGTATTTTAGTAATAAATGTTCAAAATAAATATTAACACTTTAATAATTATATAGATCTAGTTACCACTGTGCTTCAATCAGACTTATTGAAAAGTGACAACTAATCTGAAGATGGATCGCAATTGCACAGTCAAACCTGATTCACACTTCGTTTGAAAATTCTCATATTGTATGATTTCAGAAATACAACAACTGTGAATCAATTCCACTCGATTAAGATTTTGAAACAATAATAATTAAAGGTGAAGCAAAAAATCGTGAAACGATGAAAAAGGTTTACAATAACTAATTATTACACATAATACATAATTGAATAATGGTTTTGAAATCATAATCTAGGTAGTTGCTAAACAAAGTATCCAGTAGCAGGTTATTGTAAATTTGAATGGAGAATATTTAATTCACAGCTAATCTCTGGCACATAATCGTAATTTTATAATAAGCTGCAAATACAACCGTTGCTATTGTGATAAGGGTGTCGACTGGCGACGATTAAATCCAAACCTATGGGACAAATAAAAACCAAAGAAACTTATATGTTTGCTTATTTGTTATATTCAGTTAATTTAGGTGCGCAATTTGTATTTCTACTCGTTATAAAATACAGACTTACTTTATTATTTATCTATGGATAAATATTAATGAATCGCGTTAACATTTTGCTACTTGATTTGTTTTTATTATGGACCATAAACTTAATGGAAACGTCAATTCATGACATATATAGTAGGCGTGCGCATTGTTAAAGGCATTTGATGAAAAACCGCTTATTTTACGAAATTTTAGGGAAATAGTATTTGTCATGAGAAGTAAAAGAAAAACAAATTAACTACAAAACGAACTTAGATCGTTTTGCGGCACGTATTTTCAATAGCAAAATTAAAATTTTCTGTATCGCATTTTTTTTTAATCAAAAGTAACGTTACTACGGTGCATAGAAAATAATGTAACCATTAATGACAAGAATTATTTAATTTATTAATCTAAACACAACGGCAATTACCAAAATATTTACAGTCCTTTACAGGTGCAGGTTACAGGTAGTACAGTCATTACATAGTATAAAACAAAGTCCCCTACCGAGTCTGTCTGTCTGTCTGTTCGCGATAGACTCAAAAATTACTAAACGGATTTTAAAGCTGTTTTCTTACCAGTGGATAAAGTGATTTATGAGGAGCGTTTTGGTATATAATTTGTCAAGGAGTTTTTTTATAATCAAGGCTGGACAACGTCTGCCGGGATCGCTAGTTCTTATATAAATTGCATTAACATATCCCTAACAATACTATTATTGACTACATCAATTAGCTCCATCTCTACACCTACAGAACTCTAAAGTTTAGGGAGCTCTAAACATTAGGGAGAGTAAACGAGCATAATTAAATAGTAATGGTTTGTTTTCTTTCGCCTTCAAATCTTAAAAGTAGGCATAATAAAGTATAAATTTCAGAACTCTAAAGTTTAGGGAGCTCTAAACATTAGGGAGAGTAAACGAGCATAATTAAATAGTAATGGTTTGTTTTCTTTCGCCTTCAAATCTTAAAAGTAGGCATAATAAAGTATAAATTTAAATGAACGCTCATTTAGCCAAATCGCTTATCACAATCGTACCTGTAACAAGTTTAATCAAAACTTCACTTTATATCGAGGACGACTTTTCAACCGTCCTCCAAATCTTTGATGTGAATGTACTATCTCAAATTATTTTAAGTGCTCTCAAAGTTTTGCAACTAACAAATCAGAATCGTTTTATTTAAACTCTTCGCCTTTGACATTGTTTTTGATGGAATCGTTATGTCTTGTTTATGGTATAGTTTCAAAGATTGTACCTTTAAGAATTAGTTAATTCACGTAAACTTTTTACACGAGAACCTGTTACACATTTAATTCTGAAAGAACAACATTTACATACCCCAACAACATAATAATTCTAAAGTGTTTTGTAAGTTTTCGTTTTCCAATTTTGCTGTATTAATAGGGAATGTTAAGGAGTGATTTATATAAACAAAACTGTCTCTTATTTCATTGTCTATGGTGTTGATGGCATCTCTTCACATAAAACGTCTACTTGACTTCCAGTTAACACTGTAATTAATTTAGTTACAACAGAAAATAACCTGAATAAAACGGGTATAAGCGACCGTCCTCTCATGAATAAAAGATCATGTTAAGTGAACCGTTCTTTTACGTCATAAATGCGCTCATTATTCTGTTCGACTATATCATTATGTTTATCCTTATTACAAGTATTGTATACGAATATTTAAGTCTTTAATTACCATGTCGATCACTGCCATCTTAGACCGGGATGAAGCAAAAGAACCAAGCAGATTGGTAGAGCTATTTTGATAAATCCATCCCAACCTGGATAAATTAATTATTCTTTTTGTTTATAGACCTCCATCTTCAAATATTCACCAATTCTTACAAAAAATGGAGGAAATTCTTATAAAAATATTTAATAGTAATAAGCAAGTTTTAATCTGTGGTGACTTCAATATAGACATTTTAAGTACGTCGCCAGAGGTCACTATGTTCACATCATTATTTAGGTCGTTCAACCTGCATCCTGTTTTTAATGAGCCAACCCGATGTACATCTCAAACTGCATCTTGTATTGATAATGTTTTTACTGACTTCAAGACCATTGGCGGTAGTATTGTTACTGGGATACGGTCTGACCACAAAGGGCTCCTTGTTAAAATAAATTGTGAAAAACCTAGCAGTAACTGTAAGAAAACAACTAGGCTTATATCCAAAAATAGATTAGGTCTTTTAAATCATAATATTGCACAAAAGTTATCTTTCAAGACTTTTATTAATAAAGATCCAGAAAGTGATTATGACAGCTTATTTAATATCATAAGCACTGAATTTAGTAAACATTGCCCAAGAAAAGTTATTAGTGTAAAGAAAGTAAAAAAATTTAGTGAATGGGCAACTACAGGTATTAAAATAAGTAGAGATCGTTTGTATGATCTATATTATAAGAAATCACTAACAAATAGTGAATCATTTCATGCCTACGTTAGGAATTATTCTAAAGTTTTTAAACGTGTTTGTGTAGCTGCCAAAGCAAAATTTTTAGGAAATAAAATTCTCGAGTCTAGAAATAAGACCAAGACTGTCTGGCATATAATAAATAAAGAATTAGGAAAAAATAAAATAAATGATAACGCATTTAATCTAAGTGTCGACGGAGTACGTATTTCGAACAGTTCAGAGGTAGCAACTGTTTTCCAAGACTATTTCACTAATATACCTTCACAAATAACAAAAAGTATAACATCATCAGCCCAGGGTGCCGCAGCTCTTTTAAAGAATATGAGTGCACCTACAAATTCAGAATTTAAATTCTCATTTATTAGTGCAGGTGAAATAATAAGGACATTCAAACAATTAAATTTAAAACACACCGAAGACATATGGGGAATGTCGGTAATAGTAATACAGTCCTTAATTGTCACTATTTCACCACATTTGGCTAATATATTTAATCAGTGTATATCAAAAGGAACTTTCCCTAATCTAATGAAAGTAAGCAAAGTGGTTCCTTTGTTTAAATCAGGCTGCAGAAGTAGTCTTGGAAATTATAGACCTATTTCTGTACTTCCGTCGATAAGTAAAATTTTTGAAAAGATTATGCTTAAACAATTGGTAGAATATTTTACTGTGCAAAAGTTTCTGGATGGTCGACAGTTTGGTTTCACAAAATCGAAATCTACTACTGACGCTGGTGCAACGCTCATAAATCATATATTAGGAGCCTGGGAGGATTCGCAAGATGCAATTGGTGTGTTCTGCGATTTGTCTAAGGCCTTCGATTGCGTTGATCATAGTACGCTTATACTTAAATTAAAACACTACGGTATTTGTGGATCTTCTCTCGACCTTCTAGTCTCTTATTTAAAAGATCGCTGTCAGAAAGTTAACATACATGGGGTAACCTCTGCGGGATCGCTTGCTAGAATTGGTTTCCCGCAGGGCTCTATTTTAGGGCCGTTTTTGTTCTTAATATACATGAACGATCTACCGCTAGTGGTTAATAACTCTGCTGACATGGTGCTTTTTGCAGACGATACTTCTCTAATATTTAAAGTGAAAAGGATAGATTCAGAGGTCGGGCATCTGAATAATACTTTAAGTGAAATTTGTCATTGGTTTGCGTTAAATAACCTTTTGCTAAATGCAGATAAAACGAAATGTATAAGATTTACATTACCCAATGTTAGACAGGTTGATAGTAGAATCAAGATCGAAGGGAATTTAGTAGGGTTAGTTGACAATGCTGTATTCTTGGGAATTACATTAGATTCTAAATTACAATGGGGCCCTCACATTAAAAAACTGGCGAGCAGATTAAGTTCCGCTGCATTCGCAATACGTAAGATTCGCCAGCTTACAGATATTGCCACTGCTAGGTTAGTTTACTTCGCTTACTTCCATAGCTTAACGTCTTATGGCATTCTGCTATGGGGTACGGCTGCTGAGGTAGACACGATATTTTTATTACAAAAACGGGCAGTTCGGGCAATATATAATATGGGACCTCGCGAATCATTAAAAACGAAATTCCACAGGAATTCGGTATTTTAACTCTGCCCTCCCAATACATTCTTGATAATTTAATGTATGTCCGGAAAAACTTTGAGAAACTGAATTTAGTTAAAGACCGGCATAATCTAAATACTAGAAACTGTAACAAACTGGTGGTCCCATGTTTCAGACTTAGTAAAACCAGTAATAGTTTTTTAGGTAATAGTGTTAGGTTCTACAATAAAGTCCCAAAGCATGTTACCGATTTGCCGGACTGTAAATTTAACTATTCGTGGAAATTTCTAATACGAATTAAAAAATAATGCCAAGGCATGTACCTAATTAGTCTTCCTTATATGTCATTAAGGTTATGCTCCTCTCTGTGCATCCACTAAAAGCATTGTTGTATAATGTATTAGAAATATATGTTAAAAAAAAATGTACCCGATCGAGTTTCTTGCCGGTTCTTCTCGATGACTGGGTTGTTTTCCGAACCGGTAGTAGTCTTTGACGTTCATAAGTGCCTTATTAGGGCCTAAACTGAATAAAGTATTTTTGATTTGATTTGATTTGATTATTGCGTTACATCAACCAGCTTATACTCTTCTACTAGTCGCTAGCATGACAGTTTCTACTCACTGTTCATTAGCGATTTCCCGTTTTTTTTTTATTTATTTTTTATTTATTAAGGGCAACAAACAGTTGTACTTAAAAATACATGTAAGCAATATTCCATAAAAAACAACATAGTTCTTAGAGAAAAATCCGCTCCGCCGCCCACGGAGTAAGTATACAGATAACTTTAGGGCAGTAAATAGAATCAAAACGAATGTTAGTTCAAGATTAAACATGAAATACAGTATGAAGGTACAATGAAATAAAATATACATAACATAGAGACGAACTGACAATCGAAGCATTCTAAAACATATCATAGTTGAAAGTTCAGTAACAAAATAAGATATATATTAGTTCAAGACACAATACTCTGTTTTATAGCCTTTTTAAACAAAGCCGGCGAGCGATTCCCGTTGTTGCTTTTAATACCTTTAACTTTAGATGACGTAAAATTGACGATTCCATTATAAAGTAACATTTTAAACAAAAAGAAATTGACTTGTCTTTTAACACATAAAATTCATATTATTTTTCATATTACAGGTAATTTCGAAACAGACGGTGTTCAAATTGCGGACACATGGTGCGATTATGTCTTCAACTCACAGCATAATAGACCATCTCATGGTCGCTTATACAGTCCGAGATACCCATCTAGTTACGCTAGTAACATGAGATGTAATTACCACTTTAACGCAAGGTATATGAACGACTTCAATGAAATGTATGCTCACTTGCTAACTAAACAAATGCATATTACTATTAATGAAAAATTACGCTGGTAAAGTAAGATGGTAAAATAAATCGGTTCATTAATATTGCTTAAGAGTAATGTAAGGACGTTTGTGGTCAATAAAAAGATTAATGAGAAGCTATTCATAACGTAGCATTTTATATTATTGTAGAATATTCGACACTCAAATCGTTTTTACCAATGTTTATATAATTAAAGATTATTTTAAAAAATACGATTATGTTGCTGAAAATTACTTGTCTAAATTAACCGAACACTTTTCTAGCAATATAGAGAATAATAATATAATCAAATAGATCATCGACATGACAAGAAATTCGTATAAAAGATGTATATTTTTTTAGGCAGCATGAAAGAATAAAATTAGTATTCGAAGAATCGTTCCTACAAAAAGGAGATGAAAGGTAAATATTGTTTAATATCAATATTATTAATATACATTTCTTGTAGGCATCTTCGATTGATCCTGTGTCTTATTTACAGTTGTTTGAATCGTGCGGACATTATAAAAGTGTTCGACGGACGAACTTCAACAGCACCTGTACTTGCTATGTTATGTAATGAGATTATAGGTAACTAAAAATTAAACATCTCAATTTTTCGTCTACCATCACCTAAATATGGTGACCATACGTTTCCTCTGTCAATCATTTTTTTAAATACGTGCGTAAGAAGCGAAACTTCTTTATGACATCATTTTTCGAAAAATGATCAACTATATTTACAACTTTACAGAAATTGGTTAAATAAAACAAAATTAGATAAAGTTTAAGCAAAAGGCTTTTATTATTATAAACATGGATACAAATAATTCAATTATTTTACCTTATTGTTACTAAGATTATAATAGCATTTCATCAATTATATTTCATTAATTATAATAGAATTATTACTATTATTGTTATCGTTGCTATATATTTTTGAAATTAATGGCTTATGATAAATGAAATATGATATATATGGTTTACATTCCATGGAATCTGATTATTGTGAGCGCACCTTTAGAAATAAACATGGCGCGTAACGGAAAAATGTACAGAAATTAAGATGGCGCTTAACCGAAAAACGTTACATACGTTTTTACATGCTCTAAAATTCCTCCCTACGTCGATAAAGAAGTTTTACTTCAATAAGTATTCATACCATTTACGTGTAATTTCTCACAGAATAGATCCATACTTTTTTCGGTCTACAGTTAAAGAGGTTCTCGATTGTCCATCCACCTTCATACTTATTACTTATCTAGATTTATGACATTCACCCCTCCTCATGTAATGTTCATACCACGCTAATCTATTACTGCTAAACTTCCCTGCTATACAATCATCATTTCAATAGACAATATATTGGCTATATTTGGGTGTCATAACAGTAAATGTCAATATCGGCATGTTTCAGCAAAATTTTAAATGCCCGCAAAATACACAGTTGTATTTTTTTTAAATATGTGGAGTGACAACGTAATAAAATCAACGCCGCACTATGTTTTTTATAACTTTGTCACTGATGTCCGCAACTTTTTTCACGTATAAATGCTTTTAATGTTTCGCGGAAGTTTTATCTGTTATCTGAATTGAAAATGGATTGCCTTTTATTGTTTTAGTTTTAATTTTATCAAACCAATTTAACACCTATGAATTGGTAGCCGACGACTCGTCTCTTCTTAAGTTCTACATTAATTTAATTTAAAGAAACTTGAATTCTAGCACGTAAAATGATTGACATTCATATGATTCACATTCAGATACAAATGAAAAGGAAATAACCAGACTAAAACACTAAAATTGACTTGGTGAAATATTAACAAAAGTGCTATTAGTATATCTATAAGTTTGCACATATAATGGCATTTCAATATTTTATGTATCTTACCAAAAATAGCTACAAAAATTACGCTAAAAATCGGCCGCGTACTTTCGCACAAAAAAATAAATATAGAAGAAATTTCTTAACGTAATTTCTTAAATTATACCGTACATATAAAATATTAAAATTGCACATATATGAAGGTAAACTACTTAATTATTTATAGGTTACGAAATCCTTTCAACGGGATCGGACCTTTTGGTACAGTTTACATCCAATTCCAATACACCTGGACAAGGATTCAAAGCGAGCTATCATTTCGAAATGGAGGACAAGTCTATCACAGGTTTAGTAAGCATATTAAATTGTCGATTACCATATCAATCGCGTTGAATCTTTCCATGTAAATGTGAATAATTTTGTTACCAATTCCACTACATACCTTTTAAATTCATAATGAAAATGCATGGTTTAGAAAGGTGGTAGAGCCACGCTGTGGCTATTGCTAGTTTCAGCATGAATGGGTCTGCTCGCCCGCGGTAGTACCACCCTCTCACAGAACACCCGACGTGAAGTAGCAGTGCTTGCATTGTTGCGTTTCGTTCGGTCAGTGAGAGCGCCGGAGGCCCACCTTTACGGTGGTGATCACTTTACATCAGGTGACCCACCTGTTCGTTTGCCTGCTTTTGATATAATTTTTTTTAATGGTTCATGATTATTGGGCTTTTTCTAAGCCTGTTAGCTACCACTCTCACCAAGAAAATCTATCACCAAGCTTCTATCGGTTTGCTCCGGCAGCTGCACTTAAGTCAGCCTCCCTTTACATTTAGCGTGTTGAACTAGATCCTCATTTATTATTAAGTAAAACTATAGTCAAACGCTAAAACCTATAAAGTATAATTTAATCGCCTTCTATAAAAAGGGATGAAGATATAAAATTCATTCATCGTTTTAAGTCACCGCCTCAGTAAGTGTATTGTACAATTTCTCTCATGGTGATTGTGCTCAATAGCTGTTCAAACCAATTTCCATCTCTTCGTTCCATAATAGAACTATATGCATTGGGTTTTGGTACCTAAGTTCTATGTTAACTTTCATCTGAGCAAAAGGCAAAATACAAGCGATGTTTCTATCTTTGCCACACTGTGAACCTCTGGAGCAGTATCTCGATCATTGTGCTCTGTTGTTTTTTTTAATATTATAATGTATTCTAAGTGTAACATCATATATTTACTTAGAGCGGTAGTATAGTAGCAATTTATAATGAATCGCTGATATTTTGTTGTTTTAAATGAAAATAACTAATATTTAATATAAAATGTGGCTTGGTAAATTCTTGCACAACATCATTTGAAATTTGAATGAAGTATTATCATTCTCAACAGATGCAGATGTTAATAAAAAATCAACTACGTCAGAGGCAATATCCGGATTAGGGCCGGCGGTGAGTGCTGCCAGTGAGTACCGTCAGATAATACCCGTTTTCAAAAATACTACCTTTACTTCGTACTAAACCGAAGAACAGCCGGAGTACTTTAATATTTGAAATCGCAATTTGATACAATATTCGATAAATGAAAAAACGATTAGGAAATTATACCATGAAAATAAACTTTACCTGATTTTAGTTTCTCGTAAAACTAACAGAAAAGTGTGATTCAGATTTTATAGTATCATCGTTACAAAGTATAAAACAAAGTCCCCTACCGCGTCTGTCTGTTCGCGATAAACTCAAAAACTACTGAACGGATTTTCAAGCGGTTTTCGCCAGTGGATAAAGTGATTCATGAGGAACCTTTCGGTATATAATTTGACAAGGATTTTTTTTTATAATCAGGGCGGCACAACGTCTGCCAGGCCTGCTAGTCAATAAATTATTGTAATAACTGCCTATAAGAGTCCTATCGCTGGGTCAAAGGTCTCTTCCTCTGGGGAGAATGCGTACAATCCTTACGCCAGCTTGTGACTTACTAATTCAAAACAAAGAAATTGGAAGCTTTATATTTAAATCACATACTATAAAATTATATATTATATATAGTACTCGTAGTAACATTTGAAGTTCATATTTTCTCACAATATTTTTTATTAACCTTTGTTAACAATTTAAATTAGGATGTAAATTTTAATGTATGTGAATTTCGAAAAATTATTTCATGGTCTGGGTTCGAAGTCTGGGTTCGAACCTGCAGACAACGAATATATATTCCACCGGTCACTAACTAATTAATCTTATATAAAATATGTAAAAGAATTAAGCTAAAATTCAATTGTTTGCTTCTTTATTTATAATCAACGAGCAGATTCTGGCCCCCTCCATTGTGCTTTAAAAAATGGCAAAGGACAATTGAATCCAAAAAATAAACCTAGAACCATAAATGAAAAATTCTACATCGAATGGCCATAGTCCTATGGCGATTCTTTCAATAGATTTCACTCTATGGACGGCGGTGATCACTTACCATCAGATGGCCGTTCGTTTGCCCCTATAACATAAACATAAACAGTTTTAATGTGATTGAGTCACAAAGGAACTCTATTCTCATCATTACATAGTATAAAACAAAGTCCTCTACCGCGTCTGTCTGTCTGTCTGTTCGCGATAAACTCAAAAACTACTCAACGGATTTTCATGCGGTTTTCACCAGTGAATAAAGTGATTCATGAGGAACGTTTTAGTATATCATTTGTCAAGGATTTTTTTATAATACGGGCGGGACAACGTCTGCCGAGCCCGCTAGTTTTATATATAAAGGATTATGAAACTACATAATGTAAATTAATATTCTTCAGCTTTTTGATTACATTCATAATATCAGAATTTTTACTAAATATATCCAAAGCAATCTCGTTATTTCTCGTTGAATACGTATTCTACTGTAATACGTATACACATAAAATGAGCATTCCGTATCCTTATCGTTGCAGCGTCCTCTTGCCATCAAGTATTCAGTAGCGATAGTAGGAAAAGCGGGAAGTTGATATCGCCCCTATACCCAGCCCCGTATCCGCAGAAAACGCAATGTCACTATGACTTTTTGGCCCGAGGCAGGGAACGGGTCCGACTTGTATTTGAAGATTTCAGCTTGCAGAGGATATCAGATAACAGTTTTGAGTGAGTTTTTATATTATAAATTACAATAAAAAATCCCTTACTATTGTTTTGTTTGTTGTATGCGACAATATATCGAATAGAATGTGAAAAATCTCGAAAGTTATTTGTTCTAAATCGATTTGAAAAAAGAACGATTTTAATTTCTTGCTTGATTCAACCATCAATCAAGCTTTATATTTTGTCTGTACGAGATATTAAATGCTTGGTCTGACTTGGGGAGCGCTCATAATATTGCCAATTATATCTTCAGCCACATTTATATATAAAAATGGATGTTGATATGTAAATATATCCGAGATCGATAAACTTTAACACCGTTTATTTGATAACTATAACTATTGGCACATTTTTTTTAATGGAGAAGGTTCGTTTGGTTATAATTCTCCAATAGATCAGAATAACAAATAATAACAAACGAGTGTGGAGCCGGATACTACTGGTAATAAAAGTTAAGATATTAAATATTTTTATAATGGATATTCATTATGAAGAGTTTCCAATAGAATAGCAAAATTCCCTTCGTCAGAGACACGTCAATTCAAGAATGATTGCTACGTGTTTTAAACAACTAACAGAAACAAAAGCAAGACGGCTGTTTACGACGTCAGAGGTCTTTCTCAGAAAATACAGCATTTCAAAGACTTTGTTGGAGTCTTTTAGAAACTGATAAAATTATTCTATTGATAATGATATTAATATCCAAATTATAAATCTATATCTTTGTAATAGAATGTAAAACATCAACATTGAAGTAATTTCTGTATATAGCAAATATTTTCTTATAACCACTGACGGTATAATTTTTTTTACACTTTATATATAATTCGATATAATACAGAGCGCTATGCAATTGACGTATACAATATATTACGCAAATGGCATTAAAGAGGCGATAATTCAAAATTGTATTTACATTTTGTTCCAGTTGCGAGAGTATGGATTCGCTTGACGTATATTTGTATGTAGACGGTCGCCTCGAAAAGATGGCATCGTTCTGCGGAAGCGATAATCCGAAGCCAATAATGTCGAACGGACCGAAGCTATCTATCGAGTTTCGTGGTATATACTCGTCGAGACATAGTAGGGGTTTTAAAATATCCTATTATTTTGTTGAAGGTATGTTGTTATTTTATTATGAATGATAATTTAACAGAACTATGGGATAATTTAATTATGGTGTCTGAAAATCGTTTTAATAATAATATATTATTCATTTCCTTAGCTTCTTTTATATTTGCATTACTTACGATATATTTTATTCGTAGATAACAAAACCGCTGGTTAGGTGGAGGAAAATGCCTTGTGGCATTAAGTTCGCCAGTGTACAAACTAAAAAGTATAATAAAGTATTCATTCATTCATTGGCGTTCAGTTATTTTGGACAATTAATTATATATTGCAAATAAAATGTAACTTCAAACTATTACTTACTTCTATATCCGTTCATGTAATTTCACATCCCTCGTAAATTTATTTTATACTGTATGATAATATAAATAAATGTAGACAAATGTGTCTGTTTGTTTGTAATCATTTCACAATTAAACCTCTGAACCGATTGCAACGAAATTTAACAGATATAACTTCAAATTTCATAAAGAATATTAGTTATTTCTTGATATGAATATAATAAATATACGCAGACGAAGTCGCCGGAAATGCTGTGTAACCTTTTGGGGTGTAAAGGGTGTCGAATAA
>MNPI01031276.1:0-13465 GCA_015888305.1 Antheraea pernyi | reverse complement strand
TTGAATAAAGTGTTTATGATTTGATTTGAAAAAGTTGAAAAGGTAGTAAACATTTTTAATTCACTGAGTTTCATGGACACTTTTAACTCAATTAATGACGCTTTTAATTTCTCATGGGTCAGAACATTAGTGAAACAACATTTTACCATATTTAATTTTATTTTTATCGATTTTAAATAAATACACATTTACAGCAAAATTTCGATATTAGATTTTAATTACCTACATTAATTACACATAAATTAAAAGTAATAATAGTAAATGTGACTATAAACTTATTACGATTTTAATGCCATTCTTCGTGGTTTGACCGTAAATCGATTGAAGTCAGGTTAAATAGTTGAAAGACTATATATTCGTTTAAATTATACTACATTTATGAACAAGCTAAATTCGGTAATACCAATGATATTATAACTAAAGATACGTCTCAAGCGCTTCGACAACGGCTTGTTAAAACTTGGCTAGCTAGCTTCTTTTTAACGGCTGCACTGTTAATCCGCCCGTATCTAAGCAAAATATAAACTTTGTAGGTGGTAGAATAACGCTGAAGATATTACTGGTTTGCATGGATGGGTCGGCTTGCCCAGGGTACTACAAACCTCTCATAGAAAACCAATGTGAAGTAATAGTGCTTGCATTGTTGCGTTTCGTTCGGTCGGTGAGAGCGCTCCTTTCCACCTTCCTTCACTTCCCCTCAAACACAGGCAGGCAACGCGCTTACGACTCCCCCGGTGTTGTTAGTGTCTATGGATGGTCGTGATCATTTAACATCAGATGACTCATCTGTTCGTTTGCCTACTATGACATAAAAAGAACTATTTCTGTTTCACCACCGATATTGAGAATATGCCATCTTACTTCTACATTTTATCAAAGATAGTTTACGTATGTGTGCGTTTTCGTGCCACTTGTCTTGCCAAAATATCATGTAGGTAACGAATTTACTCCCTTGTAATTATAATATCATTGGTACGATTAAAATAGAGTACATCAACATGATTCTTAAAGACAGACAGATATCTATGCGTAGTTTGGTATATTCCAAGCGATATCCATTCATATTACAATATATATATTTAACAGTAAGTATACATCAACATCGAATAACAATGAATAATTGATACATTATTAAATTACAACAAAGTGTCTTAATTTACTATAATGGTATGATATGCAAATTTAAGGTCAGTGGCGCTGCACTTTCTATGCTCCACCTTCCAGATATGTTTTTCTGGTTCCCTTGGACATAATTACGTGTAAATTTATTATTATATATTATGATTATTTATATTAAACTCCGCTTATAATTTTTTTAATTTTGTCGCAATATTTTAACCAAAAAATTTATGTAATAAACGTATGTAATACTTGAGAATACGGTTAAATATTTCTACGAATAATTAATGAAGAAATATTTATGTTTAAGTAAAAATTGGGAAGGTCCATAAATTTATAAATAAGGGGTTTATTATAAGACCAGTCATGCAGTATGCATCTGAGTGCTCGGCTACGAAAAAGCCGAATAAGAGAAAATTACACGTGGCTGAAATGGGAATGTTAAGATGAATGTGTGGTGTAACTTGAATGACAGAGAAGTTGAGGAGTAATTTTTTTTAAATGACCGGCATGATCTAAATACTAGAAACTTTAACAAACTGGTCGTCCTATATTTTCGACTTAGCAAAACCAGTAGTAGTTTTTTAGGTAATAGTGTTATGTTTTACAATAAAGTCCCGAAGCGTGTTACCGATTTGCCGGACTGTAAATTTAAGAGCCATGTCAAGCGGGTTTTGGTATCAAAAGGCTATTATAGAGTGGATCTATATGTGAACGATTGTGATGTCTGGTATTGATTCCTCTCTGTGCATCCACTAAAAACGATAGTATGATGTATTGGAAACATATAAGTATGTTAAAAAGATGTACCCGATCGAGATTCTTGCCGGTTCTTCTCGATGACTGGGTTATTTTCTGAACCGGTGTTAGTTCTAAACTGAATACAGTATATTTGATTTGAGTACGTTAACATGGTATAGGCACATCATGAGGAGAGATGAACACCATGTAACTAGGAAACTTCTAAGTATGATGGTAGAAGGATTTAGGAGTAGAGGAAAACCATAAAAGATATGGACAGATTGTGTGAAAAATGATGCCTATAAAAGGTCCAAATACTTAGATGACATCGGACTAGGGAGAGTAGAAAAGGAAAACACGTTGTGTCGATTCTACTTGGGATAAAGTTAAGATGATGAATGAGTTTATTTCTCGAGTAAAATTATAAGCAAACGAAAGCATTAAATGAGATTGCTAATTATAATATGTTCCAGCGACATCCAATGTAATTTAAATTAAATATTCTGTCGGAAACAACATAGCCATAAATTTAAATTACCAAATATTACTTCGAGATGAATTATTATTTTACCGTCTGTTTTAAGGGACGCTTAATATTAAATCGCAATACTGTGTGTTAGACCTTCCCAATTCAACTATTAATTTAACATTTAAAATATAATTTTAACTTGCGTCATTCAATTATTATAGATAAGATTTAACACGTTTTTTTTAAACATCAAACATATATATTACCTATAACGTCGACAAAGATTTATTGAGAAATATAAATTTTACTAAATATATCACCTAGAAACGGTTTATTCGAGAAATTCTTATTCTATCAGGTTCTCTTGACTCCGATTCCCTCAGTAAATGAGTTCTATAAGATAATTAAAGTGCATTTAAAATATAGTAGTGCTAATAATATGAGTACACGACATCTAAATAATGTTTGGAAACTTGAACAATATACCTGAATATACCTTAATTATTACTTGACTATTAACTGTATTAAAATGTTTAAAATTGTGTACATTGAATAATATTTTTTTTAATATTCAATCTCGCGTCTTACACAATATAAACATTTTATAATATAATTAGTTTTAAAAACACGCGCCATGAAATAAGATTAACCAAATAAATATTATGAATTCTTTTTTATAATATAATATTATTATTATTCTCCCAAATCTACAACAAGCTAGATTTTTAAATACTTGTTATATATAATTTAATTATAATATACTCTTAATATTATATAATTCAGGCTAAAGGATATGTTTTGGTTACAATTTTATCACTTGTCAATACATGATACCAATATATTATGTTTACATTGGTGAAATTCGCCCGAGATAAAACGATTAACTTATTCAACATTCCCGTTATAATATTTTTAAAGCAAATAGAATTGAAATATATTATTTGAAATATTACCGCAAAATAAAACCAACATGCAACAGCTTAAAGTCACATTTATTATTCAACTACCTAGTAATTATATATCTTAATATAAATAAATATAAACTATATAAAAAAATATAACCTATAATAAAACAACGTTATAAACAATGTATTCTAATCATGCTACAATAAAATAAAGAACATTACAAAATAAAGATTCTAAAATGTTAAATAATTAGAAGTATATTGCCAAAAATGTTCTAACACTTATCTAATTATATCCTAATCTACACCAAATCGAACATTTATGGCTTCACAATTATGAACATTTAAGATAACACAGAGTATAATATTGGATAAAAAGCTGTATTTAACTGTATATCTGCTATTAAAACATCAAGTTTATTTAGTCCTGGAAACGTCGAAAACCTTCAACTATTCAGTTACCATTCAATATAATCATATATTTACTAACGTGTAGATGGAAAACTTCAACTTTCTAATTATGTATAGAATATAGAACAATATTGCAATAGTCAACGTCGTAAATACATAAAAGCTTACTAATAAGTGTACATTAGATCGTAAGGCGAGGGTAAATGATAAAAAATATCAGAACACTTCTGAAACTTTCAAGGTAAAATTAAAAAAATAATCAACATTCAGTTATAAGATTGTGTAAAACGTGTAGTTATGCTTTTGTTTTAAATCGATTATTCTCAAAAGATTATTTAACTACGTTTCTCATATCCGAACAAGTCTTCAGTATGTGAGCTAAAACACCGTAATGATGTCAACAGCTTTCCCTTCGTATTTCCCGATATATTACTTTTAGTAAGGCATACCGTTAGAGGTTTCTTACTTTAAAATACTGTATCACATAACTTATGCGACTTCCTTTAAAAACCACCATCGTTACTTATCAAGCTACCGCTCCATATATAAATATACTACATTTCTTTTTAAATTTTAGCCCAAAATTGATATGTATCGTAGTTCAGTTTCACAAATTCATCACGTTATTAAAAGTTTTTAAACGGAAATTACGAACGCTGCGAAGGAATCATCATCGAGCCATCCGGCCACAGTTGACTCGAGATGTTCCTTCACATTAAAGTAAAATTGGACCTTAACATACTAAAATAACGTTATTAATCTAAAAACACCTGAAAGCGATTACAATAGTGAGTGTCGCGATTTTTGTAGAGCGACAGATATTAGGAGCACTGGAGGGCCGTCCGTAAGCTGGCTTCCTTTTGCAGTTCATTTTCTCCAGAGGCATTTTGGCGACGCTGTACTCCCTATGCTCGCTAGCCATGGTGCAGACGGTACGCTTCTTTTGCATCATCTCATCATCGCGGTCCCTAAGCCCTGCTAACCATGCTTCATACCAAGCCAGTTCACAATCGCATACAAGCGGATTATCTGTAAAGACAATACTTATATTTAAGAAGGTCTAGAACCTAGATGTTAACTGTAACTTCCATATACATCGCAGTACTAATAAACTGTACTAATGCCGATGCGGAAGCACAAAAAAAAGTAGCGAGGGGTGAGAGAAGCGTGATCGTAGAGTGACGGATTATTGGACGTATCGAACTACTGAAGTGCCGGATTAGAAAGATTCTACTGTACACATATCTATTTTTGCTTAGTATTGATTTATTGACTATAAGAATCACTTTAATTATTACCACCAAATCAAGGACACTATAAGGTCAGAAAATGGAATTACGTGTAACTACCAGACATGAAAGTATACAAACCCATTATATCAACGACTCTTAATGTATCCAAAATTGGCTCCATTATTTCCTCCGGAATATGCTGCAACTTATTGTTCTGCAGGTTTAGGGTTTCGAGTGAATTCAAATTGTCAAAACCCATCGTTGGTAGTTGGTGTATCCTGGTGAAATGAAACATATTTAAATTATAATGACACTTATAAACTGGAACTTAGGTATTTATAGTTATTATTCCTAATATGCGAGATGGTCATAAAAATTTTTTTTCTATAAAAGGAAATATCAGTAATACCGTTACATTTCTCTAATAGCATCTTATAGCTATTGAAAAATATATACAATTGAATTAAAAGTTTTAAAAAAGAAAACGCAAAGCTGTTGGAGTAAATAACCATCTCCAATAATCTTATTAAATGAGCACATAAAAGGAAGGTTATAAAACGCCAAACAAAGAAAAAACTGACCACAAGTGAGTTTGCGAGTGCCGCAGGGCGGTTAAAAGAATATGAAATTTATGGTATACACGATCTCTTACACAAAGTAGCAAAGAGATTGCGGAAGCAATTTGTCTCTGGTCAATCAAGTCAAGATATTTATAATCCCGAGGGAGTTGAACACCGCATTCGGCTGAGAATTAATCAAAGGCCTACACTTCCGCATTTATCCGACGAAACGAGACTGAAATATTTATAAATCGTAAAAGTGAAATAAAACGGCCTAAAGCAAAATTTATGGAAAACGGAGGTAGAAGATTAAAGACCGGTACAAAATATTTTATTTTACCTTTAGCAATAATATAACTTGTTGCGATATTTTTTGTACTGGATATACAATAAATAATGAACATGTTATTCCTATCAATTTATTTGAAGTGGTAACTTCTTTAGGCGCGTCATGCGGTATTTTAAACAGAAGTTAAATTTTTTATTTCTCGTCATGAGATGCCGGTAAGCGTGAACGGCCATAAATAGTCTTGCGTTTGACTAGCGCCTCGTAGGCCTATGTACATCTAATACTGATATTTTGTATTGAGATTATACAGCCCATTAATGTTTGATGAATTATTAAACTGTATAAAAAAGTATATAATTATTATTCGGTGTCCCAATAAATATGAAAGAGAGACTAGTGATGATAATTTCAATTTACAAATTATGAAATTTAAATAATTCATACTATAATTAATTTTAAAATATAAAAGAGAACACTTTAAATTCAATTATTTTCACTTCTGTCAGCACTCCTTTTATTATATTTTTTTTATATGTCATAGGTGGCAAACAAACAGGTGGGTCACCTGATGTTAAGTGATCACCACCATCCATAGACACTTGCAGCACCTGAAGAGTCGCAAGTGCGTTGCCAGCGTGTATTTGGGAGAATGAGGAGTGGGGATGTGGGGAGGGGGCAAGGGAATTGGGTATCCGGCGTTTTCACTGACCAAACGAAACGCAACAATGCAAGTACTGTTACTTCACGTCAGTTTTCTGTAAGAGGGTGGTACTGCCCCGGGCGTGCCGACCCATTCATGCTGAAACCAGTAGTAGCTTCAGCGTGGCTCTACCACCTACAATACAATACTCCTTATGACTGCCTCGATGTTTTTTTGCAGACTCTTTGTCCGCACTTTTTTTCTGCTTTCATTTATTTTGTTACTTATATCAAAAATCGATGTAATTGTGAGCGATTATCATTATTATTTTACTTAACTGTAACTTTAACGTTCGTATCTATTAAGTACATAGAAATATTTGCAGGAAATTAACCAAAGGAAATGAAATCTTAAAAAATAGAACTTACATATTTTTCTGCAAATTCAAGAAAGTAATGGAGTCTCCGTAGCCTGTGAAGGCATCATCGCTAATGTATGTGATATTGTTTAGGCGAAGGTCTAAGTGGCGAAGACGGTGAAGTGGACGAAGGGCCTCCGATGGTATCTCATGAAGTCTGTTATCACCGAGACGAAGATACTGTAAGTTTTCTAAAAACCAAAAATTATAAGTTGAGATGAGATTGATTTTAAAGGAATCATAAGAATTGGCGTGAAAGTACTTTAATTAGATTGGAAACTAGACAGAAACGCAATTGAAAATGTATATCTACAGTAATTTTATGTTATGTGACCGACCCATCTTATTAAAGTAGGGTGATGAACATCATCTTCATCGTCTTTATATCGTCGACGCGTAGAGGCGCTGGAGCAGGGGCTACGTCTTGCGCCTCGGGAAACTGCGGCGCTAAGGTCTCAACTTCATCAGGTCCTTGTGATGGAAGAGTGGTGTCGACGACTTGAGCAACCCAGCTGGGGCGTGGTTACGATCGAGGCTGTTCGCCCAGTCTTGGTTGAATGGCTCACCAGACGACATGGCACCCTAAGCTTCCGGCTGACACAGGTGCTCACGGGGCATGGATGTTTTGGGAGTTACTTATTTCGCATAGGCCGGGAGCCGACTACAGGGTGCCATCATTGTGGCTGCGCGAATGATTCTGCGCACCACACATTGAGTGAGTGTTCCGCCTGGGACGTGCCACGCAGCGAGCTAGTCGCGGTCATTGGCCCGGATCTTTCGCTTCCGACTGTCATTTTTAAGATGGTCGAAAGCGAAGCCGGGTGGATCTCTGCCGTCTCGTTCTGCGAGACAGTCATGCTCGCAAAGGAGGCTGAGAACGATTAGACTCTTGTTGGAGGAGCAGATGTAGTGTCGATTAGACAGTCCCTGCTCCTCCGGCCAAAAGGTGTAAGAAGGTACCATGGAAAAAAAGGGGTTAATATAAAGATAATTATTATCTCTACGTTTAAACATACCTCATAATTATAAATGCTTTAGTATAGTTTCTAATATGGTCTTGTTAAAAATATTACAATAATTTCATTATTATTTTTTTGTATTTAAATTATTGTTAGGGGGAGTAACACCCATTTCCCCTTGAGGGGTCCACCATCTTGACCCCTCATGCCGCAGTTTGGGTCCCTTAGGAGGGACAACACCTGTTGGAGGAGCAGATGTAGTGTCGATTAGACAGTCCCTGCTCCTCCGGCCAAAAGGTACCATGAGAAGGTACCATGGGGTTTTAGTCCGTGCAACTCGGGCATATCCATCCTCTGCTGCCCGGCGAGATGGATATCCGTTAGGGATTCCCCCATGGAGAAAAAAAAAGGGTGATAAACATAAGGATATTATGTACCTTCCAGTCCAGCAAATGCCTTTTCATCGATCCTCTGAATTTGATTGCCTTCTAGTTCCAACGAGTTAAGAAATGTCAAGTGTGAAAACACTTGAGATGGAACTTCACGCAATTGGTTATGTGCCAAACCAAGGGAATCAAGATTGCGTAACCCTTTAAAAACACATATAATTATTATTGTGGAACACACACACACACAATTCAAACACAACACAAAAAATTCGTTTATTACCTGCAAAGTCACCCTCTGATATTGAAGCAATACGATTCTCTTGCATTTCCAGTTTTTTCAAATTCTCAAGTAATGCTAGCGCTTTTTGAGGCACCGCTGTCAAGTCGTTACCACCGAGATTTAGTCTTTTCAGCTTTCTAAAATTACCGAAAAATCATCAGACCATTTTTAAAGTCTTTTAGGTATATCAATGTAAAAATGTTAGGTAAAACGGAACGCAATGTATATAAGCGAATTTAGCATTACTCCGTTGTAAGATATTTTATGATATGGCGAATATATTGTGTTGACGGTAAGACCAGACGTATTTAAAAATTAATAATATAGTGGTGTAGACTTGTTTGTGCCTAAAATAACGTGCGAATATACTTGTCAATGTTTTATTGGATCCCACGTCAATGTGTTCGAATTAGTTCGAAATAATATTTTATTATTATTGTAATATATTTCCATCACTTCCTACAATAGCTGTTACAAGGAACTTCTTAACAATAACCTTTAGAGACAATGTTGTGATGTTTATAATATAGCATTGTTAAAATCTCTCAACGAATTATCGAATGTGGTGTTGCTATTAATTGTATTTAATGTTTATGATTGTTTAAGGACTTTATAGCAAGATTCTTCATCTTCCAAAAGATGTAGTAATCAATTCCGTCGGTTCGGAGATTAGCTTGAGACCCAATGCTTATACGGGCAAATCAGAAACAATAAATACATAAACTATGTATTTGCCGAGTTGCATTTTAAAATACAATTATTCGAAATATTTAACAAATTGTAATAATCAAGTCCAAATATAATTTGGCATCGTTTTAAATTGTCCATTTTATGTTGATCGTAATGAATACTTCACATAATAAACCAATTGATTGCTTAAGAGTGAAGATAAAATAATTTCCAAAGAATGTGTTCATATTTAAACAAAGTATGTAGTTAAAATTGTTACGTACAATAAACATATTCACTAAATAACTTTAGTATAAGGTACAAATTTATACCTCAAACTTTCCAGTACTTGCCTACGAACAATAAACCCCGAACAGTTTACATAAAGCCATTAAGGTGATACTACAGCCATTAATTTGGTTGTTACCAAATAAATTTCGGAGTATACTTTATATGTAGGAACTCATTAAGTCAACTGCTTACATTAAGTGCGGTAAACAGTACATTACGAAATTATTGTGTCCTTTGATGTAACCATAATTCTAAACAGCGATGTAATATATTGCTTTAATTTGAGTGTAATATGATATTAACAAAGAGACGATAGTAGATATTACGCTATAATATAGTTGTAAAGCGTATAAACTCATACTTACTTCTCCAATCCTTTAAAAGCCTCGCCGTCAACGACAGATATCCTATTCTCGTACAGGGTCAAGATCTCCAATGTGTCTAGTCCGATAAAAGCTCGATTATGTACCGCCGTTACCTTTAAGCCAAAGCATTTTTTAGAATTTCTTTATTCCTCATAAAGAGATTTTTTTTTATATCATGGATGCAAACGAACACGTGGGTCACCTGATGTTAAGTGATCATCAGCGTCCATAGACACTAGAAACACAAGGGGAGTCACAAGTGCGTTGCCAGCCTGTGTTTGGGGGAGGGTAGGGGAAACGGGAGGTGGGCCTCGGGCGCTCTCGCTGACCAAACGAAACGCAACAATGTAAGCACTGTTACTTCTCGTCAGTTTTCTGTGAGAGGGTCGTACTACTCCGGGCGGGCCGACCTATTCATGCTGAAACCAGTAATTGGCTTTTCCACCTAAGATCTTCATGAAACATCCCAAAAAATGAAAGCTACACAGAAGGTAAAAAAATTAACAGTTATTTAATTAATAAGATTTCAGTATTCGTTGTTCACAGGGTTTTATCTTATCTCTAGATATAATCCTGTTATAAGAGTGAATGGAAATTAGGTACCTAATATATTACGAATCTAGCTTCACATGACGAAGATAATAATAATGGGCCGGAATGAATGTAATGAATAATACGCTAAATCATAAATCGAACGCCAAAAAGAATAGGTAAATAAAAATTACTGGGTTTTAAAAATGTTATAAATTTTAATTTGCGCTTAAGTATAGCAATGTATGATGGTAAGTAAAACTTAATTAAAACCACCTAATTAATATATTCCTTTAATATCTAAGATCATTTCTTAAAGTAGACGCTTGGAATAAGCAGAAACATTCCAGTATGACTGTTTTATTACCATTGTATAAAGCCTGATTGCTGCTATTGTACTCAATAACGAGAGCCCTTTGTTCGCCAATGAGTTATTAAGCGCCAATCATTTGTTTCAACTACGCTCTGATTAAAAACGAAGTACTAAAACTTTACAGTGGCGTGATTATGTACATTTAATGATAAGTAATGAAGCTTGGATACCGCTTTATCATTGCGAGGAAGACCGCAAGCGTGAACTTGGAGAAATATATTGTAAAATTACTGGTATTAATATGAGTAGAATGTTCAGGTAAATATATTGCCACATAAATACGGCTTCAAATAAAATAACTATACTTAAATATCTAACATTATTCGTATCGTGATTATACCATACATATACACTAATATAATGACAAAAATACAAAATACAATAAATTACTAATTTATATTCCGTACGTTGAAGACTTCTATTTATTTAATTATTTCTTTAACAAAGTTGAAATAATATTGTTTTAGCAATATATTTTTAGAGATTGACTAATGGAATAAAAGAATTATTAATAACATTAGTACCTATGTTAAATCTAGATTTGATCTATTAAAAATCTATCAAAATCATTTAAATACTTTTTAAGTTGACATATTGTCAAGGTACTAAAACAATTCTTTACGTGTTTTTCTAGCAATTTGTAAACTACATTATGACATTTTTAACCGACTCTATACAAGAACGTAGTATTTTTAAAGTATATGTATTAGGGTGTGCCAAAAAAGGCTTTTTTTTTCTTGCTCTCACCCTAAAATATCATAGGATATATTTAAACAAAAGTTATGCCCAAAGGACAGCTCTTAATTTCAATTTTAAGAGGTCGTTTAACGAACTTTAAATTTTCCCATATAAAAAGGGAAAAATTTTTGAACATTTTTGTCACATACAAACTGTGAAGAAATTTTATTTTGTAAAAATGAATGTATATGCCTCATTAAGCGATAAATTATCAACAAAATATTAAGTGAATCACATTTCTATCTTTAATATTTAAATTTCTACGGATCTTTCAACTTTGGATTTTTAATAATTTTGCGTTTTTCTATCTTTTTCAGCTAAACTGTAATATTAAATAATTTATCGTGTTACATATGTGGAGTTGTAATATTCGTCTTATTTGTTTGAATGACAAAGTTATATAATATTTGCTAATAAATATGGCGCCAGTGAAGAAAAAATAGTGATATTGAAATCTGGTTTTTGTGTCATTTTGTTTAGAAAACATATTATAAAACAAAGTCTGTATGGCTGTATGTTTGTACGCGATAAACTCTAAAACTACTGAAAGGAGTTTGATGCGTAGATAAAGTGATTCATGAGGAAGGCTTAGTTATATAATTTGTCAAGGTATTTTAACGGATAACGTACGCCGAGCTCCTCAGTGTACTGATAAATATGGCGCTAATGTATTAAAATAGTGATATTGAAGACTGGTTTTTATGTTACTTTGATAACAATACTTTTTTTTTACCTGTTACGAATATAACGTATACAAAATATAATAACATCAGAGAACTTAGTATTATATTAAACAGAAGGCAAACGTACTTATTAGCGTCAAGGGTGTGCCGTAACACAATTTACCTTGTTATGGTTCATGTTGAGAATGAGCAGATGATTTAGATGCGTGAACGAAGACGTAGGGATCGTCGCTAAGCTGTTTTGGGAGACGTCGAGTTGCGTCAGCTTGTTACCTGTTAACATTAATTAGATCCTTAAAGGAAGTACAAATATTATAATAATATAATTAGGTATACAAAACAGAATATTGTATCATCAAGAACGTAGTTTTTTTTTTTCGAATTGACTACGCTATTGACCAAGCAAGGTCTTAACAGCTTCACCGGACTACTTCAAGAACGTAGTATATACCTCATCTATACTAATAATAATTTTGGGGTGTAAGGGGTGTCGAATAACATCTAACACTTGAGACACCCATGCCAACCTCACCTGCACGTGGTGGACCCTGCTGAATAACGAACGAGGCAATGACGAAAGCGGGGTGGTAGGGCTTTACAGCCCGACTGGGTCGCAACATGTATATGGCGAAAAAGCCCGTCATAGTGATTCGCTTCTGCGGGTCGCGTTTCGGGATTAGCCTGTGCATATCCAGCATTTCGCAGGCCGGCATGACAGTGGCGACCGGCGATGGATACTGTGTCACTCGGTGGTCGCCATTGTTTTTGGATTGTACTGTGCTTACCATCAGGCACATGGCAGTCATAATGACGTGCTACTATAAAAATAAAAAAATAATAAAAAAATAATAATAATATAATAAAGTTACCTCTTTAAGTTTGTGAGTTTGTGGAGTTGTACGGGGTAATATCTGGTTCTACTAAAAAGATTTTGGAAATCCTTTTACCAGTAGAAAGCCACGTTATTTATGAGTGTCATAGCCTATGTGTATATTAACCCAAAAAATTAAAAGACTTTTTTGTGGTAGTCGGATTTGCAGAGTAAGTCGGAGAAAAAACGGCCGAACGAAAACGTTTCTTACGAACGCTGCCTTAACGATGAGAGATATATGATTTAGTTCTAGAGAAAAGTTGTAGAACTTGATAAAATAAGATGTTTACCGCCCAACGAAGTGGACACGGTTCAGCTAATATGTAATAAACGTTTTTTTAATTAACCTATCGTCGGTTAAGAATCACATAAAAGATACAAAATTAGATCCGCAGAAAAATGTACGAACGCTGGTATTTTTATAGCAAATAATTTTGGAAATATTTAGATTTTTGATACATACGAATTAAGGAGTCAGCGAAATTGAATGTTTAATCCCGCTATTGTTAGAAAGTCAAAACTACTAAAACTG
>MU163769.1:2728-13240 GCA_015888305.1 Antheraea pernyi | reverse complement strand
ATCGGTTCCCCTTTGTGGAGCCTAGCATAATAAACCAAGGAAACAGCAACAACATACCTTCCAATGTTTTAAACCAAATACCCTTCTATATAGACGGAGTCCCATTCATGTGTTCATTCTACATTTTTTTTTATAATTAACTGTGTGACGCTTGACCTCTGTCACACCTGATGGAAAGTGAGGACGAGGCCTAGGATGTAACGCGTTCACCCAGTAAATGTACATTCACTCTTCTTTTGAAGATCACTTCATCATACACTTCAGGAAAAACAGACGCAGGCAGCGTATTGCACTCCTTCGCGGTTCTCATAATAAATGACGATGCAAAGCATTTCGTCCGGATGAATGGTATGTCAACCGCGAATGAATGGAGTCCCATACGGCGTCTGGTAGTCCTAAGATGAAACGGAGACGGTGGAATTAGTTGGTGCAGATCTTGTGCTTCTTCTCCAAAGTGTAGCCGATAGAATACTACAAAGGCAAGAGACCCTACACCGATGTTCCAATGTTTGCAGTTTGGCTGCTAACAGTAATTCGTTACCAACAGGTCTTGGAGCTCTGTGATCGACGGAGTCCAGTAAGGCCAACTGGTATTTAGCAGACCCGTCCCAAAGGTGGCAGCAATACTCCATACTCGGCCTTATCTGTGAAATAAGGAAGTAATAGTAGTAGTCATAGTGGAATAAGGCGCGTTGCTATTTGTGAGAATTCTAGAGATAGGGGTTTAAATAGCACGCTTTTACTATGAATTATAACTCTATTTGAAAAATTAATCAACGGTATCGTTATTTAGTATTATTATATGTGGCTATATCCATTGGAAAATGAATTTAAGGACACTGTAAGACCTAAAATATATTTAAAAACTGGCATAAATTTCTGGAATGACCCAATACCCAATGTGGGTAACATTGGCTGAAAGAGGCATATATTTCTTGAGTTAAAGATTAATTTTAAAACTTAAACTCATTCTATACAATGCAGTGTCTCTAGTATAGGTGTAAATTCTGCTCTTATTATACATGCTTCTTTAAATAATTTAAGTCGATTATTTATATTTTCTTACAGATCAAAGAATATTTGCAACACTACTTGTCGACTTAGACCCATCAGCGTATATCATGTAATAACCGGAATAGTCATTGTCTATTACATCATGTACAACTTGCTTAATTTCTAAGGTATAAAGGTAACCTTTAGGGACCTTGATATTATTTATAATGAGATGTCATCAATAGGATTATTCCACACATACCCAAAATATATATACTTTGACACATTTGAAGTATAAACTGTGTTACTTTCAAGCTGTTTACAGACATGTCTAGGTAGTGGTATATTTTCATATCGCTAGTATGGACTGGCATAATCTTTAAAGAGTTCTTGGACAAGATTAATAGTACTATTATTTGAAACACTAATTACCTACAGCCTATTTTTCCATTGTTACTAATACTATCGCAAATATAGAGGACGAAACTAATTCCCCCAAACACCTGAAGGTGGAACACAGATTTCACTCTTCGAAATAAAAATGAAAGTAATACATAAAGATTGTCCGCTTACGGTGTAATTGTTATTGCTCTATTCCGGTCTCTTAGTGTTAAACAACTGTCAATAATTGAAGATAAGATAATGAAATAGTGAATAGAATGTTTACAGTAAGCACTTCGATTCTTATTATTTAATTTTCTTATTAAATATCATAGTATGCACACAGATATATATAATTTAAACGATACCGCACTTAAATATATTATCTTCAAAAGCTCTTTCCGAAAGATGTAAACATTCTGCCAATATTTGAAAATTGTGATATACAAGGAGCGGATAGCGTAGAAACAGCTTTTTTGAGCTTCAAATGTTATCAAGAGACATCTCCAGTTTGGTTGGCGATATAATGCTTAGATTTATGTACATTTTATTAGTTGATTTACGATCTACTGGAACTGGTTAGGGTTATATTAAATGTGATTTTAAATATATTTTGTTACTTTGTTATTTCACAATAGTTTATTGTATATATAGTAATCAGTTGGTTATAATTCATGGTAGTCATAGGTACATAAAAAACCCAGTGAACGCCTCAAACCCGTCCGCATAAAATGAGTGCACAATTGAGGATTCTGACCTCATTTCAAATAGTCTCTCGCACTCGCTTCTTTGAACTCTTTGTACATTGTAAGGTTGAACTTGCAAAAACGTAAGTTTATAATATAACTATAACTACTTAGGTATATCGGTGAGATTCTGGGGACGTTGTTGAGCGTTACTTTTATTTGAGACTGTGCTTCTTGGGTTTTTATATGATGTAGTACACTTGCTATAATGTTGAACAGAGATCTGCGGTCATTTTACCAAAAACACATGTTTATTTTTGAACATTCTTATAATGCCATTTTTGATTTAGGTAAATAATATTTTACCTAAATAAAACCTTCATAACCTGTACTTGTTATGAACAAACTTTTATTTAATGTGAAGAAATTTGCTAAAAATAGTGATTAATAATGTATCATTAATTTTTGGTGTATTACTGTAATTTAATACTTTAGCTAATATAATATTGTTATTGTAAATTATAATAATACAATCTGGATAGTATTCTATGTAATATAACATATGATGGTGGTAGCAGAGCCACGCTGAAGCTATTACTGGATTCAGGATTAATGGGTCGGCTCACCCGGGGTAGTACCACCCTCTCACAGAAAACTGACGTGAAGTAACAGTGCTTCCATTGTTGCGTTTCGTTCGCTCAGTGAGAGCGCCGGAGGCCCACCTTTCTTCCCCTTCCCCCTTCCTTTGCTCCCCCTCCCAACCTAGGCTGGCAACGCACTTGCGTCTGTCTATGGACGGTGGTGATAACTTAACATCAGGTAAATCCTTCTGTGTGTTGCCTCCTTAGATATTAAAAAAAAATCAAACCTATAATGTAAAGGATTATGTGCAACACCTAGGAAATATGCATGACTTTAAAGCATGTAATGTCATATATATGTATAATATAAAGTGTTACTTTATAAATAAACATGCTAAAGAACAAAACCTTATTTATTTTTTCATTATTCCACATTTCGGCCTTGTTGTACAAGTCATGGTAGCGAGCCTAATAATATGTAGCGATATCTTCATTCCCGAGGACAATTTCTAGTAACTAAAGTTTGGCAATAAAGCAAACGAATATTAATCTGTTGTATTAAACAATAAAAGTCATAAGATACTCTTTATCTCTTAACTTTTATGAATTAAACTATCATTGCCACATTGACATTTACATTAGCATTGACATCGTGTGCCATAATCGGTTCCCCTTTGTGGAGCCTAGCATAGTTAAACCAAGGAAACAGCAACAATATACCTTCCAATGATTTAAAACAAATACCCTTCTCTATAGGAGATTTTTTTTATAATTAACTGTGTGACGCTTGACCTCTGTCACACCTGATGGAAAGTGAGGACGAGGCCTAGGATGTAACGCGTTCACCCAGTAAATGTACATTCACTCTTCTTTTGAAGATCACTTCATCATACACTTCAGGAAAAACAGACGCAGGCAGCGTATTGCACTCCTTCGCGGTTCTCATAATAAATGACGATGCAAAGCATTTCGTCCGGATGAATGAATGGAGCCCCGTACGGCGTCTGGTAGTCCTAAGATGAAACGGAGACGGTGGAATTAGTTGGTGCAGAAGATCTTGTGCACCTCCAAAGTGTAGCCGATAGAATACTACAAGGCAAGAGACCCTATGCCGATGTTCCAATGTTTGCAGTTTGGCTGCTAACAGTGATTCGTTACCGACAAGTCTTCGAGCTCTGTGATCGACGGAGTCCAGCAAGGCCAACTGGTATTTAGCAGATCCGTCCCAAAGGTGGCAGCAATACTCCATACTTGGCCTTATCTGTGAAATAAGGAAGTAATAGTGGCTATATATAACAATTCGATATTCTAATCTATATTCTATAGAATTCTATTCTATAATTCTATATTCTATATATAGGGGTTTAAATAGCACGCTTTTACCATGAATTATAACTCTATTTGAAAAATTAACCAAGGGTATCGTTATTTAGTATTATTATATGTGGCTATATCCATTGGATTTTAAAATGAATTTAAGGACACTGTAAGTCATACAATAAATTTAAAAACTGGCATAAATTTCTGGAATACCTACATTGGCTGAAAGAGGCATGTATTTCTTGAGTTAAACAAAATGATTAATTTTAAAACTGAAACTCATTCTATAGACAGACAGACAGACAGACAGACAAAAATTTTAAAAGGGTTATTTTTGGCTTCTATATCGACAACAAAGCCTACCCCCATCAAAATTTTCAAAAAATATTTAATGTACAGATTTGACCCTGCTACAGTTTTATTATAATATAGATAGATGAGACGTCATCAATAGGATTATTCCACACATACCCAAAATATATATACTTTGACACATTTGAAGTATAAACTGTGTTACTTTCAAGCTGTTTACAGACATGTCTAGGTAGTGGTATATTTTCATATCGCTAGTATGGACTGGCATAATCTTTAAAGAGTTCTTGGACAAGATTAATAGTACTATTATTTGAAACACTAATTACCTACAGCCTATTTTTCCATTGTTACTAATACTATCGCAAATATAGAGGACGAAACTAATTCCCCCAAACACCTGAAGGTGGAACACAGATTTCACTCTTCGAAATAAAAATGAAAGTAATACATAAAGATTGTCCGCTTACGGTGTAATTGTTATTGCTATATTCCGGTCTCGTAGTGTTAAACAACTGTCAATAATTGAAGATAAGATAATGAAATAGTGAATAGAATGTTTACAGTAAGCACTTCGATTCTTATTATTTAATTTTCTTATTAAATATCATAGTATGCACACAGATATATATAATTTAAACGATACCGCACTTAAATATATTATCTTCAAAAGAAAAACAAGCCAATATTTATTTTGTACAGTATATTTAATATTGAGACGTAAAAATAATAAAAATTAAAGAGTTACTTGTTAAATTTATTTGCAAACATAATTTAATATCTTCAATAAATTCCCACGGCACGGCGATTAGCATATGTCGCCCTTGGGATTTAAATATCATTTTCAGGGTGCCGTATATGAAATAAAAAACGAAACGTTTATTACATCACTTCTTTATCCTTCCGTCTGTCTGTCTATCCGTGTATCCAGATCCTCTTCCTCACAAACGATTTCAGGTATAATGTTGATATTTATATCGAATATATTATTAGCTTGTAAGAGTCCCTCTGCTGCTTGTAAGAGGCCATAGATCTCTTCCCAAAGGAAGTTGTAAGCGTAATCACAACGCCAGCCCACGACGTATTGGTGATTTCAAATCCCTAGTATTCCACAGTTCTGTATTTGACCACCACAAGTTAATAAAATTTTAATTCAAATAGTTGAAACGATAATAACGAAAAACAAAACAAACTCAGTACAAATGAATAAGAAAGGCAAAGGAATTAAAATATAACTCTAACATAAATAAATACGTATTTCTATGGAGATTGAAAAATATTTACATGGAAAAGCTATATTTTCTAAACAGTGTTATAAAAGATGCATATTAATTGTAAAAATAGTTATATAACAAAATATAACGTTTACGTTTCCTAGTCGTATCCTATATACGAGTAGGTATTTTGACCGTTTTGTTCAAAGGTGACAGACAGGTTCAGAGACATATGTGGGCAAAAATTGCCATTTTACAGCATTTGTTAAAACTCCACAGAGATACTATTTAAGAGGTCAATAAGAAGGGTATACTTCGCAACAGTCAACGTCTTATTAACCTTCTTTTTAGTGAACTGGCGTGTAAGTCAACAGTGATTATTCAGTTAGAGAAAAGATTAAAATGATATGGAAGTAGATGCGACAAAAAATTATAAGAAAAACTGTGGGAATCCTCCGCACGTCTTGAAGTCATGGTGTATTTCGAATTGATTTTAGTAAAGATATGGTGTTACTTTAAATATTTATTATATTTAAATTTATTATTTTTAAAAGATAAATTAAAAGGTAATATAGAATTTTGTGTTACTGTAACTAGTAAATAGATTATATGAGTAGAATATCTTAACCTGTAAGCTGGCGGATTCAGTATAAGATACGCGAATATTTTGCGAAAAAGAGGCAAAATACCGTCTTTAGCTTTTTTAACATTCATCATCATCATTACCTTTATTCCACTTAAGTAGGGTCGGCACAACATATTTTCTTTTTCCACTCTCTCCTGTCAAATGTCATTTCAGTATTCACACCTTTTACGCACATATCATTTTTCACTTAGTCCATCCATACCTTTTTCGGTCTTCCTCTACTCATGACATGCCCATACCATGCTAACTTATTACTCCTCAACTTATCTGTCACTGGTGCTATTTTCAAACTTCCTCTGATATACTCATTCTTAATTTTATCCTTTCTAGTCACACCTCACATCCATCTTAACATTCGCATCTCTGCCACATGTAATTTTCTCTCATCCGTCTCTTTCGTAGACCAGCACTCAGATGCATACAGCATGACTGGTCTTATCATAGCTTTATAAACCTTCCTCTTGTTTTTCCAATGCATTCGGGGGTCACAAGCTACTCCAGACATATTTCGCCGTTTTATCCATCCTGCATTTATTCAATTCATCGCTTTGTATTAATGAATCGAGATACCGAAAATTAGAGCAGGCTGGTAAGGATACACCATTTAAGGCAATAGGAGAAAAACTAGACGTATCACCGAAGTCGCAAAATAAATGTTTTGTTCTACAAATTTTCAAACCAACATTCTCCAGTTTTTCTCGCCATTTTTCCAGCCTACTCTGAATCTCGACAGCATCTTCTCCGATAAGAACAATATCATCAGCAAACAGCATACACCAAGGTGTATCCTCCTGTATGTCTGATGTTAATGCATCCATAACAAGAAGAAATAAATAAAGGCTCAAAGCTGAACCCTGGTGTAAACCTACAGCCACATTGAAATCATCGGTAACTCCAGCTTCGGACCTAACATGTGTTTTGGCTTGACCATACATACCACGAATAAGTTGTAGGTACTTCCCAGGCACGTTTTTCTTTTTCAAAGCCCACCACAAAACATCTCCGGGTACTCGATTATATACCTTCTCCAGATCAACAAACACCATATGCAAGTTCTTATGTACACATTTGTATATAATAAATAATTCAATTAATTAATTTTAGTTTTCATAAAATTACACGATGCGGTTAGTAGTAAAAAATAATCGGTGTACTCATCTACGCACATAATAAGTTATATTTCTTTTGTATGAATATATATAATAACTTTTACACATTTTAACCGCTTTCACACAAATTAAAAAGTTGAGTGACAAAATGAAATAACTATGAATAAATATTTATACAATAACAAATTACATATATCAAATAACATTTATGTTACAGATAAAGTATTTAAATAGTATCTTAAAATAAACTGTTTATCGACACACTTCATGATGTATTTCATACCATTCACAGCTTTTCTTACTTCATTCTCACTTATTTCTTGTATAACACCTAAATTTAACGGTACAGTCTCTAACTCCCCGGTCCTATCATTTTCTTCATTCATCAGTCTTTCAGCGACTCTCTATGTCCTCATCATTCATCAAAACTTTTCCTCTATCGTCTTTTATACATTTAACGTGCGTAATATCTCTTGTACTCTTCTCTTTAGCTTTTGCTAAATGACACAAATATTTTTGTATTTGTGAGCTCTCCAGTGATTGGTACAATTCATCTTGTACTTTGGCTCTAGCAATAGCTACCGCTCTTTTTGCATTTCTTATTACATTCTGCATACATTATTCTCTTATTTGCTTTAATCATGCTATCCCGGTCTTCAATACATTTCCATTCCTTAAAGGCTATTTTCTTTTCTTTCAAAGCCTTTTGTACCTTTTTTAACATTCGAGAATTGGTCGAAAAGCTGCGTGTTAGCGTTAACTCAAAGTAGCTATTCCACGCGGATGAAGTTGTGAGCAAAAGCTAGTGTTATGATAAATGCGTTTATTTACCCTCTTAGCCTCTTAGTTTCTTGCGATAATTTCAATGGAGTAATAAGATGATGGCTGTTTTGTTGAAATTGTCACGGAGTTTTTGGGGCAAGTCAGAATCCATACTTCGTGATATTATTTCTGATTCATTCACTTGTGCACAATAACCAAACTTTAATATGTAATATACCACCAATATTACAAAAAATAGATTAAAATAACATAAAATTAATAAAACATAAACACCACTACATGATATTCCAAAATCCCTCCAAAAACCGCGAGCATTCCTTGAAATAGGTCTCGAGGTACCTTGATTTGACAGTTGCTTCCTCACATCGAACGAGGAAAAATTTCGAGTGAAGAGGAGGAGATTGTTTGCAATTGGCAATATCGATTTCCTTGACTTGACATTGACTGGATTGGAGGAAGTTTTGAGGAAATATCTTAGAACTAAAACGAAAATAAGTAATTTTACGGAGATTATTGATGTGCGAGATAGCTATAGATCTAAGCTTTCTTGAGTTTGGCATCGATAAATTACTGTTTTTAGTTTAATTGTACAGTGTTAAAAGAATGAACTTATTGTGAAGTTTAGGAAAAAAAGTTCATTGCTGTAAATCTTTCATATTTTTTAATTTTTGGTATTTGTCGTTATTTGTTATTATCGAGTAGGTTATGATATTACAAGTTTCTTACTATAAATTCACCTTTAAATATTTATTAAGGCGTAAAAATAGGAATCATAGAATACAAAAAAGTGTCTCATTTATATCTTTCCGTCATGTAACAACTTCGACATGGCTTAACGATGCAGTAAGTCGGTCCCTATAGAATATAAAGCTCAACAAAATGAACACCTTTTGTTTAACAATTTTTTGAGAAAATATTATTTAACAGATTTTTATAAAATTAAAGATAAATGGCATACAAATATAAAGCTCAACAAAATGAACACCTTTTGTTTAACAATTTTTTGAGAAAATATTATTTAACAGATTTTTATAGAATTAAAGATAAATGCTGATAATAATAATTTAAAATTAAAATTAAAATGAAGGAAACATCTACTTATAAGTTCAGTTTGTTGGCAGTCTGTCTAGATTATTTTTCTGTAAAAATAATATCAATAGAACAGAAACAGCCAAATCTGATTGACTGTATCCTGATCACCATACGCTAGGTGTAAAAACCAACATAGCGGTACGCTAAGACGTGCTTTGTTCTAGAGTCTGCTGATGTTAATTCAGTTATGGGGCGAGATACCACGGAAATACACGATATTAGAAACTAGGCAAGAGAACAAAATCGAGGTTTGACAACTTTGGCACCCTAAAGCTAGTTGCCGTTCACCTTAAACGGAATAAAATGGTAAGCTATATCCAGCTGCCGAGAAGCTGGCAGAACGATATAACTCTGGCGAATGCAAATCTTCCAGCGATCGTTGTTATTTAATTATTTAAGAAATTTCATGATTTTGGCTTCCGATGTAGTATTACGCTCAAGCTGATAAGCTAGTGCCCTTTGAGAATTTTATAGTTTAAATGAATCTTATAAAAATTAGTATGTGTGATACAGGAAATATTTTTGCTCTTTTTGCTCTTGCATTTTACTAAAACGCAACTATTTATTGCAAGAAATAATAAATAACGCATACGGTACCGTGAGCACACCTTATATCGTTTGTTTTTTGTCAATGAGAAGCAATGTGAGTAATGAATTGGTATAAAAAGATGGTCTACGCTATGTATGTGTAGTTGTAGTTGTAACTCAGTTGAGTTAAATTCTACTCTAGCCATATTATTTAATTCAATAAATATGTTATTTGTCATTTATTTATGCGTTTTGCTGTCGACCGGAATAGCTGCTAATATTGAAAAGGTGAGGTATGTTAGAATTTTATACGAATAGTGATTCTGTGTATTAAATAATTTTGTTTCTATTTTTTATGTAGTAAAGAGTTTATTTTGCGATTACTGTTATTACTCAAAGTAAGAAATATAGTTTAAGAATCTTTAAAACCATATCAAGGCAGATTCATAAAGAGAGGTTTGTTTTGAATAAACTGATATTTTCTGTTATGTGTCGTTCTATAAATTTGTCAGTTGAATAAAACGCCGTTTTCTTTAGAAAAAGGCTATATAGACAATTTAGCGTGAATTAGTACGATTAACTGGAAACACTTTATTATATGGTTTATATAAATAATTTATTTCAGCTGACATTACTTAGTAGTCAAATGGACTTCATCTGAATGGGTTACTTATTCTGGGCTAATTATTTTTAGGTAAGAATTAAATTTCCACCAGAAAAAGTCGCTTTACTAAGAGCAGTATTTCTAAAATGTGGAGAGGAATATGGGATTCCTCTAAGTACCATAGTTTTGATTAAAGAAGGTTATTACTCAGAAGATGAAACATTCAAGAAATATATATTTTGCGTCTATCAAGAGGGTGGGTA
>MNPI01031253.1:0-13573 GCA_015888305.1 Antheraea pernyi | reverse complement strand
TTTTTATAACTGCTTTACTGACGAGTATGTTATCACTTTTTCTCTTGAGAATAATTAAAATCTCAATTTTACACAATATTCGAGTTACGGCGGTTTTGCAGCGCGATATATTTGTTCGTTACACAGTAATCAAATTGTAATTTCAATACATTCTGTATTATTTTTAAATGATACATGGAAAATTACAATAACTTAAACATTGACAGATTGTTTTTAATATTGACTAGTCTAATTGTAGTAATTACAATTTTGCTTAATTATATTTTCAACGAATGATGGCTCATTGGTTAGGATGTTCGGATACTGCGTCGATTAACATAGTTTCGAATTCTTGCGAGTAAGCTGGAGCTTTCGATGGAGAAATATATCGAGATGAAGCCATAACGTTGTGATAGGGCTTTATCTATACCAGCTTAGCTACGACTCTCAAATTGAAAATCTATCGCCGGCACCAATGGCTGCGTTCCGGCAGCTGTAGTCCCACTCGGTGTTATTGCAAAAAAAGTTAAATACGTATTGAACCCTGACTTTAAAAAGGTCTCATATTAAATGCACCGCGGTCGCTGAATGTTCGCCATCTTGCTCTTTTGTCTCGCTTTCGTTACGTGAGGTTAGACTTGTGAAAAAGGATAACGCGAACTTGCCTCGGGCGCGCACGGTACATTTATTTTTAAACCAAGTATTTAATACGTATTTATCTTTTTTGTAATAACACGGACTAGGTTTAGTCTGTTTACAATCTTGAACCACATCGATATTTAACAACATATAACATCGTAATTAAATGCTAATAATACATATAAAGCATAGTATTGTAAATGTTAAATAGTTACAATTTGATTGTAATGACCATCAATAAGAACAACTCGTAAAGAAGAAAAATATATTTTCAGGGCTAGATACACACAATTTCCAACTCCGACACGCTTAGTTCTAATCGTGGCTCCGCTTCAGTGGCTCTCAACAACGATTCACTTTATGGATTCAGTTATTTTGAAGTATCCACGCGTTCAGTCTTCTTTACCGATAACACAAGAACATGCGTATCACTTGATAAATACATACAGGGTAAGATAATTAGTGATAATTGTGAAATATCTATTCAATCAATGGATCATTTTCTTTTACGAACTTGATATTTTTTTCTTAATATTTTAAAGTTATTTATCTGGTATTCTAATCGAGATAATGCAAATAATAATCATGAATAATAGTATTAACCATTTTATGGTTGTAAGGGGTGTCGAATAATATATTAAGACTTGAGACGTCCAAGCCAACATCAATTCTACGGGGAGCACCCTGCTGAGTAACGAACGAGACAGTAGCGATAGAAGGGTGTTAAACTTACAGCCCCACTGGATCGCAACCGCTATGTCTATGGCGAAAAAACCCATAATAATGATTCGCTTCTGCGTTCGGAAATAACCGGAGCATATCCAGCTATCGGGTGACTTGCGCCATGGAACAAATAGAAGTGCGATTCTTCAATAGTTCACCGCCTAAAAACGTTACATTGACCCGGTGGCCATGGAGACCTGTAGATAGGGTTGTTCCGCTGGCCGCCCACGATAAAGTACAGGAACTTAATTATGAAAAACCACCATGAGAGGCTGTACCACCATGACATGCGTAATCACGAGTAAGTTTGTCGTGTCTTGTGTCTCGATTGCCGATGAGATTCTAATTCCAAAGGTTTGCAAAAATTATATTCCTTCCTCTGAGATCGTCTGTAAACACAAAGAACATCCTTGGTGCAGTCGTGAATGCATTGATACTATTAGTAAGAAGCCAGACACGTATCGCGATTAGATTAAGGATCGCGCTAATGAGGATTCTAATGTCAATTCCCTCAAATCAGCTTATAATTCTGCCACCAAAGCCTATAAGAGCTAAACGCACAAAAGCTAAACGAGCAAAAAGAGCACGATAACATAATTTCAATCAAAGAGTTCTTTATAAATGTTTCATACGGATATATTATCTTTGATTATACATATTTCCGAAAAACGTATAATTTTATAAGTTTTCGTTTAATTATTGAGTAAGTTGCTGGTGTCAATGAGCGGTGGTGATCACTCAGGTGACCCACCCGTTCGTTTGCCTGCTTTTGATATTAAAAACAATTTTAAACTGGCTCTGTATTTTCTGTCACTTCAGTTAACACAGACTAAAAATTGAATATCTACATGTAATCTAATAGGGAAATACGAAAATCATTTATATTATTAATGAATGTTTTCGTACGGTTTTGTGTTGCTAGTACTTATACCTTAAGACATTTAACGGACTTTGAAATTACCACGACTCACTTACCTGCATCTAACTCATTTTGAAATAACCACGACTCTCTAACTTGTATATATATCAGGACTAACAAATCTTGGTGACTTAATATTATGCTCATGCGACACGTCAAAGGAGTGAGTACTGAATGGTATCAAATTGCGATCATCTCTCTCACCCTTTATATTGCCAATTCTAAATGAGTTCAGTGCGAAAACAACAAGTTTGGAAAAAAGTACTTAATAATAAAGTTTTCCTATGATTGTTAATCACTAATTGGTCTCAAGGGTTGTAAATCCTACAACTGTACAAGAAACTACGTGTTTGATCCCCTCACAAGGTTGACTATTGTAATAAATATAATTAATACTTATATATGTATATTATATCAGCTGTTTATAATTTCAGGATTTCTAATTTTCCCAGATTGTATTTTTTATGAATAGATATTAATTTAAACATGGAACGGAAATGAATCAAATTTAAAAGACAGACACGTACTTATTTAGTGTTGCGTTTTTTTTTTAATTTCTTCTTTTGTGATAATTAGTCCAACTATGATGGCAACGTTAATCAAACACAGAGACGGGGAACAATGTGATTTCACTTGCTTTGATTCTATATGGATGGGTGGGACTTCGGTACCGCAAACTCTGATTAACGAAATTAAGGTATTTGCTAATAAAAAGTTAAGCTAAAACTAAGGTAAAACTAAAGTAGATAAGGTACTTTACTAAACAAAATATTTAAAAATAAGGTGGAATTCAGTTTAAAAATAATGATTCAAAAATATCACAATATTAAATCCATCATATACAGGCTGCAAGTTTAGAAAGTTTTAACAGCTTTATGGAGGATACTCTGCACTCGATTCCCGTTCTAAATCAATTAAAAAATTATTTGACCTAATTATGTAGAAAAAAAAAAAACAAAAATTGTACGCGATCCTCTATGCGTCTATGTTAAAGCACAGTGTCAATTACCGTCAGGTGACTTCACTTTCACTTGAAAGTACCATGTTTACTAAACGGCACTGAACGGCATGAAAAAATAAAAAGGGTTTATTGTCCGTTTTATTATAGAAGGTTATTAACACCGAGTCGCCCCATGCTGTTTTCAGCATCGATCATTGCACCTAGACTTTTACGTTTGCGTACAAACTTTAACTTAGGTTCTCTTTGTTGTTTGTTAGTATTAGTTTTGATATTATTATCTGTTTTCAGCATCGATCATTGCACCTAGACTTTTACGTTTGCGTACAAACTTTAACTTAGGTTCTCTTTGTTGTTTGTTAGTATTAGTTTTGATATTATTATTTTATATATTAAGTGTGACCATAAACTATCATCTCTTAAAATACTGTAAGGGACTAACCTAAGACCTGGCATAAATACTATAAAACAAAGTCGCTCTTCGTGTTTGTGTGTGTTATCTTTGTTGTTTTACTTAGTTAAGAAACCTGGACCTAGGAAATATTACTATTGTACTTGGGAAAATTTAAAACTGTGGATTTCTCATAGTTTGTTATTGCCAATAGATTGTGGGCTGGTGTGCTAATTATTCCCATACCATCCTTAGGGAAGAGACCTATGGCCCTGCAGTGTACCTCTTACATACTGACGATGATGATGAATCATAAGGGAGATTAATTATATAATGACGAACCTAAATCAAACATAAATATATATGAAGCGTAGCAGCAGTAATGTATTTCAATTATAATTGAGTGTCTATAAAACATAACTTTTTAGACCATAACACCAGAAACGGAAATTATTGACATATACGGACTAAGCGAGGCTACAGGGTTTACATTTCAAGACAGTAGCCCACCAAAAGGCTCATGTGGAAAAAGGATTTCTTCATTCCAGTACAAGGTAAAATTATCATAGTCTTATTAACTATTTCATGAAGTTAACTCGTATGTTATTGCAATTTATTTAATACAAGCTAATTACAATCATACACCAGAAAGTTAGCATACATGGGGTAACCTCTTCAGGATCGTTTACGTAAATTGATGTCCCGCAGAGCCCTATTTTAAAGCCATTTTTTATTCTTATATACATACTAGCCGACCCGTGTCCGCTTCGTTGGGCGGTAATAGGCATTATCAAGCTACAACTTTTCTCTAGAAGTCAATCATATAGCTCTCATAGTTAAGGCAGCGTTCGTAAGAAACGTTTTCGTTCGACCATTTTCCTCCGACTCCCCAGATATTACCCCCTACAACCCACAAACTTTACCTCTTTATAATATTATTATAGATAATATAATTACTTAATAGCTTCTCCCCGCGACCGGTAGTTATGAAAATAAAATGTCTCCTCAGGTTTGCCTGGAAGAGATCGCTCTAAGCGATAAGGCCGCCTAACTGTACACATATTGTAAACTGATGACTAATCTTGTATATTTTCAACGTGTGTGCAATAAAGAGTTTTATTATTATTATTATTATTTAAATTTAAATATTTGAGTTTCAATAAAATCAGTTGAGTCTATCAAAAGTTATTGTAATTTTAATGACGACTCGACTTAAGTACGAGAGAAAAATAGATAAGTAAATGGGCTTAATACATTCAGATGACTTTATTATTATTCTGTTTACATTACGTTCCACGCGGCCGGAGACGCGGGTACAGCTAGTAATGAAAAAAACTAAGAAATTGTTACCTTTTCGTCACTGTGAAGTCCGATTTCAATAAATTATTATAACACAATAGAACATATGGTACTTACGTATTAACACCACCGCGCTCGCCGACTGTTGCAGCGGTCGGCTCGCGTTATATTTTTCTAAGTCGCAAGTCTAACCTAACCAAACAGAGATGAAAATGTTTTGTTGTAACTTAGAAATCATCAAGTTGCTAATAGACAAAACGCACTGCGCTCGCCGACCACTGCCGCTACCGGCTCGCACTGTCTTTGTTACATAAGTCTAAATTAATCTAACCGATTATTTTTTCTCAATTTTCCCCTCTTGATTCGGTTAGACCTGTGATACAGACAGCGTGAGCTGGCCGTGGTAGCGGTCGGCGAGCGTGTTGTAATGTTAATACGTAAGTACCAAACATAGTTATATTTTATTTACATTAAAATCACAGCTGCATTTCAGTTAACGGACAAGGAGACGGGAAAAATAATCGACGAACCGAATGTTCCCGGCGAATTGTGGTTAAAAAGCCCCGGTATATTCAAAGTACGTATTTCATAATAATATACCAAAATTCCCCTGATATTATTCAAAAGGTAACAGAAATATCCAACATTTAAAAAATCCTCCGACTCCCCAGATATTACCCCCTACAACCCACAAACTTTACCTCTTTATAATATTATTATAGATAATATAATTACTTAATAGCTTCTCCCCGCGACTTCGTACGTGTGGAATAGTTATTTTGGGCTAAGACGCAGCGGAAGCTCTCAAAAGGAAAAATACCCCGATTTTAAAACATTTTTCACTGTTGCTCCGCTCCTATTGCTCTTAGCGTGATGATATGTAGCCTATAACCATTACAAATAACGTGGCTTTATATTGGTTAAAAAAATTCAAAATCGGTTCAGTAGTTCCTGAGATTACCCCCTACAATGTCACAGCGTCACAAACTCACAAACTTTACCTCTTTATAATATTAGTATAGATATATAAATGATCTGCCGCTAATGGTTACTGACTGTGCTGACATGATGCTTTTGCAGACGATACTTCACTAATATTTAAATTTAAATATTTGAGTTTCAATAAAATCAGTTGAATCTATCAAAAGTTATTGTAATTTTAATGACGAATCGACTTAAGTACGAGAGAAAAATAGATAAGTAAATGGGCTTAATACATTCAGATGACTTTATTATTATTCTGTTTACATTACGTTCCACGCGGCCGGAGACGCGGGTACAGCTAGTAATGAAAAAAACTAAGAAATTGTTACCTTTTCGTCACTGTGAAGTCCGATTTCAATAAATTATTATAATACAATAGAACATATGGTACTTACGTATTAACACCACCGCGCTCACCGACTGTTGCAGCGGTCGGCTCGCGTTATATTTTTCTAAGTCGCAAGTCTAACCTAACCAAACAGAGATGAAAATGTTTTGTTGTAACTTAAAAATCATCAAGTTGCTAATAGACAAGACGCTGTGCGCTCGCCGACCACTGCCGTTACCGGCTCGCACTCTCTTTGTTACGCAAGTCTAACATAATCTAACCGATTAATTTTTCTCAATCTTCGCCTCTTGATTCGGTTAGACCTGTGATACAGACAGCGTGAGCTGGCCGTGGTAGCGGTCGGCGAGCGTGTTGTAATGTTAATACGTAAGTACCAAACATAGTTATATTTTATTTACATTAAAATCACAGCTGCATTTCAGTTAACGGACAAGGAGACGGGAAAAATAATCGACGAACCGAATGTTCCCGGCGAATTGTGGTTAAAAAGCCCCGGTATATTCAAAGTACGTATTTCATAATAATATACCAAAATTCCCCTGATATTATTCAAAAGGTAACAGAAATATCCAACATTTAAAAAATCGTAAAAAAATATCCAATACTTATTATTTATATTTACAGCGCTATTACAACGACCCAGAGGCAACGGGACACCCCGCTTTCGCCATTGCCTCGTTCGTTATTCAGCAGGGTGCACCACGTGCAGGTGAGGTTGGCTTGAGTGTCTCAAGTGTTAGATGTTATTCGACACCCCTTACACCCCAAAACACAGAGTTAACACAGAGTACTGATCTAGTTTAATTTTATTTCTTTATATAGGTCTATAGTTATCCTATCTAATATTAAAAATACGAATAATTATTTGTTACGGTTTCACGCCATAACGACTCAACCGATCATCATAAAATATTACATTCAGGTTATTAAGAGTAAAGAAATTGACAAAGGGTAATTTTCATTTTAAAAAAAGTACCTACTGTTCTATAGAAAGAGATCAAACCTGCATTAAAGCGAGCGAAGTTGCTGACAAGAGCTATTGACATATCTATATGAATGTATAATGTACATGTTATATATCTCTATACAATTGAAATCGATTCACGTATTCATTACAAGAAACTTCACTTCAAAGGCTGAATTCGAATACGTTATCACGATGAGCATCGGATGCTCTCTCTTTGAGTTATGGCCGACCACTTCCTGTAAATGTATTTCCGGTTTATGTGTGCCTGTGGTCACTGATCGGAGTTAGGCTAATTTCTCAATGAATCACACGTAATCAGTGTACGTCGGTGTTGCAATACTTTGAATTATAGTTTTTTTGGGGGATCCTGCAACTACTACCATCTGATGTGAAGTACGAATGGATGTCCTCGTCCTTTACTGAAAATTTTATTTTAAACAAGTACCAGTTGCTCAAATTCTCCGAACTTGCGACTCCTCTGGTGTTGTTAGTGTCCATGAACGGTGGTGATCACTTAACAGCAGGTGACCCAACTGTTCGTTTGCCACCTATGACAAAAAAAAAAAAAAAAAACTTAAGTCGCATCGTCATTAAATTTACATTACTTTTAATGGAGTGAACCGATTTTAATGAATCAAAGAAGATAAGTTTCATGATTCTCTTGGCGAGGTTTTATCGTGAACGCAGTACTTTAGCAGTGATGCGTGTTCAAAAAAACAGACAGACAGACATTTCTAATAATGGTTAAAATTTATTTTATTACTTATTCCAAGATGCCTGCAACAACGTTTTTCACAAAAATCGAAAGAGATACATCAAAATTCGAAAAAAAAAATCCCGTGTAATTTAAATGGGAAATCGAAAATCACGATGTGACACCTCTGAAAATTAATATTAACAGCTCAAACTTTACTAGAATTTTTTTTTTCGTCATCGTGGACGATAATTAAATGGTATCTAAAAAAAAATTAAAGTTTTTTTTGGCCCACCCTAGTACACACACAAACTTCTTCTGTAGGTGCGTATGTCACTGAACTCCTCCTAAACGGTTGGACCGATTTTGATGAAATTTTGTTTGCGTGTTCCAGTGGATCCGGGAACGGTTTAGATTCACAATTGTTCCCGATAGATGGCGCTGCTGTTGAATTTTAGACTTTTTTTAATTTGTCAAGGCAGGACAACGTCCGCCCAGCCCGCTAGAACTTATATAAATGTTTACGTAATTATGGGGGGGGAGGGTTAGGAACATCGCTTACTTTTGACGACTGGGGGATGGGGCGGTCAGCAATTACAAAAAATCGGCTGATGTAATACTTCAGTGGCCCCTATATAAATACTAAATGTAATAGATGCGATTTACCAGCAGCAACGTATTTGGAATTTTATTCCACTATATAACCCTCTCAATGCTCACTTGCACTATACCTATAAGAAAAAAATCAAGTTATATATAACAGATACAATATTCGCATATAGTCAGTTCAACTGAGTTTTTGCTACCATACAAAAAGTATTTGCTTGTTTTCCCTTCTAAATTTTTAATTATTCACAGTTTGCAATTATTCGCAAATACTTATAATTAATATCATGTTTATAATAGTTTACAATTATCAGAAATAATATATTATTATAATCTAAATATTGTTGGAGTCTTAAATAAATAATTAAGTTTCTTCTTCTTCTTACCCTTATCCCACATGAGTAGGGTCGGTACAACATGTTTGTCATGTCCTGTCATCAACCCTCCTTCGGATTATTTTGTTGTACCACTCTACTTATGATTATTACATAAGTCAACAAAAAAATTGTTTTCTTTGGGTTTCTGTTATCTTGCTTAAATTCTGATTCTAGACATTGAAAAACACTTAAATATTCATATTTAGTTCATAAAGTTTACTTTGGTCTGATTTACGACGATAAGTATGATTTAATTTATTTAATAAATAAAAGATTGCTACTACATCTGAACGAATTTAAAGACAACATGTGGGCCTACTCCGATGAACAAGGAGAACGTTTTCAGCAAGATGTGATGGACTTTGAACGGCGATATCAAGGGCAGTACAACGAGAATATAATGGGAGATTACATTTGGGGTTTAAAACGAGAGAGTTCATGCGAGCACATAAGAAATACGAAAAATATTCACTGTTAGACATTAGTTTCTTGTTATTTTACATCTATATGATATTGTTTATCACGAATCTTGAATAAAAAAGACTCTTGTATCTAAAAAAATGTTTTCTAATTATAATTTACAGTGGAAGTGTAGAAAACATATAAAAATTCATAATTTTTGCCGAAAAATTTGAAAAATTGTTCTAGTTTCTACAAAAGCAAACTTTAATCGGATTTTTTTTGTCGTTAATTATTGTTTTTATATATTTTTAGTTTTTCTAAAGTCTTTAATTTATTTTGCCTCTTCTGCGTAGATATCTCCAATGCAATTGGAAAATGTGGAAAATTCTGGAGTACTCGACGTAGCGGTGACGAGTGTACCGGATCGAGAATGCGGGGAGTTGCTGGTCGCATGCGTCGTGCCCAATCCTGGTCACACGATCATTGCACAGGAGGTCAAGGATTTAGTTAAAGGTATTTTTACCTTCCACACCCTGTTATACATATATCAGACATATTCCATAATTTTATGTGCCGTACCCAGCATTTGATCTAACACGTTGGAGCGAAGTTTGTGTTATTGTCTGACCACAACCGCTGTACTGCGCCAAACGGACAGTGTCAAACGCACATGAGATTAAATATCTAAAAATATTTTGTATAGATATAAGATATAGGTATGTTAATGCTTTAAGATTTTATATTTTCAAGAATGAAAGATTCATTTATTTATATTAGTTCTTTATTTGGCCTTATCTTAAAATTATATCGGACAAAACCAGGGTTTAGATATAATTATACTCGTAAATATACAGCTTCAAATATGCTTTGAAATCGTGAGATCTGTCTGACACTACGAATCTAATGTGAGTTCATGCTCTTTTCACTCCTCACGTCCCCGCGAATATCTAAGGAGCGGTACAGCGGTTACGGTCAGACTATAGTCGGCAATGTTTGTTTTCGTATAGCGTTATCTTTGTCTACCGCAGTCATTGCGTTGTGCGATAGAGAAAACGCTTTACAGATCCGAAGCCAAACAAGCCGATATAGCATCTCACTCTTCTCCTCGATTAACTAAATCAAATGGCAGGTACTATGCGACGGACGAGGACAGTATCCTAGAATTTGATTTAATTAACAATTTGTGAAGAGATATTAGGTGTGTACTGTGTAATTTATAGTTAAAAAAAGATTCGTGTATAAATTCCAGTTTTTTCGAATGGAATACACCTATAAGTACTTTAATTCATAAGTGATAGTTAGACAGCCGGACGTTGAAAATGGCTATCTCTATGTTATGTTGACATCGCAATGTTTCTGTACACTAAAAGTTTCAGACTTGATTTCAGGCCAGATTAGGCCTCCCTCGGCAGCGGTTCAAGCCTAGGTACGTTCCCTCGGCGTGGAGCCCTTGAGTGCGCTGCTCACGCGATACAGTGACACAAAATCTTACATCACTGCGACAACATTACACATATCACTTCCACTCACGTGCACACATACACGCTTACACATGCAAGTGGAAGGGTTTTACTTTTTCCCGAAATAGTTTAGAATATTATCCGATACGAAATATATATAAGAGTTGTTGAGGTATGTATGCTTGGTACACATATATGTTTCAACAACTCATATATGTATGAATAGTTAGCTTAGCTCAGGTTAGCTCAGATAGGTCGCGAATTGCATATCTCAGGCAACAGCCCAAGCCGAGGTGTGCCGTGCACCCTTGAGCTAGTTGTCAATTAAATCGGTTGAGTGCCTTAAGCGCTCGCCTTAGTAGTTCGGTGAAGCTGTTAAGATCTTATTTAGTCAATAGCATAGACAGTTCGAAAAAAAAAACTTGATTTCATACAAGACTTGAATGAAAGTTAATCGATGCGACTTCCGAATACTATATCACTGAGCCATTATCGCTTCAAGTATAATTCTCAGACTATTTTCAGAACCTCTCTTTATATAATTTTAGGGTTTTAACCAAAAGCTGATCTGATATTAAATGGTTATGTGTTCAACGACAGTAAATACGCTAAACCTACGTGGGATATGGCTCTCAAGTGGATTGTCGAAGTATAACTGGCGGAACACGCCTATACGAGTAGGTGCATTGCGGCAGGTTTCCAGTGGTAGCGAGCGGGCGTCGGACTTAGAAAAACCCTACCCTATGGTTTCATTACGATATTGCCTTTCATCGAAAGTTCCGACTCGTTCGCATGAATTCGAACCTACTTCCTGCTTGCGGTGCCCGAACGTGCTAACCACTGAATCCTCATCGCTTCATATTGACCTTAGCCCTTAACTTATACATTCCAGATTCACTTACGGATGCGTATCAACTTCGGGGAGGAGTGATTTTCATGAGCGAACTGCCAAGAACGGCATCGACGAAAATCGACAGACAAAAATTGAAACAAATTGTGCTCACTACGACAAAGGAATAAACTACAATAGACACAATGACACAAATCAGTAAAACACATTACACCGTAAACATATAGTTAGTAATAATTGAAGGCACATGTGGGTTAGGACGATATGCGATATTTTTTAATTCTATGACCTAAATGAAAGTATGAAAGAGTTGTAGTTTAGTAATTAATATACATGTATGTATTATACATATATAAACATATACCAGGTGAAAGGTTAGACATTCGCAGTATTCTAGGATATGATACTTCATGGTCACATTTAACACATAAAATATTCATATCAATACAAATACTAATAGACAACAAAGAGAACTTGGGTAAAGTTTGTATTAAGAATTTTAAAAGTATGGATAATAACTTAAATAAACGTAGGTTGAATGTCCCGGAGTTGATCACTTTAGATAATAAAACGGACAATAAACCCCTTTTGTATGTTCAAACTTCGAAAAATTATTTTTTGTTGGCTGGCTTTACTTTCAACACTTACACCCAAAGCTCATTGACACTGTGCTTTAACATAGACGCTTAAAGGATCGAGTATAATGTTTCGAGATAATTAGGTCAAATATTAAGCACTAATTTTTTTATTTTTTTACAGATGTAACGTCACGCAGGTATGCAACGGAAGTGACGTCATTTGCAGTAAACGCAAATGAAATAAATAAAAAAACTTTTTATTCTTTTTTCTTGTTTGTATAAATATAAACAAGACTTATAAATTAGTTCGCCAAAGAAGTTTCACTTCTGATATATGTACTTTGTACGCACGCACTTTTTTTTCAATAAAAACTAACAGACACTCAGTTAAATGCATAACAGCCACTACAGCTCATAACCACTTACAACTTCGAATCATGCTTGCAGTTCTATCTATTACCGATCGTTGATAGGTCGCTACCTTGAGAACTAAGTTGAAGCTCCACTTACAACAGTATTTAGTATAGTATAGTGCAATATATCACTGCCAATTCTTTTACTTTACGTCAATGTGTGGTTGCAATACTTTCACGGTTGCAATTTATTCAGAGCCTGGCACTTTTAGAGTGGTCGAATCTTTACTGCGAGGACTTTACTCTTCATTTATATATGTTTGCACCTAGACAGTAGCCACACAATTCCTTTGGAAGTATTATAACCGTGGCGATGACCTGCGCGAGAGAATATACTGCTATCATTTAATTTCGTATATACTCTTATGTATAAACTCATGTATGTAGGTGGTACATCCATCCTGAAGCTATTACTGGTTTCAGTATGAATAGGTCGGCTTACTCGGGGTAGTACTACCCGACCTACCCGACAGGTGAAGTAACAGTGCACAGTTGCATTTCGTTCAGTTAGTGAGAGCGCCGGAAGCCCACCTCCCCTCTCCTCTCTTCTCCTCCCTTGCTCCATTACCCTCAACAGAGGCTAGCAACGCACTTGCGACTCCCCTGGTGTTGTTAGTGTATATGGACCGTAGTGATCACTTAATGTCAGGTAAACCACATGTTCGTGCCTCCTATGACAAAAAAAAAACGTTTTTCATAGACTATAAATAAGTCACGGAATATTTTTTTCTTTTTTGTAATATTAACGAATTAATTTACATTTTATAATTGTTTCTCTATATGGCCTTTTTAATATAATTGAAATTAATTCTTAATAAACTTGGTTGTATGGGTATCTATTTGTCTTTATTTTTTACACTAAAAATCGATTTCATGGCAAGTTTATTAGTGTCAGCTAATGTTAATAAAAAAATATATATATAAATTTATACTTGAGTTACCATTATATTTATGTCATTTTAGAAGGTGCCTTGAGTCTACTTGG
>MU163767.1:1413-13656 GCA_015888305.1 Antheraea pernyi | reverse complement strand
TACGAGCACTTTAAAAGTAATGCTAATGGCCGTCGAGCGGTTGAAAGTCGACCATAATTCGTTTTTTCAACATTATTCAGGAGTTTTTTTTGAAGTTATACTTCTTTTGGCGCGTTAGGGAAAAATGATGAGAGTAAAGATAAAAAAAATGAAAAGATTTTTATCTTGTTACGCCAAAGAAGTATAACTTCTAATATGTGTACATAAGTACTCACGCACTTTTTTTACCTAAAAGTGTACAAATATTGTGGATTACTTAGTAGATATAACAACAGTGATGGTAAGGTATAAAATAACTGTTTCCGTTTTTTTACTGATAACAATAAAGTTCGTGCCAATCGCTACTAAATGTTTTGTTTAAAATAAAATAATAAGCGATAATTGCTTAGTTGTTAGCGTGTTCAGACCCGTGTCGATGAACGTAGATTCGAACTGAGTTGGAGTTTTTGGTAAAGGAAAACAATGTGATGTAACCATAGCATTGTGGTGGGGTTTTTCAAATTCGTCCGGCTTGCTAACACCCTGAACTGGAAAACAACACCCTGAACGGAAAACAGCTTATTGTATGTTATGACACTTGAGAGCTAGTCCCTAGTTCCCTCTAGGTTCAGCATGTTTATCGTCTTAGATCAGTATAGTTATAAAAAAAGTGTGTGTGTACTTATGTACACGCGTTAGAAGTTATACTTCTTTGGCGTAACAAGGTAAAACACTTTTAAAAAATTTATCTTTCGCCTCATTTTATGTTTGTAGAAAAAACGACACTAACAATAGAAAATAGTATAGCTAACTTCAGGGTGTCGGTTTTTCGTGACGGTGTGCGCGCATCGTAAAAAATTATTCTCATAATTTTTCCCTAACGCGCCACAAAAGTATAACTTAAAAAAATGTTTTCTTTTTTAAATAAAGAATGTCGGCTGAGAAACAAAAGAAGATAAGGCACTTTAGTTATTTTTATATAGACTAAAATTTCATGCAACTTCGCACGCAGTTTCTATATATGTAGTAATTAGTCTCGAATCTTTATTTTACATTAACGAAAAACTGACTGATTGACTAGCAGAAAATTGACAAATTTTTATACGCACTGTTATCCTCTTTGTCACCACCTCAGCGGTGGAATTTCCAAAATTCCTACCTCATTGCTAACCTACAATATAAAAAGAATTAGCTTGCATATCTGTACAGCATTAGTTCCAAAAGACACCGCAACCTAGGTTAAGTGTGTTGTTATATTAATTAACATTAACTCCTAATTTAACACTAAGTCATATTCTAACCAAACATTGAAACCTTAATATTATAAAAAAATATAAATTGGAGACTAAATTATACATTCTACAGGAAGCACAGCGGTTAAGGTAGTAGTCCGGTGAAGCTGTTAAAACCTTGCTTGGTCAATAGCGTAGTCAGTTCGAAAAAAAACACAGCGGTTAAATAAATTGTAAACAGAAAAAGAGTGAAGATATATTTTATGAACAAAGCGTTTCGCCCTACAGTTAACCAAAAATCTTAAATGGCTTCCGCAAGACAAGCAAATTAACCATAAAATATTTACAACGTCGAAATAAAGATAACGTTCAATAATATAGAAAGTGCATATCCAAAATGCAAACATTCACCGGAATCCTTAACAAAAAGTCTTTTGAATGTTGCAACCTTCGTGTTGAGTCTGTTGTGAACTTGAAACAAAAAAATCCTACCGCAATTATGTTATTGCCACCATAAATCGTCATCAAGACAATAGTTTCAAACTTAACAGCTTTGTTAGTTGTTCGATGGTTGTCAGCACCGCAAATAAATTGGTGTAATTGTTTAAACCACTGCTGTATTTCTTTTAGAAACATATTTAGAATTTCTGTGGTGCTTTTAGAAAAACACATTGTTTGATTGTTGTAATAGATTCACAAAAAGGTCATAAGTTTTTATGGTTTTTGCCTAAAGACCATAAATATCATGTAAACTAAGATTTTCGTAGCTTTGATAATACGGAAACAGTCGTTGATAGTAATATAAATCGAACTTTTTTCACCAATTGTTTTTTTTTAACAGAACCGCTGTTTGTGCGATTTATTATACCTGAGTATACTTATCTATTTTTTTATTCATAGCCATTTTATAGGTTAAAAATATGTTATATATTATAACATAGTAATGTAAAAATGTTGAGATTATTTTATTTATATGCTTTTTTAATTATCCCTAAAATAGGTGCATATAAATAAAATTGAAGCATGTTTTTTGTCCCGTTACAATAACGGCTAAACTAATTTTCACAAGACTTCTTCTAATAGACAACTTTTATAGATGATTAGGTGAGGCTAGTAATATATACCTTGCTCTTTTCCATAGAGACAAAACAATACTATGAAAATATAACAGTAATTTTTAATCTGTTAAAGGTTTACAGTAAGTAATAATGAATAAATTAAAATTAAAAAGACGGTCCAAACAACTAAGCCATTTCCATGAGAATAAAGTCGCGGGAATCCACTAGCGATACACAAAACATGTCTTAGTTTAAAATACTACATACTGGAAAATATATAAACTCGCGACATGGAATGATGCGACGGAGGTGCATTATTCGTACTGGTCACTTTATTCTTATCTTACCGTTATCGAATGCCGCTTTTAAAGGCGTGATTTTTATTTCTTAAGTAAGACATTGCTCACTAACAGCTGAACGTTGAACGTTAAACGCGTTTTATGTGATAATCTACACAAAATATAGCTCGCGTCTCGATAAAGGTGGTCTCAATAAACAGGTACTCCCGAGGCACGTCTCGAGTCAAATAAGCAACGAGAAAGGGTCCCAAACAGAAAATGCTTTGTGCTAAAACGTCGACCCCTTATCTTCTTTAGATGGGTCGCGGCCATAGATATACGAAGATAACGAATTGTATACTGAATAAACATAATTGCGTTTATGATTAATTGGTTATTACTTTTGTCATATCATAAATTCACGTATGTAGTTAATTGGAGATGGAATTAAAAAAAAAATGTTAAATTCAATAATAAATAATGATTCTATTATAAGGTAACGTTTTTTATGATAATATTGACTTTAAAAACTGTTTTTTTAATGATACAGCGTTATCTATTATAATATCTACATATAAAGCTGAAGAGTTTGTTTGCTTGAACACGCTAATCTCAGTAAATACTTGTCCGATTTGAAAAATTTTTCCAGTGTTAAATAGCTCATTAATCGAGGAAGGCTATAGACTATATATAATTACGCTAAGACCTATCTATATATAATCACGCTAAGACCTATAAGAGCGGAGCGCCAATGAAGAATGTTTCAATATCGGGGTTTACTTACGTATTATGTAAAAATATTTTCATCTTCTATGTAAACGAAGTCACGAGTTAAAATATAAGCGTTAGCCCGAAGTAACTATTCCACGCAAACAAAGTCACGGCCAGACGCTAGTTGAGAGTATAAACACGTAGGTGAATGGATTTATGCCGTGTCTTGTGTATTCTTAACTATCTATGGTGGCTGCTTCTAGAGGCTTAGCACGAAGCCATCATTCATACGAGCAGATATCATCGTCGCTCGTCGTGGCCACGGCTTTCTGCTTGTTAACAATAAAAACGTTATCCGGCGCTTACATAAAATGTATCTTGGAAAAACATTCAACCTCGCTTGTTCCAACGTTTTATTCTTTTAATCTTCCCAGCAATGTGTTCATGTAAAAAAAATACATCCATCGTGAATAACGATGTCTCTGTTGAATTTGAATATTTGTTCATTAGAACATTTAATCTTTACTAAAATTATATACTATTAATATAATAAAGAGGTAAAGTTTGTGACGTTGTAGAGGGTAATATCTGGATCTAATAAGACAATATTTAAAAATTATTTTACTAATAGAAAACCACGTTATCTGTGAGTGTCATATTAACCCAAAAAATGGGAAGACTTTTTTGTGGTATTCGGATTTGCAAAGCAAGTCGGAGAAAAAATGGTTGAACGAAAACGTTTCTTACGAACGCTGCCTTAACGATAAGAGATATATGATTGAGTTCTAGAGAAAAGTTGTAGAGTTTAATAATGCCTACAAAAAAGTAACGGACAGCATATGTCTAACTTTTATATTTAAGTCACAAAAAGTAGTTTTTCGGGTCAACTAATTCATTTATAAATACATAATGGGCCTAATTTACACGTCCCCATTCCATCAGAGGACGACTAGACGCCGTGAGGGTTTCCACCCTTACGTGGTTGATATTCCCGTAATTCGTACGAAGCGATTTGCTTCCACATTCATTATACGTACGGCTAAGGAGTGGAATTCACTCCCGGCGTCTGTCTTCCCGTAATCTTATAACTTGGGAGTAAAAGTAAGTGTACAAGTGTACAAAAGTAGAGTGAACAGTTAGTGGGTAAGCGCGATACATCGTCGGCCTCATCGTCACTTACCATCAGGTGAGATTGTGGCCAAGCGCGTACCTATTGAACATTAAAAAAAAGACTTTGTCCACGTGGAATACTTACTAACGCCAACACGCAAGGGAAGCTCTCAAATGGAAAAAATGATTTTTAAACATTCTTTATTTATGCTCCGCTGTTATTGGTTTTTTTTTTTCGAACTGACTACGCTACTGACCTGGCAAGGTCTTAACAGCTTCACCTTTCTACGCTGTTATTGGTCTTATCGTGATTATTAGGTATAGCCTTCCTCGATAAATGAGCTATCTAACAATGAAATAATTTTTCAAATCGGACCAGTAGTTCCTGAGATTAGCGCGTTCAACCATACAAACAAACAAACTCTTCAGTTTTATATATTAGTATAGATTTGTATGTAGACTATGAAAGATGTAGTAGGCAAATGAAATGATTGACTAATTTTACTATCCATTACTTTGAATAACCTACTTACTTTTCATTGATATCTGACAATTAATATTTAGCAAAAAGTTTGTTAAAGTACTTGTGTAAATAGTTATATAATTACCATAATCTCGAAAAGGTAATCGTGCGTGAATGAGGTTTTAATTTAGTTTATCACTGCGCACAAGGAAGTTAATCTATTTCGAGTGCACATACCGTATGTAAATATATACACACAAGTAGCCTAAATTGTTTGGTGGATTTCAACATATGATTATTAATTTTAATAATAAACATAATTATTATTATGATTGATATTGTAACAAGGATTTTTTACCGACTTCAAAAAAAGGAGGAGGTTATCAATTCGACTGTATTTTTTTTTAACGTTTGTTACCACATAACTTTGGACTGGGTGAACCGATTTTGATTATTAGGCACTAAAAAGCGGAAAATAAATAGTTTATCGAATTAACCAAATTAAATAAAACATATGAATATGTGTGCTACCTAGAGATGTATTGAAAGTCGGTATTAGTTATTATATAAGTATTATATAGTAGAAGTCGGTATTATATAAGTAGAACTAGCTAGGTTTTTCATTTTGATTGTTATTTATGATCAACATTAATGAATTTTTTTTTATAACTTAGAATCAATACTTAAATTACTTGTAACAGATAATTAGAATTCAGAATCTTGATTTTAATTCTGTAGAATTTACACGATAAAAATAATTTATACAAGATAAATTCATTTCTAAAAGTAGGTAAATAAACTTATTACCAATATGTAAAATACCCACTGCAAGGCTATAGGCATGCTCCTGAAGGTATGGGTATAATCACTACGCCAACCCACGACGTATAACTTTAAATTTCGAGAGATCCACAGTTCTAAACTTTACGTATAGGTACTTACTACAAGAACTTTTCTCAGGTTCAGGTCTCCTCGCGATGTTTTCCTTTTTTTTTATAATAGACTGTGTGACGCGTGACCTCTGTCACATCTGATGGAAAGTGAGGACGAGACCTAGGATGTAACGCGTTCACCCAGTAAATGCACATTCCGTCTTCTTTTGAAGATCACTTCATCATACACTTTAGGAAAAACAGATGCAGGCAGCGTATTCCACTCCTTCGCGGTTCTCATAATAAATGACGTTTGCATCGTCCGGATGAATGGTATGTCAACCGCGAATCAATGGAGGCCCGTACAGCGTCTGGTAGTCGTAAGATGAAACGGAGACGGTGGAATTAGTTGGTGCAGATCTTGTGCACATTCTCCAAAGTGTAGCCGATAGAATACTACAAGACAAGAGACCCTACGCCGATGTTCCAGTATTTGCAGTTTGGCTGCTAACAGTCATTCGTTACCGAGATGTCTTCGAGCTCTGTGATCGACGGAGTAAGTAAGTCATAGTTAGTCGATAGTGTTATCAATTTAAATTAATAAATGTACGAGAATTCTGACTTTGTGGGTACATGTCGCGGGTTCGAACGTGTGGATTACAAATTGATATTCTACTAGCCAAATTACGCTATCACCACGACTTTATACAGATCATACTTTACTAATAATTAATTGATTATGAACAAAACAATAAAACCTATATAACTTGGTAATCAGGTCAATATTTAAAAATGTACAGAATATCTCATGAAAACCATACGTGTTCAAATAGTTAAGAGTTAACGGCAAAAACTATATCACGAATGTATCTCTCACGTCGGTAATAAAAAGGATCTAATAAGACGCGTGGGCTAAAGTTTTTGTACATCACCTAACTAATCCTAGTCAATCTTACAGGACGCGTACAATTATTTTAATCTTATTAAAACCATGTTTGTATGATTGTTGTTGAGGTTACTATGGAACTGACATCTATATTTTTAATATTTTTGCTATTTTAATTATTCTGTAATTATCCTTTTTTGGTACTTAAATAATTAACAATGCTGATAATTAATCATTACCATAATCAATATTATTTTAACCCAGTTTTGCGTATAAATTTTATGTAATTAATGTTCATTATCTATAAGTTCTTTTATATGAAGAATAAAAAGACAGTTTCTCTGAATTTTTCATAAACGATTATTTTAATGATAGGCTACTTATTTTTTGGATTCGATTATCTTCTGCCATTTGTTTAACGACGCAAGCGGGAATCAGCTAATTATTGTTTTATTTATTTTATAAAGGCCAAGAACTTTTTTTGAACGGCCTAATCTCTTGAAATATCAACTAAATGAAAACAAAACATTCTGCCCTTTCTAGTATATTTATTGAATAAGATTAAGGCTACCTAAACATATTCCGGTGACTGGTTACTCGTTAGCAATATTTTTACAGGACACTCGGTACTTTATACTGGTTCTAAATCAATAAAAATTAGGTGCTTATTATTTGACATAATTATCTAGAAAATGCAAAAAATATAGTCAATCCTCTACCAATTTATGTTAAAGCACAGTGTCAATGACCGTCCGGTGTAGTAAAAGGGAAATTAAAGTGATCCCAACTAACAAAGGATATTTTTTCGAAGTTTGAACAAACAGAATGGTTTATTATCAGATTTATTATCGAAGGTTATAATCTCCGGGACGTCGCTTGCAGGTTTTGTCACCGGTCATTCAACCCAGGTTTTTTCAAATTTGTATCCATACTTTTGAGAGTTTTAGAACAAACTTTAACTTAGGTTCTCTTCGTTATTTATTAGTATTTTTTTAATATTATTGTTTTATATGTTAAATGCGACCATGAACTATCACACGATTGAGGGTTGTCCCTCTTTAAATAGTCACGGTGTATGTAAACATATATGATTCTTCGAAACTGAGAATTTACTACACCAATTTAAGGCCAGGGAGTAGTCTAAACGAAGTAAGAATAGTCCAGTTGGTTGTATAGTGATACATAGGATATAGAACTGAAGCTGGACAATGGACATAATTAAGTGCAAGTTAAATCGCGAGAAATAGCTAATATTTTTGTATAAAATAAGTAATTACCTATAAATTAAAATAATTGTAATGGCCTATATTGGTAAATTGCGATAATTAAACATAAATGACATAACGTCTATTAATTCTTGAAGTACCCAGTCCAACCCAGTCCACCAGACTAGGCCCCCCTCGGCAAACCAGACTAGGCCCCCATCGGCAACGGCTCAAGCCTAGGTCCGTTCCCTCGGCGTGGAGCCCTTGAGTACGTTGCTCTTAACTTAGGTTCTCTTCGTTATTTATTAGTATTTTTTTATATTATTGTTTTATATGTTAAATGCGACCATGAACTATATCACACGATTGAGGGTTGTCACTCTTTAAATAGTCACGGTGTATGTAAACATATATGATTCTTAGAAACTGAGAATTTACTACACCAATTTGAGGCCAAGAAGTAGTCTAAACGAAGTAAGAATAGTCCGGTTGGTTGTGTAGTGATACATAGGGTATAGAACTGAAGCTGGACATAATTAAGTGTAAGTGAAATCGCGAGAAATGGCTAATATTTTTGTATAAAATAAGTACCTATAAATTAAAATAATTGTAATTACCTATATTGGTAAATTTCGATAATTAAACATAAATGACATATTTTCTATTAATTCTTGAAGTACCCAGTCCAATAGTATCGTACTGAAGAAAACCAAAAATAACAATTATTATTATTGGAGTACCTACAATTTATGAGCAAAGTTATACAAAACGACATTTTTAATTTCATCTATATTTATAAATATTTGTTTCATCATAGGTGTGTATGAATACCATTCGACTATAAATTAATATTAAAAAGAACCGTAAAAGATGATTGTAAAATTTATTATGAAAAATAATCTGCAAAAATATTATCGAGTCAAATTAATATATTTTGATTTAAAACGTTTAGTAATCATTCCGACTCGAAGAACATCTAATTATCGAGTCGATTTATGAGGACAGACTCATTAGTCAAATATTCAAATATTGATTTTATGACCATTTTAATTATATGATTATATTCACCGTTGTGTTATAGGTACGTAATTAGAAATGACTTTTTGAAAGTAGTAATTTGTTAATTTAAAAAGGTAACCGTTTTAAAACACAAAATATTATGATTATCTTTCATTACTATAAGTACAAATATAATTATTATTCTTTCGGTTGTCATTAGGTTCTTATTATTGCACGGAAATTGTTGGAACAAAATTAAAAATATTATTAAAATTAATGATGGTCAAAATAAAAAGAATAGGTTAGAATTATAACGATGTTCATTAAATCTATTATATACGTATATATTATTTATTATGTTAAGTAGTTCATGGTCGTTATACGAGTATATTACCAGGGATTATTTTAATAAACTCTAGGAAAAGAGTGGTCATATGCTTGTACTGTGAAAGTTGATTTCAAATTGAGAAATGTTTTATGCAGATTTGTTAAAATTTTGAAGTATGTTTTAGATATCGTGTTATGTTTTTGAAGTTATAGTTCTTTTGGCACGTTAGGAAAAAATGAAGAGAGTAAATTTTAATGATGCGCGCGCACACCGTCACAAAACACCGACACCCTGAAGTTGTTACGAAGTTACTGAAGTTAGCTATAGTCAACTTTTCTATTGTTAGTGTCGTTTTTTCTACAAACGTAGAATAAGGTCAAAGATATATTTTTTTAAGATTTTTATCTTTTTACGCCAAAGAAGTATAACTTCTATAACATAAGTACATACACACTTTTTTTAGATAGAGGCTTAGTGAGCAAAAATTAAATAAAAAAAAAAAGATCGTTACGTGTCCAGTATTTTTACGTGGTTTGTGTACAACAGCAGAATTCTAGTATTTAATTTATCATTACATATAAAACAAAGTCTTATGCCACGTCTGTTTGTCTGTTGGCGATAAACTCAAAACGACTGAACGGACTTTCATGCTATTTTCACTAGTAGATAAAAAAAGTCCGCCGGACCCGCTAGTATAATAGTATATATTATCTTACGTATAAAGATTCTCTGGTTTTTTTTAAATAACATAGTCGAATATCCACACAAAGCGAACGTTTGATAAGTGTCCGCAGATAAAACAGTAATAATAATCGGACACGTCGCTTGTTAGACAAACATGAGGAGATCCCTTCTGATACGGCGGAACAATGCGAGCGAGTGGGTGCCCTGGATAAAACTTATGTGAGTTTTAACTCATCTTTTCAAAAGGATATGAGTAATGCAGCACGGCAGGTTACAAGACAAATTAGTGATCTGATCGAATCTTCAGATTCTAATTTGAATTTGATATATGCTGCCTTTTCTTTGTTAAATACCCTTTTGAATATATTATCGCTATATCATATATGAAATAAGGTTTTAAATGTATTAAAGAATGTGTGAGGTCTCAAGGAATCCCACTATTGATGTCTATTTATTGATCTTATAATGGTATTTATCAAAAAGGTAGTTAATAAAGAGCCCGTTTTATTTATATGTCATAAAGATTCTTGTAGACGGAGCACGCAACTTATTTCGTGAGAAGGCGAGATAAATTAGAAGATACGATAGTAGGCATATGTCATACCTACTTTTAAAAATGAATTAAATGAGGTGATTTTTAAATTGGTTACTTAATTTCTAGGGTGATGTCAAACGAATAAATTAATTACTTTAATAAAGATATACCGTATACTATAAATTTGGAATAAAACTATAGAAGAATGCCGTTATGTGTTCTGTGAAAAAGTACTGGGATATAATTTGATGTTTTTTTTTTATTTTAAAGAAAAACGAATGGCATTCAAAAAAACGAACTCGAAAGTGTGAAATAATATTTTATTCTCTTAATTTTTGATAAGGCTCTGTGTTAGTTTTCAAAAATAATTTCACATGTAATTAAAAAAATCCAAATATTACCTATCTTTATATATAAATTTGTTCTGTACGTCTGTATGTTACTGAACTCCTCCTAAACGGCTGGACCGATTTTGATGAAATTTTGTGTGCGCGTTCCTGCGGATACGAGAATGGTTTAGATTCACAGGCACAGATAATTGGACCCGATAAGTGGCGCTGCGGTTGTGATTTTAGATATTGTTTTTATTATCAAGGCAGGACAACGTCCGCCGGACGGCTAGTTACATATATTTCTGAAGTCACCGCCAAAGCCTTATTTCTTTATGCAAAACACAAAAGACACTTAAAGACTATTTTACATTGGCTTGAATAAAATCAAAATTAAAGAGTCACGCGTACAGCGATGTGTTTTCTTACCGTGGGGAAGTGGACCTTGTTTTTATTCTTCTCAGATAAAATATATTGTCAAAATAATAAATGATGCAGATAAAGTAGCGGGCATCAACTAGTATTTAATATTTGTGAATCGGATGTTATATTTCCTGATATTTGATTATTTTTGTATTTATCATTAACAAAATCAATGTGTGAGTAAATTCCTTTACTGTACGCGATTTTTGTATTTTTTTAAATATTATAGGATATATACGAATAGGCGGGTAACCTGATTGTAAGTGATCACCGTTGTCCATAGGCACTAGCAATACCAGAAGAGTCGCCAGTGCGTTACCAGCCTGTGTGCCAGGGGGAGGAGGAGTGGGCGAGGGGAGAGCGGGCGGGAAGGCGGGCCTCTGGCGCTCTCACTGACCGAACGAAACGCAACAATGCAAGCACTGTTACTTCACGTCGGTTTTCTATGACCCATTCATGCTGAAACCAATAACAGCTTCAGCGTGGCTCTACCACCACAAGATCTATATCTTTAGCACACTGTTTTTTTTGGTAAGTATATAACGTACGATTTCTTAATTCAGGGTAGTGTAACTGGTGGATCGACGGTGTACATTATTAGTTCATTAGAACATAAGAGTGTATGATGACTAAACGCCTTCAATGTGCATCTGTTTGTATATGTCTAATGTACTATTTTATCATTTTAGTAAGTTTATTTACGATTGTACAGGATACTGTAATTTGTAGTCCAGACGATGGGTTAATACCGTTAATATATATAAATATCTCCGGTGTTGAAAGTACACTGAGAGTAAATCGAATTTTGTCGACAAAGTATCAAGAAACATTGATTTTATTACAAGCTTTACTTAGAAGATTTCTGTAATGGTATTACAGAAGTTTGATTTTCGTACCCTTCGTTGGGTATCACTAAGCTTCTCGCTAAAGAAGGCAAAGTAAATGAAGGTTAAGTAGATTTTGACATTTCCGATACGCTGATAGGATATTATGTCTGCCTGAGAGGCTTTTTGTGAATAGTCAAACATTTGTTTTACGAGAATAACGAAATGCTTAATACAATAGGAATCAGTATGTTCTGGATACATGTATGGATGTATGGATAATATACACACGATACATGTACTAACTTCTGCCCGCGACTTCGTCTG
>MU163762.1:1691-11744 GCA_015888305.1 Antheraea pernyi | reverse complement strand
TGATTTATATATAATGTATATATTAACCGCTAAGTTTTTTTAAACATCAAAACACCTATCTAGTGAACTGTCATCTCGTAACTAGTTAGACGTTCACCAGTGTTCAGAGCGCGTAATCGGCGCACGTCTGTTTCAGTCGCGTCGGCGTTGTGCCCCGGGCGCTTTGCCGTGGGAACGCGAAGCCTCCACGAGTAGGTACACCGTCTGCGTCGACCGTCGCGTCGTTTCGCTTCGTAACTACGATCCCTTTAATCCAAATTTAGTGTCGGCCTGAACAACGGCTTATCTTTCACTCGCTCCGTGTTTAAGTAGGTATAAACGCTCATAGATTGAAGACAAAATGCTTAGTTGTCGTATTGTTAAGATATTTGATGAATAGTTATTGGTTTTGATTTTGTAATAGGTATTGTAAATTTTGACGTATTATACTGTTGATCGATTGGTGTGTAGCTAATTTAAGGGAAGAATTTTTCCACATTCGCCATTTATCTTATACTAGCCTCTGCCCGTATCTTCGTTCGTGTGGAATAGTTACTTTGTGCTAACTCTCAAGAGGAAAAAGAACCTCGATTTTGAAAATTCTTCAGCGGTGCTCCCTTCCTATTGGCCTTAGTGATGATATATAGCCTATAACCTTCCTCGATAAATTAGCTATATAACACTTTTTCAAGAATTTTTCAAATCCGACCAGTAGTTCATGAGATTACCCGCTAAAACGTCACAAACTCATAACATTACAAACTCACAGATTCACAAACCTTACCTCTTTATAATATTAGTATACATCAATAAAATGATAGAAGCCAGCCATTGTGCTCGCGTCATATAAAAAAAAATTGAGCCGTCACTAAATTAAATTACTTTTTATAAGGTCCGCTATCTGCCAGTGAAAGTCCCGTGAAAATCGGTTTAACCGTTTTGGAGAAAGCACTGTGAGCGAAGCCACGGTTAACAGCTAGTATAAAATAACATTACCTTAATTACTTTTTGTAAGGTTCGCTATTTAGCAGTGAAAGTCCCATGAAAATCCATCTAATCGGTTTGGTGATAGCATAGCGGGCGAAGCCACGGTTAACAGCTAGTCTTTATCAAAATAAATTAAATTACTTTTTCTAACTTTTTATAAGGTTAGCCATCTGCCAGTGAAAGGCCTGTGAAGATCGGTTGAACCGTTTTGGAGATAGCACTACGGGCGAAGCCACGGTTAACAGCTAGTATAAACTAAAATGGTTAAATTACTTTTTATAAGCTCAGATATCTGTCAATGAAAGTTTCGTGAAGACAGGTCTAACCGTTTTAGAGATAGCACTACGGACAAAGCCACGGTTAACAGATAGTATAAACTAAAATTACTTTTAAGAATTTTTCAAATCCGACCAGTAGTTCATGAGATTACCCGCTAAAACGTCACAAACTCATAACATTACAAACTCACAGATTCACAAACCTTACCTCTTTATAATATTAGTATACATCAATAAAATGATAGAAGCCAGCCATTGTGCTCGCGTCATATAAAAAAAAATTGAGCCGTCACTGGACGCCTGGTAGATGTGAATAACACGTGTAACGTAGTAAACAACAATGTATAAACTATAGGTATGCGAGCTCAGTGCGGAAACAGAGATTGCGCACAATCGCTTGCGCATGGCATCGCGTCGCCACGTCTCGTCACTCCAACAGGCTTACCCTCGCCTCGCCTCACATCAAAAACTTCTCGATACATTTTGATTTATTTTTTTAGTTTCTTTACTTCTATAAAATGTCACGACATCTTTATTGAATATAAGCTCATATAGTCTTAAAGTTACGATGTTTATAAATACTACGCGTTTAGCGATGTGAGTTTTCTCACCGTGGAAAAGTGGGGCTGGCGGTGTGGTGCGCATGCGCAGGATAACGCAGGCAAAGTCGCGGGTATTAGCCATTTCAGTAATAATAAAGTATCATTGTGTTATATGTATATTCAAAATTTATACGAAAAACCTTACTGATACCTTAAGACAGTGTTTTGCAACACCTCGCAAAACCTTAGTAGTAAAGAAAAAAAGCGGCGTGTACTTATGTACACGCGTTAGAAGTTATAATTATTTGGCGTAACTAGATAAAAATCTTTTCATAAATTTTATCTTTCGCCTCATTCTACGTTTGTAGAAAAAACGAGACTAACAATAGAAAAAAAGGAAATTAATACGTTGAAAGTTGACTATAGCTAGCTTCAGGGTGTCGGTTTTTCGTGACGGTGTGTGCCCGCATCGTAATAACTTCAGGGTGTCGGTTTTTCGTGAAGGTGTGCGCGTGCATCGTAAAAATTACTCTCATCATTTTTCCCTAACGCGCCAACAGAAGTATAACTACAAAAACAATATCTTTTATTGAGAAAATGTCATTAAAGGACATTTATATATTAATACAAATGAACTAAATAAAAAGAAAATTCTATGAAATGAATGAATGAAAAGAAATCACGCTCACTTTTCACTAATTTCATTGTTATATATTTTTAAATCATACCTAACCATGAAAATAAATAAAAAGGTTGTATCTACTTTGGATTTGAATAATGTAAAAAAAAATCGACACAACGAACGGTAAGGACGTTGTGTCATGAATAAGCTTGAAAAAGACTGCCATAAAAAAACCTTTAAAATAATGCATATTACAAATATTAACAATGTAATTTTCATCTGTTATCGACGTAGTTTGAAGGAAAAATATATAATAACTATTGCAGAAATGTTCCATTTGCAAATATTTAAAACAACCTAACAAATTTATAACCATACCTTAAAATGCATCAAATGTAAATACATAATTATTTGTTCTTCACACATTGTAAAACTCGTGCGTGGCAATAATGACTCAGAAGACATTAAGACTTAAAAGAGTCAGTTGAAGTAACATATTGCTGTAATCCGACACGATTCTACCATCCGGTCGGCTTATTCAACATTTCGGTATCAAATAATTTTTTAAAGTATGTCATGATTTTTTGATAATTCGGTGAAAATGTTGCGTTTTACAGTATTACGCGATAATGCATAAAATGATTCACTGATAAAATTACATTAACGTATTTCGCATGGTGACAAGACAATTTCTAATACTTGCCTGGTTAGTCGCTCGCTATTATCAAGTTATAAAATTATGACCAAGCACCATTATATATTTTTTATTAATTTAGATCGCTTTACACTTAATATAAAATGAGATTATGGTCAAAGGACTTTTAGTGGATTATTTAATGAGAATCAAATCATGATCATGCTTACTCCACCAGATAGATACATAGATAGATGATGTGACGATAAACTGATATATTGAGTTTTTTTTTTATATCATAGGAGGGAAACGCAAAGGTGGGTCACCTGATGGTAAGTTACTTGTGAAAGACTACATCATCATCTTACTCTTATCCCACCTAAGTAGAGTTGGCACAACGTGTTTTCCTTTTCCACTCTCGCCTGTCCGATGTCATCTCAGCATTCATATCATTTTTCACACAGTCCATTCATACCTTTTTCAGTCCTCCTCTATTCCTATATTCATCTACCATCATACTCAAAACTTTTCTAGTTCCATGGTTTTCATCTCTCCTCATGAGATACCCATACCATGCTAACCTATTACTCCTCAACTTCTCTGTCTCTGGTGCTATTTTAAAACGTTCTCTGATATACTCATTCTTAATCTTATCCACTCATCTACCTTAACATTCATTCACATTCTTTCGTGGCCCAGCACTCGGATGCATACAACATGACTGGTCTTAGAATAGTTTTATACACCTTCCCTTTGAGTTTTAATGGCATTCGTGGGTCACAAGTTACACCAGGCACCTTTCGCTATTTCATCTACCTTGCATTTAAGCTATTCCTTACGTCTTTGCTTATATATGTTGGTAGGTGGTAGAGCTACGCTGAGGCTATTGATAGTTTCAGCACGAATGGGCCGGCTCGCCCGGGGTAGTACCACCCTCTCACAGAAAACCGACGTGAAGTAACAGTGCTTCCATTGTTGCGTTTCGTTCGGTCAATGAGAGCACCGGAGGACTACCTTCCCTTACTCCCCATCTCCCTCAAGACAGGTTGGCAACGTATTTGCGACTCCCCTGGTGTTGCAAGTGTCTATGGACGGTGGTGATCACTTACTTACTTCACGTCGGTGTTTATGTGAGAGGGTGGTACTACTCCGGGCGAGCCGACTCATTCATGCTGCAACCAGTAATAGCTTCAACGTGGCTCTACCACCTAGACATATTCATGTACTACTGCATTACTAGTCCTTACTTCCTTACAAATAAATGCGAATGTGAGTTTGTTACTCTCGTACGGGGCTTCACGTATTAACTACTGAACCGATGATTATGATTTTTTGCAAACACGTTGTCAGGCGTACAGAAGAGGACCTAGGGTACTTTTAATCCTGAAAAAGTACTGTTTTCGAAGGATAAATCAAAACTACATTAATGCCAGCGAAAGAACGAGCATGAACTCATAGTTAATGTATCAATATCATAGAAAATGATTTTATTCTATCTACTTTACTATGGCTCGCCGCGAGAGGGCGTTATATTAAATCTAATTGTTATTATTATTGTAACATATGTCACATTGTAGATGTGTATCACATAATGTCCGATTGTCCGAGTCAAAATAGACAAAAACCTATTTTCACGATAAAACTTATCGTTTTCGAGAAAAATGGAGAAACCCTTAATTTTGTACGTTTGACCTTGAATTTTTTTTTGTTTGACGTTGAATAATTTTTTTGCAGAAGTAGGATCGAAGGGGATTTTTGAAATTATATTTATAATGATGTATTTAACGTCTCTGCCAATTTTCAGCTCTATGCGAATTTTGGCTAATTGAAATGTCTATTTTGACTGGATTAAAGCCCCAAAACCTAGCACTGGAGAATAAAATGAGTAACTCATTATGATCTGTAGGTAATGCCATCCTTGTTTTCCCGACATCCGAGGAAGCAAGAATGCTTTATATGCTGGTTATGGCTGGAATGAAAATCTGTTAAATTATTGATTGTTTCTGTACATTTTGCTTTTATTTTTTTTAGTTTTGCTGTATATCACTGCGGTGACATGGTCGATTTGTGACCAAACGCCAATTATAAACTAATATTATAACATAATGGGGACGAAGTCACGAGTGGTTGTTAGTATTATGTATACATAAAACTAAGAGAATACACTCAAATTGTATTTTCCTGATGCATACAATTACCATAGCGACGTTTGTCTATTTTCCCAAGCGCGCGGATGTGTATTCACGTCATTTTACCACACAGGATGTCTTTATAAGTCGAATGTTTCCTGCTGTTTATCTCGTATACAAACAGACAAAAGGGACGTCGCCAAAAGTGAACGGATTAACTTCTCGGAACACTGGGTGGAAAACCTGCAAGTGTACTTTTATGATTTTTAGTAAACCTTTGGGACAATTTCTATTACTAATTTAAAAATTATGAAACGATTCTCAACATTGATCCCTACTCATTTGGTTTACGGTATATTATTCTTAATAGTATTTTGATTATAATTATGGAATGTGCAAAAACGTCGTGCGTGTGTTGAAATCTATATATCTATATACATACATATAATAACAATGTAAATCTAACGTGTCTAACTTTTTCGATTTTCGTGAAATGAAAAAAACTGTTGCAATATACATTTACAATACAATACAATACATTTGCAAAAAACAGTTGCAATATACATTTACAAAATATACAATATGCATATGCAAATATACATTGCAATAATTTTTAGAAATGTCTGTCTATCTGTTTGTATGAACACGCTAAAGTACTGGGTCCACGAAAACCACACCAAGAAAATCATTAAGCATATCCTCCAGAATAACTTAGTGTTTGTTTCATTAAAATCGGTCCACTCTATCAAAATGTATTGTAATTTAAATGACGACGCGCGACTTAAGTACGAGAGAAAAGTCGATAAGTAAATGGAAATAATACATTCAGAAGATTTTACTGGTCACTATTTTTTTACATTAGGTTCCACGTGAACGGAAACGCGGGCACAGCTAGCTTATAATAGTTTCTTATAGAGATACGACGACAACGTGATGTGGTATATTTTGGGTCCAAAAAAGTGATTTTAGAGGTTTTTATTGTCAGGAATATATCAGTCACCGGGTATATATAAACCGGACCTTCAGCTTTATAAGGCGCAAGTCCGTCCACACATGGAATATTGTTCCCATCTCTGGGCCGGAGCACCTCAATGTTATCTACTTCTTGACCGAATCCTACGTCGAGCGGCTCGAATCATCGGCAACCAGGTGCTCTCCTTAAAGCTAGACACTTTGGCGCTTCGTAGGGACGCTGCGTCGCTTTCAGATCTACCACGGAGAATGCTCTGAAGAGCTGTTTGGACTGATACCTTCTGCTGAGTTCCATTATAGAACGACTCGTCACAGACTGAAATTCCATCATTGTAATCTCGATGGTTGAAAGTCGTGCACAGTGATTCTGACGTTCGGTTTTTCCGTGTACGACAGTTTTGTGGCATGAACTTCCAACGGCAGCGTTTCCAGACCATTACAATTTGTCATTTTGCAAGAGTCGAGCCTACTCCTTTCTCATAGGCCGGCAACACATCTGTGACTCTTCTCGTATCACAGGTGTCCATGGACGGCGATGATCACTTACCATCAGGTGACCCGCATGTTCGTTTGCCGCCAATGGTATTAAAAAGAAAAGAAAAAAAGTCTTATTGTACCTGTCCTTTCTATATTCACAGCAGGAGAGTCTCTGATAAATACTAAAACTGTCATACTAAATCTTGGCCTCACCTGAACAGGATTCTGTCACGGTGCTGTGATAAATTATCTATATTTTGTCATCTAATATTCAAATTACCCATCAATGACTCATTGACTCTCTTTCGGTAGTGATCTTTACACATTCCATACTCAATCACCAAGTGATGCTTCTCATGAAACTTTCCATATAGACATTCTATTAAAAATCGCATTAATACTCGTATATATACCTATTATCTAACCTTAGTATTGTATAATGTCTATTTTATAAATAAATATATATACATAATTTAACAAATGTCAAACATTCATTTTCTCATTCTAATATCGGCTTACATGAAATCATAAGAGAATTTGGACATTGTGTGGTCCCATAATTAGTTTCACATAACCCTTAAACTCTTACATTCATATTCAAGACATAGTGCAATTTTAGGAAAGTTTTTAAAGAGTTGAGAAATAAGGTCGGCTTACACTAAAACCTTAAATCCTTTTACAACTATTAAATCAAACGCAGATATGTAAAACCAATAGTTATTTAAATTTTGAAACAAGTAAACTAAACTTAAGATTTAAATAATGCGGATTTCACTTTTTAACTTTTAAAATATTCAGTGTGTACATAAGTTTTTTGTTCATCGTCGTATTGATTGATTTATTTATGTGTTATACAATCTTTATAGCTCATTGGTTTATTCTGACCGTTTCATATTACATGGAATAATCATTTTCAGACGCCTTTTTCTACGAAAGTGAAATTCCAATTTAAAGTTGTTTTCTTTTAATTGTGGCCATTAACCTTTAGAGTGGCGTTGGTTAAGTTATTTGTATACTTAAAAAATAAAGGGCGTCAGCTTTTAGGTTTTAACAATAAAGCATGTAAAGTGCTGATATCATGGATTAGAAGCAAGGCACTCGACAAGCCTATCTCTCTCTGATTGGTTCAGGAAACATTCAATCGGTTTATAACTGTTATTGGTCAAAACTTCATCTTACTTTTGGAAGAAAAATATATCTAATGCTGTCATCACAAATTTTCTTATTATATTTTTACTTAGTTTCCATGCATATCCATGTAATAATAATGACCCGGATAAACTTTATTATGTGATACTTCTACTTTATTGTGGCAAGCATCCCTAATTATTAAAGAACATAACAGACTTTATTTAACAAGCGAGTATTATTTCGTGTTTTAAAGTTAACGTCTTCTAGTGACTTCGGTAATTAAATGACGACAACTTTATTAGAACTTTCCAGAAATTTCTTAAGATCAATGTTCAACTTTAATGTAATCGTTTTTAATACACTTCATTTGGTGTACAAGAACCAAAATATATTACGCAAAATTCCACCAATATTACACAATATGAGATCTATTATTACAGATCTACAATAAAAAAATGTTAAAACCACTATCTCGCCAGAAACTGTACGAGATATTTATTAATACTAAGGATATGTACTTCTTGAAACTTCTGCAAAGAGCAAAATATTAGTTGTAGAAGAATATATACTTGATTCATTTTCTTTGATACCGATATCTAACTGAATTCATTTCAAGATATTTCAGGTAATATATGCGGTATCTCTGATTATAAATTGTATCTAGGTCGCCACGAGAAATTATATGATATATATCAATGATTTCATAGATTTCCTGATCTTTATGTTCTCCTGTGACACTGATACAGACTGAATTGTCTCAGAAACCATCTCTAGGGCGATACACGACATGTACACGTTTATTTATATCCCCCTTTGTCCTGTGACGTCCGTACATAAAGACCGACTTGAAATAATAGAAGGTCCAACATGTACGCTCCGCGACCATTCATCTCTGCACGCCGCTGACTTAAAGAAACTGAAGAGTAATGCCTTCACAATAATTCCTATACTTATAGCTAACCACAAAGATCCGCCGATGTTTAAGCTTAAAACGCTAAGGCGTTATTGTTAACTGTCTACCTATTCGACATTACGAGTTTTAAATGATTTTAAAGAGACTATTTTTGCGGCTTTTTCTGTTTTTGAGCGGCAATTTATTAAGATTGACTATTGTAAAACTTTTAAAAATTGAAGACGAAAAAAGGTCTAAGTAAAAAATCATATGGCGGTACGTTGTAACAAACTGAAACCACAATAATTTTTCTCTGTTAAATTTTAAAGAACCTGTAACCGTTTATCATTTAAATTTTAAAGTAGTTCGTAACAAATACTTCCAATAGATTATATTTTATTTTATATTACAAAATAATACAGTGCTTCATAGAAATGAATGTACATACGTCTCTATATTTCACACATTTCCCTCGTTGGAAATGAAAACCGCGGTATTATTTTTCCTATATATTAAATTTTTTACAGCAGTCACGACTTATCAGCAGTCCATGAGCGTTGTATCTTTTGGATGCTATTAATAAGGTATTTCAACTTTTCTTCGCCAACTACTTCGTCCTGGTAATGAAATTAGTGTATATGTGGTTAATATCTTTTTTCGCAATTTATGAAGTACGTAAACTTCTAAATCATTTTACTAATTTTTTTAACTTTTTTTAAATAATTTTCTTCAAATACCATCTACATATTTAAGAGCTAGAACCTGTTATAAACATTTATTAAGCAATGTTTGGATTCTTTAGATAAATATCGCGTAACAAAAAAGTTTGAATACCTTCTCAAAGTTACAAGAAGTGTTTTAAAATTATAAACTTATTTTACATCCCACTACGATGACTCTTAGGAGTCTCTTATTATTACTACATAAAGTATAAATTTAAGAGTATCGTAATTCGAGCCGTGTGCATATAGATCGGGAGTTGAAGATTAATTAGCGGTCTCACGATAACCGAGAATTACCGAGAAAAGCCGAACTGTTAATGCCTATATCAGTGGGATACCGCGCCGCATGGCACCAGACTAGGCCCCCCTCGGCAACGGCTCAAGCCTAGGTCCGTTCCCTCGGCGTGAAGCCCTTGAGTACGCTGCTCACGCGATACAGTGACACAAAATCTTACATCACTGCGACAACATTACACATATCACCTCCACACACGTGCACGCATACACGCTTACACATGCAAGTGGAAGGATTTTATTTTTTTCCCTTATCAAACTGAAATAGTTTAGAATATTATCCGATACGAAATATATATAAGAATTGTTGAGTTATGTATGCTTGGTACGCATATATGTTTCAACAACTCATATATATATGAATAGTTATTTTAGCTTAGGTTAGCTCACATAG
>MNPI01031225.1:0-13247 GCA_015888305.1 Antheraea pernyi | reverse complement strand
TTCCTACTATCATTACAAAGCTTTACTTCCAATTTTTATCAGCACAATACAAAACTGGTGAGGTATCAGTTTTCTAGTTTCCAAAATAAGTATTCTATTTATAATATTGGACCTATATTTTCAGTAAACTACAACAAAATGCTACAAAAAAGAGCACCATTCATGTACTGATAAAAATTATTAACTAAATGTCACATTTATAATTTTATTGTGTTAACTACAATATCAGACCTACACTCCTGAATTCATATTGAAAATTATATAGTTTAAATAGTAAATTTCATTTAATTCATCTCCTAAGGCGACAAGGAAACGGGACGTTCATTTTGTGTCATTTAAACAAGCAAAATCAACGTCATTAGGGTACGAACGATATCATTTGATCGCGTTTATTGTTAAAACTCAGCTTTGTAATTTTTTTCTATAGTTATTATTCTCGTCTTTCGTGGGAGCATACACGTGCGCATTTAATCCGTTGTAAGCATTCATTTGGAAACATATTTTGATTTTATTTAAGTACCCAGGATAACTTAGTTGTACGAGTATTTAGCACGAATTTATTTTACGGTTGTGTACGAAGTGATTACTTGTGATTTAAAAAGTGTTATTGAATAAACAATGTAGCGCCACACAATGAAACAATATTAGCATAATTGGTATAATTTGTTGATTCTACTTATACACTATAAATAATGGAGTGAATATAAATAAAATGAAATTCTCTAATAATCTAAAATCGCTATAGCTGGATTATATGACTCTATGTTTACTGAATATCGAAAACATAGGAAATTTCATATGTTTACGTGATAGCATGAAAAAAATGAAATTCCTACAAAAATCACGATATACAAAATGTATTCAGAATTCACTAAATGATCTATAATAGACATTGAATTTGTTTGACATAGGAATTTTACACTTTTAATTTACAATGTATTATTGTACAAATATATTACGTACTAGCTGTGCCCGTGACTCCGTCCGTATGGAAACGAATGTAAAGAAACAGTGACTAATAAAATCATCTTTCATTCAAGTCCATTTACTTATTTACTTTACTCTCGTACTTAAGTCACGTCGTCATAAAAATTTTAATATCTTTTCATAGAGTAAACCGTAATGAAACCTAAACTAATATGCTTTATGATTTTCTTGCGTGTTCAAAGAGACAGACAGACAAACATTTCATAAAATGATTCAAATGTTTTTTTTTTTCGAACTGACTACGCTATTCACCGGACTACTAAGGCGAGCGCTTAAGGCACTCAGCCGATTTTGTACAAATATATTACGTACTAGCTGTGCCCGTGACTCCGTCCGTATGGAAACGAATGTAAAGAAACAGTGACTAATAAAATCATCTTTCATTCAAGTCCATTCACTTATTTACTTTACTCTCGTACTTAAGTCACGTCGTCATTAAAAATTATAATACCTTTTGATAGAGTAAACCGACCTTAATGAAACCTAAAATAATATGCTTTATGATTTTCTTGCGTGTTCAAAGAGACAGACAGACAAACTTTTCATAAAATGATTCAAATGTTTTTTTTTTCGAACTGACTACGCTATTGACCAAGCGAGGTCTTAACAGCTTCACCGGACTACTAAGGCGAGCGCTTAAGGCACTCAGCCGATTTTATTTTGACAACTAGCTCAAGGGTGCACGGCACACCTCGGCTTTGGCTATTGCCTGATACATGCAATTCGCGACCTATCTGAGCTAACCTAAGCTAAATTAACTATTCATACATATGTGGGTTGTTGAAACATATATGTGTACCAAGCATACATACCTCAACAACACTTATATATATTTCGTATCGGATGATTCAAATGTATTTTATTCCTTATTCCACTATACCATCAACAATTTTTTCCACAAAAATCTAAAAAGTACAGAACGTTAGGTTTACTTTCTTATTACATATATGTATAGATGTTATATTTGTTATAAAAAAAACGATAAACAGAAATGGAATTCTTTCATCTAGGTTGATCTCGAAAAATGTCTGAAAACACAATTCTCTGTTCACGCTTCAGAAAATAAATATAAAAAGGAAACAGTTATACGAGATTTCTTCAAGAATATTGAGCTCAATTGAAATGCGTTCTAGCGTTCGTTTGCGCAATATCATTATATCTACAATGGATATTGAAAACAATAAAAAAACACAGCGAACAAGTCAGGTGCGCTTTTTTCTCATCACGTTGTAAAAGCGGTCGAATGGAGTTGTAATTAAGGGTTCTCGACTAATGAATATTTAAGGGGATCGTAATTCGGAACCCTAATCTCTGGCTATTGTTGGCATTGTTGATTAATCACGATCGTTTTTCTAATCTTAAACAGCATTGAGCTTATTTTATGGGTGTTTATGTTGTGATCATGAGAGCGATTGTTCAGAACATATTTTCAGCTAATATTATTTTATTCGAGTTACATAAACAAAAAAGAAATGCATAGGATAGTACGTGAAGATTCCTTTGTGCTACGTCTTTATCTTCTTAAAGTCGTAAGTAGATTTTTAACTATCAATATACAGGAAAGATTTAAGATTTTCGAACTCCGATGGGTAACTTATTTCATATAAAAATGTATAATAATAATATTTGAATGTTCCAAGTCAATGTGTACATAATTAACAGTAATATTGGTATCTGCACTGGTATATATGAATGAAATGTATTTATTTTGTAGGTACACTTAATTGTACGATAATTTGGTCTCGCTTAAATCAGCGGCTGTAATTAATGTGTTATAATTTTATTATTATTAAGTTATGCTATATAAATAAAATTATAGAGGTTTGCTATTATACGCATATCACTCAAAAAAAGACAGATATACCTTGATCATTTTTTTAATTTTACTTCTTAGACTTCTTTGTTTTAATCTTTAAAAAATCCGGATAAATTCATTTAGTACAAAGGTCTTAAGAAAACACGATTTTTTTTTGTTGTTTTCTAGTGCTTAAGAAGTGGGGCAAACGGTATAATGCTCATATATTTTCCTGTATGTATACCATATATTATGAACATAATAATGACGCGGATGAAGCCACGAGTATCGGCTAGTGTACAAATTTTGTTTAACTTGAAACAAAATAAAATACATTTTAGGATTGCGTTGAAATCATTTGTATGATAACTTTTTAAATTTGGTAATTTTTTTGTGTCAAATACCACAGTAAAGACAGGATTTACGAAGAAAGAATTTAATTAATTTAAAATAATAGTCACGTAGGTGATACTTAACGCTCCTAACATATACAGAGAACATACAGCTCGCTTTCAACTCGATTAAGCGCATGACAATTTAATATGACAACACTCAGTCAGATAATACTGCTATTGTATTGTGGTCCAATTAGAGTACATAAGTACTCACATCTCATCGGGGAGAAGGGACGCTCGCAGCTGACTATTCCCGCGTCCACCCCGTTTACATCCGTTGTGTCAAATTGAGCCTATTTCGCTATCTTAATCAAATTTATACACTTGATTTAATGTTAACTAGGTAATCACATCTGTATAGCTTAATTATTACCATTCGAATACCAGATATATATTAAGATTGCTAAATGAACTGACATGTATTATTACCAGTAATGTTTAAGTATAGAAGTTTCTTATATGAGGGTAAGAGAATAAATGAGGCCTAATTATTGCACAATCTGTTGTTATATATGAATACTAATTGATATCTGCGTGTTTTGCTGTGTGTTAAGGAAACTTTTATCTAAAAAATCACACATGGTGTCCAAAAAAATAAGTGAGTTTTAGCGTGGACGTTACTTTGCATTTCCAACTGGAGTTGATTGGCCGTTGCTAGCTAGCTCTCACTGCAACAAGAAACGCTTAATTTTATATCATGTGCGATGAGAACCTGAAATAGTTAAATCTGAAACTAGTAACAGAAATAGCGAAATAATAGTAATTGAAACAATAAAAACTAATTAAACGCGTTGTTGGTTGGCGGGTGAACCCGACGTTGGAGAATGGTTAAACCTATCCTCGTCAGTTGGCACTTTTGAGGCGTAGCTATAAAATATAAAAATTAATTAATCTCTAATATCTAATAAAATTGTGGATGTTTGCAAAGCAACGGCTTCACTAATCAAACAAAACTAAGTAGCCTAGAACAATCTACAATCTAAAATATCGAATCGAATGGTCATTATGTCTTTGCCGATACGTTCAGTAGTATTGACGTTATTTAGCCTCAAAGGAACTTTATTTTCATTATAACTATAGAACTATAGAAATAAACTATACAAATAAAAAAGTGTGTGTGTGTGCTTATGTACACGTGTTAGAATTTATACTTCTTTGGCGTAACAAGATAAAAATCTTTTCAAAAATTTTGTCTTTCGTCTTATTCTACGTTTGTAGAAAAAACGACAATAACAACAGAAAAAGTTGATTATAGCTAACTTCAGGGTGTCTGTTTTTCGTGACAGTGTGCGCGCGCATCGTAAGAACTTCAGTGCGTCGGTTTTTCGTGACGGTGTGCGCGCGCATCGTAAAAATTTATACTCACCATATTTCCCTAACGCGCCAAAAGAAGTATAACTTCAAAAATATAAATTTGTATTCCTACACCTCATCAAGTACCTGTAAATTACACACATAGTTAGTAAATTAAATGTTTGTTTTTATTTTGATCGATATATTCATTGTTAGTTATGAATCGGTTGTAGTATGATTAAAAGTCACATTAAACCTGTAAAGATTCTACATTTTCAGTGAAGTAATTTGGTGCAACCATATCAGTTGTTTTCAAGGCTTGTCTGGTTATTATTATAATGCAAATATGTAATCGGTTGCTAAGTAAAATAAATACCTATGGCTAAATTTGAAACCTAACAGTTTTTTAGGCATATCATACCTACATATCGTGTCTTAAAAAAATTAACGAAAGAGTTTTTTGTTTCTTTATCTAGTTCTTAATTCTACTATGAATGTATAAAATAATTTTGTTTTTCTTTCCTCGTAATGTTCTAAACAAAGCCGCTATAATAGCACATTTATCATTAATTTGTAGTTATCCAACAATAACAACACGAACAAATGAAATGAGAACGAACTACACGCATCTCGCTAACGATATATCGCATGGGAGCCGTAAACGCTTACGTTTTTTTTCTGTACAAATATAATTAGTAAAAATCTCCAAATATATTACGGAAATTTGAAATTAAACATTTCTAATTAATAAAACATAATCTATGGTGCGTATGTAAATATATAGGTAGGCGACGATAAGGCAGGTTAGTACATTTTTCTCTTTCTTTAGTCAAATGATTTTCTTTGTTTTTTATTTAGTAGTTATTGACGAGTATTAGTATTACCAATAAACATTTAGAATTTTTTTTTCTATTTGTCATTCTTCACGGCGTTATTTTAAGTACAAAATGTAAGAGAAATGCAGAATAATATCAATGTATAACACGTGAAAAAAAACTTTGTAAACCTTAACTATAGTTAAATATGGACCGCTGGATTACCTCTAGTTCTTATTATAACAGGTCGAATAATTTCCTTTTGGAATGAATATTTCGTTATGACATTTAATCTATTAAAAAATAAAAATTGGGTATGTATTTAATTTGAGCAACATTTTTTTAACGGTTCTTAGTATTTTGTATTCAATATAAGTTCACTATTATTTAAATGTCTTACGTTGAAAAAATTAGTTATCATGTTGTATTATTTTTATAACTACATTGTATTATCGATTCAACTTTAATTATCACCCTTTATCTCTGGGTTGTCCAAAACCATAGTTTTAAGCTCCATACAAACTAATGTAGACTTTATGATGCATAGGTCAACAGACTGCTGGCGGCATAAGTTTAAAAAATATACCGTATTTATCACAACATTTGAATAAGAAATAATGTAATGTAAGATTATAATTTTAAAAATTAGCTAGATACTTAAAAACTTGTTCCGCCATTCTTAAAATCAGGATTTGAAGAAATTAGCGAAAGTTTCACTTGTATTATAATACAACAAGATTCGGAAACAGTGACAGAGAGCTCTATTTAAAATTGGTAATCACCTAAGGCCAACTTGATTAGGAATCTGGTTATGTATCTATGTCTATACACAACCAAAAACGATAGGTCCTCTCATACGGCAGTCTAGGTTCCTAATAAATTACCTAGGATGTGGAAATTATTATTTCACCGTTAACTAAACATTTTTGTTTATTAGACACCTAACGACGTGAAGATACCTACTAGAGTCCGGTATAATATTTATCATTGAATATATTACACAGCACGTCCATACTTAGTGTAGGTGGACATTTAACTAATTTCATATCACATGTATGAGAAGACGATAGGTACTTCCGATCACTTAAATCTCAAATATGTTGTGAACGATGTGCAACGTATCGTAAATCAATCATTAATTGACCGGACGTTATTGTAACAGACACCTAATCGCCATATGACGCTTGTGCAGCCATTCAATTTACTGTAGAGCATCTATGCTTGGGGTTCAGATTTATGTAAAACTTTATTTCGAGTATTTAATTATATCAAAACTTATAATGATTTTTAAATGTTTAGGGTTAGATATGTTCTTTGTTTATACATGGGTACATGGGTACATCAACTTTTTCTGCTTAGGGAATTAATTGTTTTATAAAATACTATTAACTAGAGTACTATTACTATTAACGAGGGGGTCGTTTCGTTTGAAATAAATGAAAATATCACAAAAGATGTCTTATGTCAGTTGTCACGATTGATTTACTTCTTCGTTGTACATTAGAATATGTCTAGTTATTTATGCGTGATCGACGAACAATCACCCATGCAGAATATATATATATATATATCATAGTGGGAGCAAGTTTAATCTAACCTAAATTACTCAATAATAATATACCGTATAGAATATAATAGAATAAACCACATTAACAATAATTAAATAGAAGAGCATTAACAATACCTTGCCTGTATTGATTAACATAGAAAATAATAGATGGCGTTGTTAACAAACACCTGTGATAATTCGAATCTTCGTAAAATTCTGTAATAAGATATGCGTTACTATTTATGTGGTTATTTCGACCGCTGAGTTCTCCGACAGCTCCCACTATGACATATAGTATTTATAATAAATATATGAGTTAATATGTGATTTCCTAAACAGCAAAAAAACGAACACAATTATTATTCAACTACACAAGAAAGAATCATTACGTAACTAAGCTTTAGGAATAGTTGTCTTTTTAATATAATTATTGGAACAACAACTAAGGATATGATATATAAATATCCAATCACTTATTAATATGGATATCAAATGTCATATGAAAATTAAATTATCGTGATTCACTTAACGCGGCGCGCGGACAGAGGGTTTCACTTCCGGGCCAATATGGTGCGGAATTGAAGAGCTCTTACAAGCACAGTTTCTCATGGCTCAATCAGTAACTGCCACCTGAGCACAGGAATTGCATGGAATCCTTATTTTGTTTTAGTTAACCTATCTCGTTTTTTAGTTCCAGGATGATTTTTTTTACGTATACAGTATAATAGTTACACTACGTTTAAAAAAAATGGTTTTAAAAGCGAGGTTATATTATATTTTTAGATAGGAAACGATTCAGTAGAATAGTCATTAAAAAGTTTACATACTAGATAGGTATATGGATTGTCGATAGGTATTGGCTTATTACGATTGTACAAGATATTATTATAATTTTATTTTTTTACTAGCGGTCCCGACGGACGTTATCCCGTCCTGTTAATTAAAAAAAAACATTGACAAATTCTATATCTAAATCTTCCTCGTAGATTTCTTTATCTACTGGTGAACACTGCATGAAAATCCGTTCAGTTGATTTTGAGTTTATCGCGAACAAACAGACGACTTTGTTTTATAATATGGAGTGATACTAGTTCAACAAAATGACTGCACGATACTTGATGGAAATTAATATGTTAAGAATCATACTTAATAGTAATTTATTTTTTTAATAGTCGCTCGCAGAAGACGCAAAGAAAGTCGACCGAGACGACAAAGGACAACCTTTTCAGCACATCAGACGTTAAGACTTGAACTGGAATACGCTAGAGGCGAATACGTAGCTAGAGCACGAAGGTAACGTATAAATGAAAAACTCGTTTTCTGATCATAATTAAGCGAAAAATCCTTGATAACTCAACACAAAACTATTTATTATACTAAGTTTATACCTTTGTTTTAAATAAACTTTTTTATGTATACTTTATATTTTAGAGAACGCTCTCGCGTTTGTTAAATCACGATGTGAACCAAGACAATAATATACTAAATCTGGACACAGATATGCTCTCAGTTGCAGCTGTCGAAACACATATAGGTGAATCGCCACAAATTTTCAATTTATGGGTAGTATAGTTAACCAATCAAGCTCAGAAAAATTCTACCAGCACACTATTTTTCACGTTGTTTTCGTTCAATGAAAACTTCGGCGTGTAGCTTTAACCTATTGTCCGGCAGGTCGTTAATGTGTTTGATACGTTATTGACCTACTAAAACCTAACACTATTACTAAAACGTTTATTGGCTTTACTGAATTTAAAACTGGAATAGATAATTTTTATTATATTAAAATCATGCCAATTCTTTAGAAAATGTAGCTTGATTTTTGACGGAAAAACATTAAATTGTCAAGGAAGTATTGGAAGGGCAGTTATATTAGCTTTCAGGAAATATATGGATTTTTCAGTTTTTCAATTCGCCAATACGCTGTGGACTGGCGCAAAGATTCGAAAAGTTCGAATGCCTATAATAAGAATGCTTTTTATCATTTAAAACTCCTTTTCTTTCTACATTAAAAATTCAACGTTTAACGATGATGTCACTCAATCTTAAATGACGAATTGTTCCACGATGGTAACACTCTAAACCAAGAAAGACTGATACTCAGGTATAATTGCCGAAACATAGTTTACAAATGTTTTGGTTATAGATTTCAATTTGAAGATGGTAGCTACCAAGCGGACGATAGAAATAATAATACCACCACAATTTACCATCAGAGTTTTAACCAACAAATTTAAGTTTAACTCATCCAGAATATTAAAACTTTGAGTATCTATAGCGCGTCAAACTTTTTAACCGCTCTGAATTTATTTTTCTCGAACTGACTACGCTATTGACCTAGCAATGTCTTAACAGCTACACCGGACTACAACCGCTCTGAAGTAGATGCGCAGAACACATATTTAGGCATCAGAGGGACGCAGATGAGGTAAAGGGGAGCAGGCTCGCCCGCGCTTGTACCTCTTCCCTATGGCACCTATGTTGACACACGTGTCCTGTTTTGCAGTACAGTTGCATTCAGAATAGTTTTTTTGTTGTTAATAACATGTTATTGCTATTTTCGTTGTTTTCTTTTTCTTGTTTATATTTGTTATTGTTAGAAGACCCATCCACTTCAGCTTAGACAGATTTGTGGTGTTGCTTTCTTTTTTATATGTATGAATAAGCTAGCTTAGTTTAGCTTAGACAGATTTGTGGTGTTGCTTTCTTTTTTATATGTATGAATAAGCTAGCTTAGTTTAGCTTAGACAGATTTGTGGTGTTGCTTTCTTTTTTATATGTATGAATAAGCTAGCTTAGTTTAGCTTAGACAGATTTGTGGTGTTGCTTTCTTTTTTATATGTATGAATAAGCTAGCTTAGTTTAGCTTAGACAGATTTGTGGTGTTGCTTTCTTTTTTATATGTATGAATAAGCTAGCTTAGTTTAGCTTAGACAGATTTGTGGTGTTGCTTTCTTTTTTATATGTATGAATAAGCTAGCTTAGTTTAGCTTAGACAGATTTGTGGTGTTGCTTTCTTTTTTATATGTATGAATAAGCTAGCTTAGTTTAGCTTAGACAGATTTGTGGTGTTGCTTTCTTTTTTATATGTATGAATAAGCTAGCTTAGTTTAGCTTAGACAGATTTGTGGTGTTGCTTTCTTTTTTATATGTATGAATAAGCTAGCTTAGTTTAGCTTAGACAGATTTGTGGTGTTGCTTTCTTTTTTATATGTATGAATAAGCTAGCTTAGTTTAGCTTAGACAGATTTGTGGTGTTGCTTTCTTTTTTATATGTATGAATAAGCTAGCTTAGTTTAGCTTAGACAGATTTGTGGTGTTGCTTTCTTTTTTATATGTATGAATAAGCTAGCTTAGTTTAGCTTAGACAGATTTGTGGTGTTGCTTTCTTTTTTATATGTATGAATAAGCTAGCTTAGTTTAGCTTAGACAGATTTGTGGTGTTGCTTTCTTTTTTATATGTATGAATAAGCTAGCTTAGTTTAGCTTAGACAGATTTGTGGTGTTGCTTTCTTTTTTATATGTATGAATAAGCTAGCTTAGTTTAGCTTAGACAGATTTGTGGTGTTGCTTTCTTTTTTATATGTATGAATAAGCTAGCTTAGTTTAGCTTAGACAGATTTGTGGTGTTGCTTTCTTTTTTATATGTATGAATAAGCTAGCTTAGTTTAGCTTAGACAGATTTGTGGTGTTGCTTTCTTTTTTATATGTATGAATAAGCTAGCTTAGTTTAGCTTAGACAGATTTGTGGTGTTGCTTTCTTTTTTATATGTATGAATAAGCTAGCTTAGTTTAGCTTAGACAGATTTGTGGTGTTGCTTTCTTTTTTATATGTATGAATAAGCTAGCTTAGTTTAGCTTAGACAGATTTGTGGTGTTGCTTTCTTTTTTATATGTATGAATAAGCTAGCTTAGTTTAGCTTAGACAGATTTGTGGTGTTGCTTTCTTTTTTATATGTATGAATAAGCTAGCTTAGTTTAGCTTAGACAGATTTGTGGTGTTGCTTTCTTTTTTATATGTATGAATAAGCTAGCTTAGTTTAGCTTAGACAGATTTGTGGTGTTGCTTTCTTTTTTATATGTATGAATAAGCTAGCTTAGTTTAGCTTAGACAGATTTGTGGTGTTGCTTTCTTTTTTATATGTATGAATAAGCTAGCTTAGTTTAGCTTAGACAGATTTGTGGTGTTGCTTTCTTTTTTATATGTATGAATAAGCTAGCTTAGTTTAGCTTAGACAGATTTGTGGTGTTGCTTCCTTTTTTATATGTATGAATAAGCTAGCTTAGTTTAGCTTAGACAGATTTGTGGTGTTGCTTCCTTTTTTATATGTATGAATAAGCTAGCTTAGTTTAGCTTAGACAGATTTGTGGTGTTGCTTCCTTTTTTATATGTATGAATAAGCTAGCTTAGTTTAGCTTAGACAGATTTGTGGTGTTGCTTCCTTTTTTATATGTATGAATAAGCTAGCTTAGTTTAGCTTAGACAGATTTGTGGTGTTGCTTCCTTTTTTATATGTATGAATAAGCTAGCTTAGTTTAGCTTAGACAGATTTGTGGTGTTGCTTCCTTTTTTATATGTATGAATAAGCTAGCTTAGTTTAGCTTAGACAGATTTGTGGTGTTGCTTCCTTTTTTATATGTATGAATAAGCTAGCTTAGTTTAGCTTAGACAGATTTGTGGTGTTGCTTCCTTTTTTATATGTATGAATAAGCTAGCTTAGTTTAGCTTAGACAGATTTGTGGTGTTGCTTCCTTTTTTATATGTATGAATAAGCTAGCTTAGTTTAGCTTAGACAGATTTGTGGTGTTGCTTCCTTTTTTATATGTATGAATAAGCTAGCTTAGTTTAGCTTAGACAGATTTGTGGTGTTGCTTCCTTTTTTATATGTATGAATAAGCTAGCTTAGTTTAGCTTAGACAGATTTGTGGTGTTGCTTCCTTTTTTATATGTATGAATAAGCTAGCTTAGTTTAGCTTAGACAGATTTGTGGTGTTGCTTCCTTTTTTTTACATGGGAAATCCCTACGGATTCCCACCCGAGCCGGGTAGCTGCGGGTGGGGTATGTCCGACTTGCATGGACTAAAACCCCATGGTGCCTTCTCACACCTATTGGCCTGGGAGCAGGAGCAGCCGACTGGCACTGCGTCTACTCCCCGGCAGGTGCGGTGTTGCTTCAAGCCAAGGTTCGGCCGCTCTGGCACTCTTGAACTTGTTGCTAAACAACGAAGTGCCTTAAGCGCTTGCCTTCCTAGTCCAGTGAAGCTGTGAAAAAAATAAAAAATAATTTAAAATACATTAGTAACATGATCACTTCAATATTACAAAAAGTAAAGTACCAATATTACTTTTCAAGACTAAGCCTTAGTAAGACTGTATTTAAATTTTATTTAAATAGCCTATAAATTTAGCCTAGCCCAAAGTCAGATATAGGTCACTTTTTATCATTGATTCCCAAAAAATATAGAAACAATGTCTCGGGAAAATATAGTATTCATTAAGAGCTTATTGACGGATCTTCAACTTGAGAATGTTAGTCAAGATAACGCTAACTTTATTGTATTATTTATTTCAAATAATTGGTGATTAATTGTAAATTAATATTGACACAAGATTATAAGATTACTAGACCTCCAACGGTTTCTATTGTGTTTGATTTTTCGCATTCTCAGGCACTCATAGCCTGCGCCGCACCACACGGCTCGCCCGCAGTATTACTTCGTTCTCGCTTATCTTACTTGCAAACTTACACTTATTTACTAATTATACCCTTCCTCAATAAATCCTTATTAATATTAGAAATACGACAATGAGTTTAGTTTGTTTGTTACGCTTTCACACCTTAACTAAAACGCGTCAACTAACTACGCCTTTTTATATACACTTTTCAATAACCACGTTGATAATTCAGAACTTTTGAGTCGATTTAATATTAATGTGCTTTCCAGACTACCCAAATATCCAGTCTCTAATATCCCTTAGATACTCAATAATATTGACGAATGTCGAAAATGTAGTTCGTTACCGCTATTTGCCTTGTAAAGGAGTTGTTACATTTCTAAATTAGTTAAATCCAATTCCAATTTTAATCCACACTAATACTGGTCTCTGCCCACGTCTTCGTTGGCGTGGAATAGTTACTTTAGCTAACACACAACGGAAGCTCTCAAGAGGAAAAAAAACCCCGATTTTGAAACATTCTTCATTGGTGTTCCGCTCCTATTGGTCTTAGTGTGATGATATATAGCCCGTAATATAAAGGGGTAATCTCAGGAACTACTGGTTCGATTTAACTGGTAGTTTTGACGTTCATAAGTGCATTCTCAGGGCCTAAATTGAATAAAGAGTATTTTGTTTTGAAAAATTATTTCAGTGTTATGTAGGTAATTTATCGAGGAAGGTTATAGCCTATATA
>MNPI01031216.1:0-13493 GCA_015888305.1 Antheraea pernyi | reverse complement strand
ACGTCAACGGTCCGATCGGAACTCCCCTGATACTCGAAATAACAACTCCTTCATTATGTAGAAAAGTTTCAGAGTATTTTCAGTCGAGTTTTATTTCATGTGTCTTCACGAATAATTCTAGTTATTCAATGTTTAAATATTTCGATGTAGGAATAATCCTGTACATAAGAATAAGACATGACTATAATTTATAAAAATGTAATTTAAATTGGTTAAGCGATTTGAAGGTATTATAGTTTAGTTGATAACGTGAACGGAAACAGCTTTGGTGAAATCGCTGTTAGGGAAGGACCGTGCCTGGGATAAATGTTCTATGAGTTACATCGCTAAAAGATTATGTATAGTGTCAACGTATATATAAATACAAACAAAATCGAAGCCACGGGCATCTGTTAGTATACTCAAGAAAATCCTTATATACGAAATATAAAAAGTTTAGTCGGTAATACCAACAGAAATGAAAACTCAAAACAATGGAATTTAAACTGTGTTCTCTTTTGAATTTTTAAATTAATTATAATGTGAATTATTTAAATTACAACATTTGAAATTATTATCATTAGTCTTTCACATGTATTGGCACTATTAGATGTATATAGGCCACTATAATAGGCATCGCTAGTCTGACGCAAGCCGTGCAAGCGCAATAATTAGTATCATGTAATTACGCGAACTTACAAATTTACCCCTGCCAAAAATACCACTCTACGCACCTAAAAAAGTGTTCACTTTAAAAAAAAATGTTTGTTAATTAGTATTGTAAAACAGCCTCTCAAACCGACAAAGAATAGCTCTGTTCAAATAAAATCAAACATTTACATCGATTTAAAAAATTCCAACCCATCCATAAACTTCATTACGGGCTGAGCAAACAAAACCGCTAAATAAATTTATAAATCAAACACTCCCCAACAAAAATCGACTGATACTCGATTCGGTTTAGAACTCGAAAGCGTCAAGAGTAAGCCACCTGTTTGTAGCCCTCAAACATAAGGGTTTATTGAGACGTCAAATAAAAAAATCAGCGGTCGCGCACCGCACAGCTAACAAGGCCTCCATCGACAATGCTCCTTGATTTACTTCGAGTTTATTGTGCAACGTTATTTATATCCAAATATTCCCTTATAGAATCCACAATCCAATGTTCGATCTCGCACGTCCTGAAATAACTCAAGATCCTTACCTACAACAACATTTTGAACCTTAACGCTTTGTATATAAACTTCATATTACCGTATTCACAAATCAGTACATGATACAATACGATAGTGTTGTACGAAATTTCCCAACGCATTTTTATTATGAATCAAGATTGTGTATGTCGATTCCTCTGTGCGGTTTGATTGGAAATATGCTTATGAGTTATTCAATATACGTCCACATTGGATTACGCCTGCAATGGCTGATTGCAGATGATACAAATTTGAGTTATTTAAAAGACTTTTTGATCCATATCGTCTTGAATGCATTATGTTAGTATAAGTGAGGAGAGGTTTTACTCGTGTTGGTCTTTTAAATTTCATATGTTATACATTTGACCGCCACTGAGATGCGAAATGTTTTACTGAACTGACACAGGCATTCACAGTTCGGTTCTTTTCACTAATGCTCAGTTCGCTAGTCTCACAATCCTACAGCACTTATCATTCATATTTTCTTGATATCTATTGTTAACGTCTACGTCCGGTACCGTGACACACCCGAGAGGCGAGACTACAACGCCACCCGGGGAACCACTATTGACCTGCGATACCGCGCTATTGACTCTATCGGGGTGTTACTACTGACCTCGAACGCTATTCATAGAAAACTGACGTAAAGTAACAGTGCTTGTATTGTTGCGTTTCGTTGGGTCAGTGAGAGAGCCGGAGGCTCACCTTCCCTTCCCTCCCCCTAACCCTTTCTCACCCCCACACAGGCTGACAACGTACTTGCGACTCCCCTGGTGTTGCAAGTGTCTATGGACGATGGTGCTCGTTTAACATCAGGTGACCCACCAGTTCGTTTGCCTCCAATGATTTAAAAAAATCTGGATCTAATAAACCAATTTGAATAATTCTTTTACATATTATAAAGAGGTAAAAAGTTTGTGAGTTTGTGAGGTTATAGGGGGTAATCACTGGATCTACTAAACCAATTTAATAATTCTTTTACCACCAAATTTGTAAGTGTCATAGACTTATATATTAACCCGAAAAATGAAAAGACTTTTTTATGGTAGTCGGATTTGCAAAGTAAGTCGGAGAAAAAACGGTTGAAAGAAAACGTTTCTTATGAACGCTGCCTTAACGATTAGAGATATATGATCTTCAGATAGGTCGCGAATTGCATGTATCATATCCATGTGTAGTTTTTGTTTTAATAATAAAGAATAAACAGTACAAAAAAATTATATATAAATACATTGAATATTTATATATGAAATAAGAATACCCATACATACATAAATAATCATTTCATTTTTAATGTTTTCATTATTGTAAGATAGTAATAAGTCTAGTTACGTTTTCTTAATACTGTGAACCTAGATAAGGTCTCTTTCTTTTGTTAGAGGATTTTCTTATTATTTTTAATAAAAAAAAAGCTTACTTTTGTAATAGTTTAGTGTTAAATAGAGTAGTCCGGTGAAGCTGTTAAGGTCTTGCTAGGCTAATAGCGTCGTCAGTTCGAGAACAAAAAAATATTAAATAGAATAGAAAGATTCTCTATTTGTTTATAAGCCGTTGCCGCGTTGTATCAAGTCTAATAAAAATAACAATTTGGTTAAGTAAAATACAGGTTTAGTTACCTGGCTTCCTTGGATCCGGATAAGGAATCGTGTCCCTGATTACAGTCATATTCTATCGATTCCATACACAATTCAATGTTAAAAAAAATATAGTAAAGTGATATGGTTTTATAGTATTAGCTATTTTTAGTATATATATGTACGTACTCGTGTGTATGTGCCTAGTTACTCTCTAAAGAAAACATTGTGTGTAGTTCACATGCGGTAGAATTGAAACTTCCAAAAATAAAGCGAGAAGAGCATATGTGTCACTGTTCTCTAATACCCAAAGGCAAGCAAGATACGGTTCGCACTCTACCTGACACAGTGTCTATCCCCACCACTATTCGTCACACAAAAAAGTTGCAGATCAAAATTTTAAATTTTCACTTCAAAATGTGTCGTTAATCTCACTAGGTATTCCTTGGATAAGTGAATTCAAACAATCACAAAAGCAAATGATCACACGAGAGTTGTAAAATTACGATAGATATGTTTATCGAATTAACTATTTATAACGTTATTTCTTATCGGATGTCAGTAAAAATATTCAATGTAAATATCTCCACGACATTTTCCGATCTTCATATTTAATCATTATAGCGCTTTTATAGCACTAGAGGATCTTGGGACAGAAAAAAAGTTTATATTCTTACAAGTGCTATGTGCGCATATTTTGAAAACACAATTGAATTACTGAAGTGACATAATTCAGTTGTAACATTTCAAATTGCGCTAAATCCAATTTTAACAGTTCTTAATATTTCACGTTATTTTTCATGATTTTGACTACGTAAAATATGAAGATCATTAAAAAAAACTAAAAACCTTTTGAACGATAAAACTTGAACTTCGTTCTCTGTGTATAAAAACTGGAAATCTCAAAAAAATTAAACAGGTCATATTAACGATTACACAATTGCAATTTTAACTGTAACGATACAATTGTAGAAAAACACGAACGATTTAAAAGCATTTAAAAAGTTTGCTTAATGAAATAAAAACTTGTTTTTGTTAGCTTAGTGTCAGTAACAAGCGGAACCGGCCATTGCGCCGCACTGCCTGTGTCCATTATTAATTAAAAACCGAAAACCGTCCATAGTTAAACCTACAAGTGTTTCCGAAATTGAATCAAAGGAGTGATTCGAATGGAATCATTTCATTTCATGTATTGATGGATCCGGCGCATTCGTGGTACAACACTATTATACTGCTGTTCAAACAAATGACGTTCGATTATGAACTGTATTACCTTGGAAATAGAGATTAATAATAATTTGTTAGTCTGAAACCTTTGGAATTCATGTAATAAACTCTGTTAGTAGTGTAAAAAGGACTTGCGTTATGGTTTGTCGGCGATGCAATTTGGTCGAATGAGAATTTTAACATTTGCGGGTTGATTTTTAATTCATTTTATTTACAGTTAATCGAGGTGCCTTTCTAGACCTTTTGTGGGTATAAATCTATATAAATAAAAACCAATTCCCGAATGTATATAACCATATCATTTCATAACGGCTGCACTTATTTGGCTAAATCATTTTTATTGTATTTGTAATTATCAGGACAAGGTTTGTATGAAAGAAGATATTTGAAAAAGTCGCACAGGAAAACATGAATTAATGAAATACTAACACTATAAAATATAAATGATAGATTTCTCTTAATGACATTGCAAGTTCGAAACTATTCTTTTTACGTTGTTTTTATGCTTTTCTTAATGTGTCGTAGGTGTTGCACTAAAAAGGTTAATGCTTATAAAAAGGGAACAGAGGAGACAAAGTGAATGACTGACACAAAACTCAATAGGTAGTTTTTCAAAAACCTTTGACAGATCGACGTAAAGTAAAAATGTAAAAGGATTGGTCTCATTTTCTTTATTATTAAAATCGTACAAAGCCAGGATGGACAGCTAGAATTGAATAAAATAGAAAATGTATTTTTGATACTTGTTCTACAATGATAATTCAAAAAGAGTGCAGCATTTCGCTTGTTTGTTGCACATAGAGATGAATTTATCATAGTTACTCTCTCAGACACATTGCCTTTCCATATAATCCGGTGTATGCCCGGCTAAGTAAAATATTTTACCTTAGTATTTTTAAGTCAGTGGGTCGACGTACGTTGGTTCTTTTGATTATTTATTTACAGTGCAGTGAGATTTATAAGCTATTAATTTCAATTCGTACCGTCTTGCGCTATAAGTATAAAAATTGAACACTTTTAGCGCATTGACTCGGCCCGGACACATTTCACAACGAATGATAAAAATCATTCATAGACTGACAGATCTCACAAAGCGGAGATAACCACAAATCACACTGTCGTGGTCAGGCGTTAAATTTCACTCCTGCATACTCGCCGTGGCCTCCCTTGATCGTGATTTAGCTCCCTCGAAGTGGTAGCCCTAGAGCACGTTGCTATGATATAGTGGCACTGCAAATTGTCACTCAATAACTTAACACATACGACACAGATCATCACCACATACGTTCACACACAGAGATATAGCTACACATATGGTGGAAGGGTTTTACTTTTTGCCCCTAATTTTTCGAACTAGGATAGTTTAATTTAGCCGAGATAATGAAGTGCGACGCATATCGGTACACATGTGTTCCTCGCTAATTCTTATATGTATGATTAGTTTACTTAAATTTAGCTAAGTAAGATTCACGTTGTTGGCAATAGCTCAAGACAAGGTTTGGCCACTTTACCACTCTTGAGCTTATTGTCAATCGGATGAGTATTATAAGCGGTCACCCATTGGTAAGGTGAAGCTGTGAAGCCCTATTAGACCAATAGTGTTAGTTAATTCGAAAAAAGAATACAAACTTGAGACGTTTTTTCCCTATCAGAAAAAGGTACTTACATGTTGCAGGATATTTTGAAGATAGCAACAAACTTACACTAGAAATGCAAGTGTTACTACCAAAACGTGACAATAGAGGTATCAACAATTCCGCAAAAGACCTGGTGTTATAAATGTACGTACGTTCTTTCGACTAAACAAACCTACTAAAAACAGAGCGCATCTTCGTTTGCATTGCCGATTGGTATTCATGGTAACGTTGAGAATCCGATTTTCTTTTCCAATGCAAAACTGATCTTGCATAGACTAGAAAGATTTCCATTTATTTCTTTAGTTTTTGCATTTTATATTTTTCATGATAAATTAAAAATCTTTATTAAAACGAGTTACTCTATTACGTGTTAAGGACATGCCCTATTCACGGATTTTAGAAGAACAGAGTGATTTAACATAATTAAGACTTAACGCAGAAACAAGAGAACTGCTTCTTTATATAATACTAGAGTTTGCACACGGTTTCCCTCCTGTTCATGTGACTATAAAAATAAAATATAGCCCATTTTACTCGCTGATAACGTAGCTTTCTTTAGGTGAATATATTTCTAAAATCAGTTAAAGGTTTCTTGATTTTATACATTACAAACAAGAAAATCAAAGTTTTTTTGTTATTATATTATATTTATTATATTTTATGTTTCGTTTTTGCGACAAATCTTTACTAATATTTTCATTTGGAACATCTTTTCTTTTACGTTAGTATATTATGCATCGATAACTTTTAAATTGTACAGCGAAAAGCTGGTAGTACTTATCTAATTACAAAGCAAAATATAATATGCAAAAATAAAAAAATAAAAACATTTTTATATCTTTATTTCCATACTAATCTATACTAATATTATATAGCTAAAGCTTTAGCTCAGGAACTACTGGACCGATTTTAAAAATTATTCTAGTGTTATATTGCTCATTTATCATGCTAAGAGCAATAGGAGTGGAGCACCAATGAAAAGCGTTTCGAAATCGTTTTCTTTATCCCTTTTGAGAGCTTTCGCTGCGTATTATTAGCGTTAGTCCAAAGTAACTACTCCATGCGGGCGAAGTCGCGGGCAGAAGATAGTTAGTAAATATCCAATCCAATTGGCCGGAGCCAAGGTTTCTTTGACCGTAAAATTATATTTATATGCATATTAAAAGTTGCTTTTTACAAATCACAGTGTTACTTTCTCAAAAATTTAACATCAGGTAAATAGTGTGCTAAATGAACTCGTAAATCGATAAATAACATTTTTAAATGAACCAGCTAAATCGTATTTAAGTTTCTTACCTGAAAACTTACCTAGTCCCCGCCTAGGTAGCCGAGTTAAAACTTTCCTACTTAAGATTTCAATTAATAATTTTCAAAGTTCTCGCTGCAAGCTGTTGAAACTCGGCAATAGTTTGGTCGAAAATATTTTCCTCGGATAATCGACGTAATTAATGTTACTGAAATTAATGTTATAGTTGTATTTTTCATAAATGTAAAGTGAAGTAAACGCGAAGGAACATTATCTTGACTAGTCCGGTGAAGCTGTGAAGACCCTGACAGGTCAATAGCGTAGTCAATCCGAGAAAAAAAATTATCTTTACTTATATTAACATCTCACCCTTAACACTATAAATTATAATAATGGTTGTCATAAGTAAAATATCTCGCTTGTATAATATAAGACGGTTACTCAAAATATGAAATCGTTGAATTAAAGATACAAATGCAGACGTGATGCACTGAGTAATATGTTTATATAGTATAGTATATCTTCTTTTATATACATATATAATTCTTCTGTAAGTGTCTGAACTCCTCCCAGACGGTTGGGCAGATTATGATGAAATTTTTTGTGTGCGTTCAGCTGGATTCAAAAATTTAGATTCACCGGTAGAAATACTACGCTTACTTTACGAGTCTTCACAACTTACTTTCTTAAATTTAAAATTTAGTACACAATACATTTTTTAATTAAATATGTTCCATCGATATTTTTATATCGATCGATTATTAATATTTTGTATATATATAAATACACCTGTACAGATATGACTTTTTATAAAATACATCGTGAAAATGTGTTTCATGGAGCAGGAAACGATCCATGTTGCTGCCATACCGTGGCCGCCCACAAAATATGTCGCGTTCCACTTGTAACTTACCGTTAATCCCTATTGTACGTTTTATGCACAAATAAATTATTGGTTTGCGTTGTTAACTTTAATTTATTGCGCCGGCTCTTTATACATTTGTAGTACTAATATTTATAGTTTAAAATTGAGAAAATGATATAAAGCCACAAAAATAGTATACATTTTTTGAGCTTTTTATAGATTTCAGTGGTTGACGACAAATTCAATTTAGGTTAAACGACGATCCAAGCACCTGGAAGAGTGGCTTCAGGTAGCGAAACACACTTTTTGAACTTGTAGGTTGTAGTTAGCCAGGTCATATTTATAAGTGCTTGATTAGAATTATTTTATTTGAGGATATTTCTTAGCCAAGATTTTTTTAAATAAAAGCTTTAAATATGTAAATTGTTACATTGTATTAAATATAAATAAATAGTTTAAGCAATAAACTATAATGCTTCAATTATTACAGAGCACTTCTGGATATTAAATTAAATGAAAAAAAGAACAATATTAATTACACTTGTCAGTGAAATAAATTTAAACAAAAGCTTATATATTATATACACCCATACTCTTAAGATACGGTAACGATAACTTGTGGACGTTACTTTGCACTTTCACCTGTAATTAATTGGTAGCTAGTGGTGGCTAGTACATCTCCACTCCAACAAAAAAACGTTTGATTTTATTTACGTGAGGTGTACCTGAAAAAGTTAAATCTGAAACACGCGTTTGACTGACGGTTGAATTGACATTTAATTTAATTCTTTTTGCTTCAAAGTAATCAACTTAAATAAAAAAAAACACAATCTAATTTTTGCTTTTACCTCAAAATCATAATTATCTTAAGTATATTATACCACTATTAAATTATAAATATATTAGTAGCAAATTAAGTGGTTTAAAACGGACTACACCAAAGAATCTTGGTGCGGCAAGCTTTTAAATATTTTCCCGCCCTTGATTTATTGTTCGCCTTAGAATCATAATTATCTTAAGTATATTATACCACTATTAAATTATAAATATATTAGTAGCAAATTAAGTGGTTTAAAACGGACTACACCAAAGAATCTTGGTGCGGCAAGCTTTTAAATATTTTCCCGCCCTTGATTTATTGTTCGCCTTATAAAAACCTCCCGCGGGGCCGTACAGCCTTCCACGGAGCGTTTTTCGGCATTTTTTTGCTTTAATAAAAATCGCGTCTTCAGTTTGTTACAGGGGAATTTTAATTTTTCACGTCTGTCCAATATTCTCGTTAAGAAATTTTCTTATAGACTAGATCAGTCACTGTGAAATTAACGGACGCGGCCACGCTATCTTATTAAGCAAAAGGCATTTTTATTAACGTGCTTCTATTTTTTACAACGATGTGATAAATAATTTAGATGATTTATAAAGTTGGGCTTCTGAAGAGCGATAACTAAGTGCTATATAGTATTAATATATCAAAAGGCGAAATATTATCGAATTAACAAAACAGATATTACTTTAACAAAATGGTTATTTTAACGTTTAACTGCAATCTCATTTGATGTTAAATAACGATATGGCCTGAGATACATAAGGACAAGTAAATACGTTAAAATTTAAAACAGAATGTACAGCTTCTGGGATACACACATAGGTACTTAACGACAAATTTTGAACATGAGTGTGGTAAACTAGCCACGCGAGTTTAGAAAAAGCTTTAACTTCATGCTATGATTGGATCATATAAATCTCCAAATTACTTGCAAGGATTCAAACTTACTTCAGTCGACGCGGTGCTCGAATTCATTGTTATAATAAAAACATATAATTTAAAAAAAAACGCAAACTATTTTAGCTTTTCCTGTGGCTCTGAAATAAAATAACTCACGCACTAGCTTTTTTAAATTTGTGGCCATTATTTAGAAACATTCGCAAGTGCGCACACAATATCTTAGCAGATTTTAATTAGAGTCCTATAATTTGTATTGAAATGCATAGGGAACAAATAAAGTTCATATACTATCTTCATGCTGCAACTTTATGAACGTGTTTTTAATTTATTCAGGGTGATAAGTATCCGTTTCTCGGTCCCAGACTACATGTATACCAAATTTACAGCCTAAGTCTAGTCTTAGTCGTGCTAAGTTAATACATAGATAGACCAAATTACTTTCACATCCTAATCCAAATTAATATTATATATGTGAATGTTATTTTGTTTGTTACTCTTTCACCATTTAACAATGCAATTTACCATCATGACATTTTGCATACAAGGTATAAAAAAGGACATTGGCTATCTTTTATTCAGAGAAAGATGTTACCGTGTGATAGACAACAATTTTTCCCTTCATTAATTATGAGCGAAGCTACGGGAGAAGCTTGTCTATAATCTATACTAATATTATAAAACGAGGGGTTGTTTGTTTGGTTGAACGCCCTAATCTCAGGAACTACAGGTTATATTTGAAAAAATCTTTCAGTGTTAGATACCTTATTTATCGAGGAAGGATATAGGTATAATTTTTAAATGGCTATATATCATTACGCTAAGACTAATAGAAGCGGAGCAAAAGTGAAGAATGTTTTAAAATCAGGGTTTTTCCTTTTGAGAGCTTCAGCTGCGTACGCTGCGTTAACGGTAACTATTTCACGTGGATGATGTCGCGGGTATAGCTAGTATTAATATGTAAATAGAGTCGTGGTAGTCTAGTGGTTTGGCAGTTTCGAATCCTTTTTTTTTATTAACGTGGGGAAATCCCATATGGATTCGCCACCCTCTCGGGGGAAAGAGGCTTATGTTCGAGTCGCACGGACTAAAACCCCACGGTGTACCAACAGACCGCATTTGTTGAGGCGGCAAAGGATCGTACTTGCTACTCACCTTGTATAGACGCCCCAACGGTCCGCCCGGCGGAAGATGACCTCCGGGCTCCTACCTAATAAAGAGACAGACTGGGTAAACACCAGCTGCCTTCCCTCGTCAGCCGGACCTATGCAATGAGAAGATGGGCCCCGGGCCGATCCCCTCAGGTCCGGCTACGGTAGCGGGAGGAGTTGGGCAAATCGCCTCTTCCTCCCTCCGGTCCTCCGTCGGCGGAGAGGGTCACTAAGAGGGTCTATCTCGCGAGCCCTTTTCACCGCCTCCTTCTGCGAGATGCCCTCCTCGCAACAGGAGGCCATCGCTTGCCATGCCTGTTCGCTGCCGAGCATGGCCGAAACCACACTCGGTAGCGACAAATACCCCCCTACTGCCTCAGGCAGAACGCGGCGCTGTCCCTCCCATGCAACACACTCAGACAGAGTGTGCTGCGGGGTGTCTTCATCGCTGATGCGGCATGCAGCGGTCGGCTCCCTGCGAGCGATCTGGTGCAGATGTCACCCGAAACAACCGTGTTCGGTAAGTACCTGCACCAATCGAAACGACAGGGCGCCCCACTCCCTATTCACCGATTCCGGCAGGACCGGGCGGACGGCGTTAATAGTGTAACGCCCGTAACGCGCGTCCGCCGGATCCTGCCTCCACCGCCCCATCATCCTCTATCACTCAAGTATTCTCTTTTTCTCTATCTCTCTGGGAGCCGTAGGCTCCCCAAGTCGCTTCTTAACCGCCGTGTACTGATACACGACGGCCATTACTTCTGCATCCAGCTCCTAGGGCAGGGAGCCGGCGAGCGAATGCAGTCGCGGAGGTCACTGTGCGGTACCCTCTGATCACCCTCAGTGCCACTGTACGCTGCGCGGCGCGCAGCGCTCGCACATTTGCGGCACCGAGGACATAGGCCCACACCGGGGCCGCGTAAATGGACACCGCCCGCACCACTCCCATATGGAGTCGGTGGCACCCGTGGCAATATGTCGTGGGCTAGCGTGGTGATTATGCCCATACCTTCCTACGGGAAGAGGCCTATGGCCCTGCAGTGGGTATCTTACATGCTGATGAGGATGATGATAATATTAAGGGATATATACGATTTTTTATAACATTGTTTGATCAATTAAAAATCACATACAATATATTTAGGTACTAAGTGGACTTAACCAAAAAGCAGTGAACTAAACCATTTTAAATGAAAACCAATAAAATCTAAACTCGTTCATTGCGGAATATTGATTTGAATTGTTTTTTTTTTGTTTTAGTTCGGCGAAATAGCGTTGTTTCATCGCGGACTAGATATTGAATTGGTCGATCGGAAATACGGTTACTATGAAGCGATATATTTATGGCTATATGAATTATTCTCTCGATCCACTGGGCCTTGGAATTTTTCTCTGATTAGTGAGAGTATTATTATCATGATACTGAATACTTAGCACCACGATATGTAGACGCGCACGTAATTAGATTATGAGCATTTAAGAATATCAATAATCATTTTAGAATTTATAATAAAAAAGAGTGGAGCGAGTCATAAAGACTGCCGACAGTAGGGAAGACTCAAAGCAATGAAATAATTGTGTTCTATTATGAATTTTCATATTAATTATAGTGTGAATGACAATATTTAAATTTCCGTGGATTCCGATAACCAAACTATATTACGTAAAGTGCCACCAATATTACAATTTTTTTTTAATTGTAGCACGGCAAAATGTCTGCACTATGCCTGATGGTAGCACAGTACAATCCAAAAACAATGGCGACCACCGAGTGACACACTAAATACATCGCCGGTCGCCGCTAGCATGCCGGCCTGTGAAAGCTGGATATGCACAGGCTGATCCAGAAACGCAACCCGCAGAAGCAAATCACTATGATGGGCTTTTTCACCATATACATGGTGGTTGCAACCCAGTCAGGCTGTAAAACCCTAGCACCCCGCTTTCGCCATTTCCTCGTTCGTTATTCAGCAGGGTGAACCACGTGCAAGTGAGTTTGGCTTGGGTGTCTCAAATCTTAGATGTTATTCGACACCCCTTACACCCCAAAATATATATAAACTCATCTCCTGCAAGAAGTACCTTCCAACGTGCCTAAAGAAGTTTTCAGTTCAAAATTGTTAAAATTTTATTTACCTTATCGATTTCCACATCGTATCGTAATATCACATCACACATAACTAGGCAATTTATTATAAATGTAAATGTCAGTTTGATTGTTACGCTTTCGTGCGTTAACTACTAGACCGATCTCTATGAAATTTTGGATACACACCGTCAGCCGTACAAAAAGTGGCATAGGGTTTAACTCTGAGAAAAAAAAATGATTCCCGATGGATAGTCCAACATCATCTACATTACCGCGAGTAAAGTTGCGGACAAAAGCTAGTGTTGTATATAAAGGATTCATTTTAAACTATTTAACTACGTAGAAACTGCTGCGAATCTGTGGATGTTACTAGAAAGGAGATAAGATATGTAAATTAGGTATTTCTTGACATTGATCTTTTATAACAACAATAAAATAATGATCTCCCAATAACAATAGTATACTGGAAAAAAGGTTTTCATTAAGGCCATTAAACTAACTTTAGTAGAGTTACAAATGAAAGAGTTGCTACAATATTGCCGTCGAGCAACCGTAACGGCATCGGAGACAGTTCCGACCCTCGTCTTACACCAGACAATTAATCACAGTAAGTATAAGAACTTACCGTGGAGCTGCGAAACGGTACGGTTGAACGGATGCGGTAATTTGTTCTGGCTAAATTTTTTGATTGGTGCTTCAAGTAAAAAATATACCAAAAATATTGCGTGCATCAGTGAGTATATGCGGAGGAAGTGAAATTTATTATTAATATGTATTAAATATATATATAAAACAAAGTTGGTTTAGTT
>MNPI01031200.1:0-13937 GCA_015888305.1 Antheraea pernyi | reverse complement strand
CATACAAACAGACAGACAAACAAACATTTCTTCAAACAATTGAAAAATATTTTATTCCAAGATACCAGCAACATTTTTTTTTCACAAGAATCTAATGATTTAAATTATTAATTATTTCGTAATATACTCTGGTTAATATGTTGATACAAACAAGTGAAATTGATTACAAATCCGTAGTCAGTTCGAAAAAAAAACGATTAGAAATCATTCACTCTAATCTAGCAGCAGTCGGAAGTCACTAGAAAAATCTTTAATATTTTAACACGAAACAATTAGCCATTCATTATTAATCAGTTGTAATAAAGATTAGTTGCCATAATAACTAAAAGTAGAAAATAAAAAATTATTAAATTTTTTTGTAAAATTATTTCCCGCGCTAAAATACGAAACGTAAATTACCGTGGGATATCAAATTTACTGTAAACACAGTAGTTAAGAGTATAGTGGTTTGGATAGTAGGTAATTACGAACAGCGCTGCAGTAGTATAATTACCTTCAGAACCAAACTCCGGTCTGTTTAGTTCAACATGACACCCACCGGTCGAAATACTTTTTATGTAATACCTAACTAATGAAATTAACCGTGGAATATAAATATGTACTTACATATTTCCAAGACGAGACTCTAAGATAAATAACAATATATTGAAATTCCAAGACAACAATCGATTTTAAATATTTAAAGTTGTATTTAATATCGTAGATGAATATCCGACGTAATATTATATATTACAGACCAATCATCAATATTAATTATTGTAAAATACTTATGTTAAAACAGAAAAAATATTCTCAGATGGGTGATACATTTTTATCTATGGGTTAATTTAAAATCTGTGCGAAAGGTGACAAATATCACTCGCGTCCTATGCGTCCTATAGTTTATGCGGTTTTTATTTTTGCAATATTTTCAGTATCTTAGTATATTATATTCCAATTAATTATTGTCTAAAAACTATAATACAATAGCTGAGTATAATAGCTATTATGAGAAAAGTGTTAACAGAAAAGAACTTCCATTACAAAGCAGATGTTATGCAAAGATAAGTTTACGAACAAAACGAACTACGTACGAGTCATTAAAAACCTTATCTCACTTCACTAATCTACATAATCCTTCCGGATCGAACAAAACGTTATTTTGACATCGTTTTTTTTATGCAAAAATTCTTTTTTTATAACACAGTAATCGATGCCGGACGTTACAAGGATTACCTACGTCCATTAACCTGGTATGACATAAAAAAAGTTCCCGGTAACTCACTCTATGGTCAAAGATTACCAACGCGGTTACAACGATGAAAATACACCATAGACAAGTGTTTTCATATGTCATTCCGTTTTGCGGACAGTAAAACCAAATTTGCCGAAGTAACAGCTTCTGTTTGTTCAAGAAAACCAAGAATCCATTCAGCGAGACCGGATTGTCGGGGGATTAATGTATTATTGTCCCTTCTGTGGGGATTAGTATAGTAATGAGGATAAAAATATGCTTTATGACTTTTGCATAGGGAATTTATGAATCGTTGAAAGTTTTTGTCGAATAATTTCGTGGTTTACGAATCATAGCAATCGTTTTATAATATTTGAAATGATGTCATTACATTACAATACAAACAAAAAGCAGTTATCTGCTCCGGCTTCAGATGGGTGTATTATAAACTAAATGAAACCCAATGTTTCCTTTACAGTACGTAGGTATTATACATGTATTAAGTCGTGCTAGGATATTGACAATTTGTGGTTATAAACTTTTTATACTTATAATCAAAAATAATTGGAATTGTCTTTTTAATCTAATTTCCGATAGCAGCGTCACATACCGAGTCCAACCAAAAGAACCATCCAGGTGAAAATGTAAATTAAATAAACTAAATTTATAGAAGAAAAAGAATTAATTGCAAACACTCGCAACCGATACGTACATACGTGTACGATAATACATTTCTATAATAAATATAACTGATTTTTTTTATTTTAAGATGGTTAATTGCATGTTACGTAAGAGTTTTTTTTGTAAATTAACAAAAAACTTTAACTTAACTCGGATAAATATAACGGATAAAAGCACCGTTCATGAACTTAGTTTTTATTTATGGCTAATGAAATCGTAGAAATAATCTGATGAGTTTTCGTTAAAATGTCTAGCACATAAGTGAGGTGGTATTGGTTTAGCAACACTCAAACTACTGATCGACTACCACATAGTTTGAATCCTACAGTTGTCCGAAATTAAATTTTAATTTTCGCACCTATCGTAACCCTGGAGTTAATAATTCAACATTAAAAACTTATAGTACCTACATTTAAAATTAGTCACATCTCTCGGCTTAAGATATTAACATCTTATCTCACGTTCAGGTGATCTCGGGACATAGCTGCTTCGGTAGCTACCTGTGTCGCATAGGCCGGGAGCAAATGGCAGAGTGCCATCACTGTAGCTGCGCGAGGGACACTCCGCACCACACGTTCGCTGATGAGCCAGGTCACGAGCTCATCGCGGCCATTGGTTCGGATTTCTCGCTCTCAATCGTCATTCGCAAGACAATTAAGAGCGAGACCGAGAGGAACTCCGACGCTTCCTACTATGAGACAGTAATGCTCAATAAGGAGGCGGCAAAGAAAGAGAGGGAACAGACCACTCGGCTCCCCTCCCGCAGTCGACTAACCTCACGGTGGCGATGGGTCGGTGACGACCTCCGGCCGCCGTAGTGAGGGCCTGCTGCGGGCAATGGACACGGGCATGTTCGTCGCCCCAGTAACTCTAACACAGGCCCACCTGATTAAGTTTAATTATTACATTAGTGTGCATTGCGCCTCCCATCAGTTCGTCAGGGAAGACCAAGGTCGGTTTACCTCTTCAGACCACAAATCGGGGCCCTGATGAGGGGTCAGCACCTGCCGTGTTGGGTAGAAGTACTGCTGAGGCCATTCCTGCCCACCCGGCTAAAAGGTGCAAGAAGAATATCGAGGGGGTTACACAGTAGAAATATGGCATTCTCACTTATGCTGCCCGGCTATGTAGATATCCAAGAGGATTACCCTGCGACAAAAAAAAAGAAAAGATATTAGCATCTTAGAGCACATTGCGAAGTTTAGTTCAAACGCTAACCAATGAATTAGAACAGCTTTTTAATATAAGTTATTATTTAATTATTATTATTAGTATTTTTTTATATAGGTTATATTACCGTTGATGTCACATTCATAGATGACATCTATTCATAGACAACTTTAACATATTCATTCTGTAAGGAGTATGTGTACCTACCTATTATCATATCAATACACATTCAAAGTTCAGTAAAAGGAAAATCATATATATCTATTCACTTGATTTCACGTACCCAGAAATAAGGATTTCCTTGTAAAATACATCTTTTCCCTCTCTCTGTCTCTTTTCGCTTTACAAATGATTTCCAATATTCACTTTTTTTACTAGGGTAATTTTCAAAAGTGAAAAAGACTATCATAAATCTACAAGAGACAAATAAGAACTGTAACTTAATACTATATATACAAAACAAAGACATAGGATAATACCTAAATAATCATGTACTGAAAAAACAGAACTTCTTCAAGTTGGTTGAAATGTGCTGAGTGGCGACATCTGTTGATACTTATATTAATACAATAATAATAACGGATTTGTTGTTTTTTCTGTTTTGCAAATAGTTGTAAATGTCAAATTGATAGATGGCAGTGGTCAATTCTCTTACGAGTATTATTATTCAGTGGGGACCATGAATTATTAAATACGGTCTAAACTTTAGTTGTCATGACAGATATTTCTACAGCATAATCACGTATTATTTCAATAAGCTTTAGGATATTTAAATTTATCTTCATAATATGGTTGCTTTGTTTCGTTTGCTTACTATTAATTAAAAAATGAAATGTCATCGTTTTGTCAGTGCTGCCAGCACGCAAGTTTTATCCTAACTTCGTTTTTTTTAGATTTCGATATGTATATAATTCAGTTTAAATCACTTGTGGATTTTTATTGATTTTAATTAATACTTTTGTATATAACTGACGAGGTTCATAAAAAATCATCAATAATTCCTTTAGCAAGGACGGTCTGTAATGGCAACGAGAACTATTGTAGTCCGGTGAAGCTGTTAAGGCCTTCCTAGGCCAATAGCGTAGTGCATAGATAAGATAGTATATACTGAGAGCGTAGTGAGTTCGAAAAAAAACAGCAACGTGTAATACACATAAAAAAGTCGAGGCAGTAATAAAGAGTGCCAAAAGAAGTGAATAACTCAAAATAATAATATAACTCTGTTTTGTTTTGAATTTTTTATTAAATATAGTGCGAATGACAATATATTATTTTCAAAATGTGTTTAATGAAATTATTAACATTAGTATAGTTTTCATATCTATTGGCACTCAGAGCAATAATTATACACATTTTTATAATACCTATTAATCAATCAAACGAATATATATGTAGAGATATATACTCTTTGTATATAGGTATCTATAATATACACTAACAACACACGGAGGTATATCTATGTACATACGTACATACTATACATATAGCTCATGGGAAGCGTGCGGTGATGATGACGCGAGTTTCACGCTCTTAATTTACCCAAAGAGGACACATATATACACAGTAAGGAAAGAGAATCGGCGACGATGACGCGAGTTCCATGGTTTTTGTTCACCCAAAAGAGTGCTCAATGCACCTAAAGAAGTTTTCACTTTAAATTTTTTTTTCTGTATTTACCTTCATTGTGAAAGGTTCATTACATTCCACAAGTTTTCATATTCTGTCTAGGAAATTTTTAGATTTTGCAACCGGTAACACTACAGTAACCTGGAGTTGTCAAAGGATTTGCTGTTCTTTTTTGTTTACATGAAAATCTACCAAATATATACTACTCTAATTCCACTGAAATTAGTATGATTGGAGTCAAAATGAATACTTTTAATGACAATTCTGGTGAACCAGAACAGGATGCAAATTCAGCGTTAACTGAATTAGACAAAGGTATTAATCTAACCTTTTATACTTCAACAATCCTTATAAGTATTTCACATAAACTTCAATTTTTACAGGGCTACGATCGGGAAAAGTTGGCGAACAATGCGAAGCCATAGTTCGGTTTCCACGTCTCTTTGAAAAATATCCATTCCCGATATTAATAAACTCATCTTTTTTAAAACTTGCCGATGTGTTTCGCATGGGCAACAACTTCTTACGACTCTGGGTTTTACGAGTCTGCCAACAGAGCGAGAAACATTTGGACAAGATATTGAACATCGATGAGTTCTTACGTAGAGTTTTCAGTGTTTTACATTCAAATGACCCAGTCGCAAGGGCCTTGGCATTAAGAACTTTAGGCGCGGTGGCCGGCATAATTCCGGAGAGGCAGAATGTTCATCACGCTATTCGCAGAGGACTAGACAGTCATGATAATGTTGAAGTGGATGCAGCTATATATGCTACCACTAGATTTGCAGCACATTCTAAGTAAGGCATTCATATTTTACTGAAGATTTTAAATGCGGGACTCAAATATTATCATCTAGTAAACATGAACATTTAAAACATGTTAATGCTTTAACTTATAACATGATAAAGAAGATATTAAAAAACTCATGTGATACATAAATAATATTGATAGTGGAATTCATAAAACTCTAATAATGAAGTAGGCTGCAAATGTATTTCATAGTCACAAATTTAAAATGTGCTCTTATTTGTTAGATTTCTGATGGTTCAGTAAAATAAGTATCAGAATACATCATTTAACAGAGGGATGCCCACTTTTAAAATCAGTGTATTATATAATAACTAATGGTCTTTGTGACGTTGTCTTGCCTAGATAACAAAACATAAATCAAAAATTCAATCGTAGTACAACCTACGTGCTCCAATTGTGAATCTAAACCATTCTCGAACATGCACACAAAATTTCATCAAAATCGGTCCAGCCGTTTCGGAGGAGTTTAGTGATATACACACGTATAGAATAAATTTATATATAAAAATGATACTGCTAAACTATTCAAAGCAATGATTTGGATAATCCAATATTTTCAGGATAAGCATTTAAGCTTTCTGTAAACCCCTTTATGAATACAAATTAGGTAATATTCTTAGCATAAAGTCTACAGATATCTCTTACAATGATGAATCTCGCTCTTGAGTAAATTGTGTAATAATTTGAATTATTTGTAATATTTTCAGTACATTTGCTCTTGCTATGTGTAATAAGCTGTCAGATATGGTAGAATGTGAAAGTACTGCTGCTGAAAGGAGAGCCAAGCTTGTTCGAGCTCTGAGGACAGTCCACGGTGGAGGTAATCATTGTATATTATTTAATTAATTATTCTGTAAATATCAATAAATAACATATAAATATCAGTAAAGATTTTGGTGAAAACATATTCTTTTATATGATTATATCCTCCATTAAGTTTTCTTTGACAGCATGATAAAACCATAAAATAGTGGTAGGGTGTTTTCTAATGATAGCTATCATTGTAAATTAGAAAAACTGTCACTAACCATTAACCAAAGAGTTCCGACAGTGTTGCTAGACTTTGTTACTTACAATTAGTAACTTTGTAATAAAACCTTTTACCACAATTTCATCTGATACTAATTGATGGTTCCGTCATATGGTAACATACTAAGTTTGCAGTGGGACAAACTCTCAAGTGCAGCTGTTGAACCATATCTATAGCTGCTTGCTGGTAAATTTTCAATTTGATAATGATAGTTACTTAGGCTACTTTTTAAATAACAGGATAACAGTAGAAAAAATAGAGGCGGTGAATAAGCAAGCATTATACAACAAACAATAGGTATAAACTATATGCTCACACTCAAAATGATGTTATGCTGATAACTATTTATTTTATTATTATGTAATTTACAAATTGCAAAATAACTATTGTAAAGTAATACAACAAGGTATTTATTATTGACCAGTTGATACCCGTGACTTTGTAAGTGTCCTTTAATATCTTAACAATATATTCCATATACAGAGGAAAAAGATAAGGACAACAAGGCTTGCCCCATTTCTCTAAAAAACAGATAAATACATTGTGGTTATAAAAATCGTTATTTGTTATAACCTTTTTGTTAATAAAAACCAAGTGCCTAAAAAGTGAAACTAAAAAAATTGTCCAAAATCTATCTAATACATTTTGAGTTATGCAAACGCAATGGCAGGCATGCCTCCTAGTATTTTACGTATATAGAAGATACTATTATCATCTATATCAGTACATACTGAATGTTTCGTGTACAGCTGTGCGAGCTCAAGGGGTACTAAAGCTGCTCAGATCATTGCTGGAGAAGTTCCCGTCATCAAGTTCAGTGCGCGCAGCCATCTCCGCACTCACTCACATAGCAGCCGACACTGTTGTCCATGTTCCTGATCAGGTATGTTCTATAGATTATTATATAAGCGTCAAAGAGGAAATTAAAAACCTAAATTACTTTTTATGAGGTCTGCTATCTACCAGTGAATACCCAGAGAAAAACAGTCCAACCATTTTGGAAATAGCCATGCGGACAAATAAAATAGAATATGTCAACCGCTATAATTTTGGCTATCTGGTCGTAAAAAGTAAAATTCCCGTTAAAATAGATCCAGCCGTTTTGGAGATTACCCGGAACAAACAAACAGAGAAAACATAAACATATAGACAAAGTATAAAAAAATTTTTTTTGGTCATTTGTAGCCATATCCTTTCATCAAAAAGTTGTTATTTTAATTGTAGATACACAAACTTTATTTTTATAATACGTAATAGAGAACAAATAAAAAATTAGAAATAGTATTATTGGAAGTAATATAAACTTTTTGAATAGGAAAACAAAATAAACTTTGAAAATGTTTGCGATAGAAACTTTCCATGTTACCATGGCAACATATATAATACTAACGTTAACGAAATCTCTTAAAAGGAAAAAAAGTGCCCAATTTTGAAACATTCTTCATTGGTGCTCTGCTTCTGTCGGTCTTAGCGTGATAATATATAGCCCATAGCCTTCCTCGATAAATTAGCTATTTAAACCGAAGGACTTTCTCAAATCGGACTGGTAGTTCCTGAGATCATTGCGTTCAACCTTGATAATATTTAAAAAAAAAACCTAAAATTCAATTGCAACGTCACGTACCGATTCCGATTGTGAATCTAAACGATTCTTGATGACACTTGAATATATACAAAAAATTTCATCAAAATCTGCCAAGCCGTTCAGAAGGAGCTCAGTCAGATACACATGAATTGTATATGTTGCAGCAAATGCTTGTTCTACCGTCGAAAAGTATTTGTACTGACAAGTTATGTTACCCTCATATGTGGAGTAAGGCTATAAAAGGCGTAGTTAGGCGGGAGCGTGAGTTTAGCCCGGTGAAGCTGTAAAGGCCTTTCTGTCTAATAGCCCAAACAAACAAACAAACTCTTCAGTTTTATATATTAGTATAGATTAGGAGGCCCTGCAGACATCGTCTTACATTGATAATATTTAAAAAAAAAACCTAAAATTCAATTGCAACGTCACGTACCGATTCCGATTGTGAATCTAAACGATTCTTGATGACACTTGAATATATACAAAAAATTTCATCAAAATCTGCCAAGCCGTTCAGAAGGAGCTCAGTCAGATACACATGAATTGTATATGTTGCAGCAAATGCTTGTTCTACCGTCGAAAAGTATTTGTACTGACAAGTTATGTTACCCTCATATGTGGAGTAAGGCTATAAAAGGCGTAGTTAGGCGGGAGCGTCAGTTTAGCCCGGTGTAGCTGTAAAGGCCTTTCTGTCTAATAGCGTAGTCAGTCCGAAAATCGGTTTAACATCATATGGGGTGGGGTACATGATGAAGTGTTTAGAGTGTGTGTTTGTGTTTGGAGATGTAATGGCTTCTGGACATAGCAATGTTAGTCACAAGTTGGCTTACGATAGTATGGGGTTCGTGATGAAGTGTTTAGAGTGTGATGTATATGTTTGGAGGTGGAACTGCTGCTGAAGATAGCGATGAACGAGGCTCGGCTGTCGGTGCGGCGCGCGGCGCTGGTGGGGCTGCGCAGGCTGGCGTTGCACGCGGCCTCGTGGCGCTCCGCCTGCATACAGGACCTGGTGCGCGCCGCCGCCGCCTCGCAGGACCCGCACCACACCATGCTCTGCTTGCAAGTCATGCTGGTTAGCTATACTAAATTCTTCTCAATACTTACCATTATAGTGCCTTCTATACATTAAAATATCATGCTGTGTTGCTAATTAATGGCAATTTTAAAATGTTATAAAATTGTTATTGTAATTGTCTATGATGGGTTAATGATACAATTTATTAGGTGAACTACATAGAATATCTGATTACAGACATAGTTAAAATCCCACAGATTGGTAAATGAAGATTGCCTTTATTAACAAAAAACAATGAGGTTTATCAGTGGAGAAAAATTCATATAACTCGTTTCCCATCAGCTTTCCTATAAAAATTGGCATGTAACGTAAGTACATGTGTAGGCCAAATCGAAACGTTGAAAATTTATTTGACGCCTCAAAATTTATAACAGCATCAAGTCAAAGATAGTAATATCTATGCATAAGCCGTTGAAACGGTTGCTTATCCCTTCTAGCAACCCATCTTTTTAATTTCTCTAGGAAACAAATAAAGTCTGTCAGCAATTTAATTTGGCCTAGTAGTGAATACGAATTTGCAAGATAAAAGCAACTGTGACAAGTTAAATATATTTGACGTTCATAACTCACTGGCGGCCGGCTTATGTCAGTGTTAGAATATACGTACAGTGTAAACCCTTTATAATGTCTTCGTTATGATGAATTTTTTTTATAATGTAGAAATTAATAGATCTTGGTGAGTCTACCACAAATCCATTTATTTGTTCTCTTCCCTCCGTATAATGAAAACTCTTTGTAATGTTTGTTCTTCATAATGAAATAAAATGCTTGTTCCCTTGAAATTCGTTGTAAGGAGTTTAAAAGAGTTTACTGTGTACTAATTCTTCTGTCTGTGTGTATGTGACTGAACTCCTAATCGGCTGTTCAGATTTCGATGAAACTTTCTGTATGTGTTCAAGTAAATTCAAGAATGATTTAGTTTCACTATTTGACCCAGTAGGTGGCGCTGCGATTGACTTTAGGATATTTTATTTATTACCGAGGCAGTACAAAATCCGACGGACCCGCTAGTATTTATCGAAATAATTTTGTATTGAGTCATGAGCGCCACCGTATTGGCGTTGGCTGCTGCCGAACGTCTTTCACTTTATTCCTACACTGGTAATGCGACATGCGATAGATGGACGAAAACATTTGAAGCGATGGAAGAAAACGTTGAAGTTTAAAAAAAGTGATGTTTGTTAGATACTGGTGAAGTGTCCCGCGGTGTGCGCGGCCGCGGGGAGCTCCCCTGCACACGCGCTGCGCCAGTACTGCAGCGACGCGGCGCTCAGCCCCGAGCTGCAGCACGCCGCCACCGCCGCCGACGTGCTCACGCGCGTACACGTGCACTGGTACCCAACCCCACCACACACACACGACACACCAATACATACAAGGACACTCGGAAAGAACCTCTACTGTCAGGGAAACCACGTTAGAACCGAACTTCCTTACACTTATTCTTAAGAAGTAAATGAATGTAAGAGGCCATTCAAGCATTAGTACTAAGGGGGGCGGTAGAAGGACACACACACACACACGACACACAACACATAAACACACACAAATACTGCATACAAAACACACAACACAACACTCACCTTTTTTTATATAACAGACAAGAGATACATAGAATCAAAAATCATCAAAAATACAGCATAAACCTAATATTATAATGTATTGACAGAAATAAAAAGTGCCATCTATCGGTGTTATAAATAATTACTACAATAAACAAACACGTTAGAAAAAGGCTACGATGAGGTGAAACCCGGCAAATATGAAGTCCTTTACGCCTTTTCTTCAAGTCCAACTATAACTCAATGTTTATATTAACAACTTACATTGTTTATATTAGTGTATTATAGTCACGTAAAGAAAAAACGTTACACTCCCTTCCACGCCACTCTCTCTCTCTCTCTTTCTTTATGTATAACCTTTATACCTTTACAGCACAACAGTTCTCACTTCCACCATTAGATAAAAACACTAGACAAAATATAATAATTCATGGGAAACTCATCAGAAACGAAGTCATTGCTCACATTCAGAGTCACGATACGAACAAAGATTATTCATTCATAGACAAAACAGACAATCTATACAATAATTGTTGTTAAACCCATTTAAGATATACTAGCTTATAATCGCATCGCATAATATAATCGCAACTTCTTTTGAGTTGCTTATTATTATACCATCTTTCATTATAGTTTATATTTATAGCATATAACATAAAAAATTGAAAATAGAGATATACTTTCCAAATAATTTCTTTTAAATAGTCTTATCCGTACTTACCCTCTTCTGTGTATGCGCTTGCCTCCTTTCTCCATGGCAACAAAACACACATCACTTACTGTATAGTGCCCACAGAAAATGTAGCATATTAACTTAAAATCAGTATTTAACGTCATCTATTTTATAGCTAAACACAACTGCAGCCACCATGAGATCGCGATCCATTCCTATCAGGCACTGGCTGATCTCAAATGGTGACAAAGTAGAGTCACTGTATCAGGTTTATTACCATGTCTATACTATTCAAACCGAAAAAAATATTTTGTCTCATGAGATTTAAATGGATATAGAAGTTTCATATAAATAACTGATGCAATTATGTTTTAAATAAGCGATGTGATCAATTTTTCTAGTTATGAAGAGTCGCTCCCCGTGGAAGGTTCAGATCTGATGATGGCACTGGAATCACTGGTCATAGCAGCTGGAGCCGACAATGAGCAAGATAACATAAAACCCTTGCGAATTGCTCTCCGGTGTCTGGTAAGTTCATTATTTTAATAATGTCTTAATATTTGGATGTTTGTTATAGCATTAATAAGTAAAAGACTTTACGATGTCCCATTTGAATAAACTTTAAAAAATCCTTTATATTTGTAACAACAAAATTTACAATGAACATAAACGATTGCGTAACGTTATCGTATGCGATAATTTCTCTTCGGCCTACGATGATATATTTTTACGTAACATTACCGTACGCAATAATCTCTCGTTAGCCTACTATGATGCACGTTTCCGTACCATTATCGTATGCAATAATCTCTTGTTGGCCTATAATGATGCACGTTTCCGTAATATTATTGTACGCGTTAATTTCTCGTTGGCCTACAACGACGCTCGTTTCCGTAACATTATCGTACGCGATAATTTCTCTTCTAATTATAATGATGCACATTTCCGTAACATTATCGTACGCGATAATTTCTCGTCGGCCCGTAAGTATATAATATCTTTACGGAACACTATCGTACACAATAATTTCTGGTCGACCTACAAAGAAGCACGTCTGCGCATCTGCCGTTTTGCGATGTTAAGTTTTAAATAAATGTATTTGGAATCTGTTATGTATATATATATGTAAACATACAGTGACTGCGTTCACTGTTCTCGGAATTAACGTCAGTGCGTATTCAACTAGCTGCTGTTTTACTCGTGTCGCATCATACACAACAGAATCGGAGGAAAATGCACATCTAATGGTATTTTATTGTTTGTCTATCAGCTTCGGTTACTATATAAAAACTATACTTAATCTAAATGCGAATTACTAGTACTTCACTAAAGCTGCAGGTTATCGATGTTTCGGAGGTCTTTGTGGAGTCTTTGTGTCGGAGGATGTCTTTTTTTCTCAATTACTAAATTATTGTGGAAGCGATGATGGCGCAATAGTTAGCGTGTTCAACGTAGGTTCGAATCTTTACGAATAAACAATAGCTTTGACGATAGAATACATCTTAATGAAACCACAGTATGGTGGTAGGATTATTTTAAGCATACTGTTCGCTACCTACTACTCGATAAAAATTTATCGTCAAGCATCTATTGACGCATCTATAGGTGTGTTCCAGCAACTGCCTTTTAAATTTATTTTATTTAATCGTATGGCTAGCTTTAATAGAGTATTCATGTTTTATTATTGTCAATTGATTGATTACTGTATTTGTCATTTCGAGGTTCAATTTATGTGCAACTTATGCTCCATGGTATTATTTCATTTTACTTGTGCACAATAATCAAATTCTATTACGTAAAACACGACCAATATTACCAAATATAGAGTGAAATAACACAACATCATTACATAGTATAAAACAAAGTCCCCTACCGCATCTGTCTGTCTGTTCGCGATAAACTCAAAGACTACTGAACGTATAGTCATGCGGTTTTCAGCGGTGGATAAAATTATTTATGAGGAACGTTATATTATATAATCTGTCAATTTATGTGCAACTTATGCTCCATGGTATTATTTCATTTTACTTGTGCACAATAATCAAATTCTATTACGTAAAACACGACCAATATTACCAAATATAGAGTGAAATAACACAATATCATTACACAGTATAAAACAAAGTCCCCTACCGTGTCTGTCTGTCTATCTGTTCGCGATAAACTCAAAAACTACTGAACGTATAGTCATGCGGTTTTCAGCGGTGGATAAAATTATTTATGAGGAACGTTATATTATATAATTTGTCAAGGATTTTTTCATAATCAGGACGGGACAACATCTGCCGGGCCCGCTATTTATAAATAAAATATAAAAAGCACTACTTGAAATTCCAAAATCCCGGTAAATAAAAATCCGGGATATAGTTTACCGCTTTCGATTTGTTACGAGTGGTACGGTACGTGGTGCAGGTGCAGCTGAGCCACGCGGCGGCCGAGCAGTACGCGGCGCGGTGTGCGACGGCGCTCGCCACGCAGCTGCTGAGCGCGCCCGTGCGGGGTGTGCGCGCTGCA
>MU163750.1:0-11656 GCA_015888305.1 Antheraea pernyi | reverse complement strand
TAAAAAAAATGATGCTTCTTAAAAATTGAGCCAAATTTGTGTTGCTACAGTATTAAAAAGGTTATGGGAAATACAGTTCTGATACAACCTATGTAAATACTCTTTAGAATGTATTGACTGATTTTAAGGCAATTTTGAACACGCGATATATATTTATATATTTCAAGTTTCATACTCTTTTCCCAAATAATTAGAATTGTATTTATCACATACATGAAATAACTAGCAAATATACAAAAACTATCTATTACTTAAATTAACAAGCAACTCCATAACATACTGACGCTATGGAAACTCGTAAGCAATGTCGCCACATGTATAAAAATAACTACCAAGTACCAACCATATTATATTGTCTCAACAGTTTTATTATGTTATTATTCCCTGATGTATATTTGGAAATAACCAATCATTTTCGGGGTTAGCCACTATCCATTAACGTCTTCTTCTCTTTCCATTACACGTGATCGAGGTCAATCGAGAGAGCCTACTTACTATTAATAAAAAATATATATACAAATAATTTGGCGTCTGCGTATAGATTGAACCGCTTTGTTTATATTTCTCTGGTAGACTGAAGTTTATTATTATTAGAGGCAACAAATTTTGATACAAAACGGACGACTTATAATTTATCCCCAACATGACGTTATCCAATACACCCTTGCTCCGGCTTCCGACGCAACCGATCTCTCATCGACCGAAATTGTAACAGGAGCTTCGTGTAACTGAAATAAAAAAAAAATGAAATAGAACTTTTTATAACAAACGAAAGTGCAAAAATGAATTCACGCGATTATTACAAACTGTACAACATACGTACTACGGAGCATCATATTAAATTGGATAACAACGACGTTTTGGATAATGACACGGAATTCAACGCGAACCAGTTCAAGCTGTACGACGACTTCACGACCGATCTACGCATCAGTTTCAACCCGCTGAGGCAGAACTATCAAGATGTCGCGAGAACTGATAATGCTCTGAGGAGAGCCGGTGATCCTAACGATTCTGGTGTCGACATGGAAAATGGGAATCCGTTTGAGGATGTAACTCCGTCCAAAGATACCGATCTGGTAAGTGCTGTGTTGTAACCGTAATAATTAGAGATGCAACGAATAACCGGAAACAATCCGGCTTGTCCGGCGGCCTAAATTCTATTCGCTCGAATACCACATAACTAGCGCCAATAAGGCCGAATACTGGATTTAAAAAAAATTTAATTAATTGCTTTATTAATTTAGTATCACTTAAGAAATACAATCAGTAATTACAGAGTAATTCTACATATTAGAAAATTAATTAGTACTCATACTGTGCAGTACGGGCTAATTATGGTGAACAAATACTAATTTATCTGCATTAAGTGGTAGCAAGCGGCTTCGCTTGTCTTCGTAAATAAGGCCAGCTACAGAAAAATGTATTTCGCTTTACACACTGCTACGATTTTCTGTTGCATTTTCGCAAACTGTTACATTAGTATTATTTAGTATTAACTGTCCACCAAGAATAAGGGTCACGATTGGGGAATAAGGGATCAATTCGTACTGACTGAAGCTAAAAATCAACCTCACATACTATCCCGTTTATTTCTTCACGTTAAATCTAGCTGGTATTATTTTCATATGCTACCTCATCAAAGCAATCCCAAAATTCAGCTACCGAATATCATCAATTCGTACTGACTGAAGCTAAAAATCAACCTCACATACTATCCCGTTTATTTCTTCACGTTAAATCTAGCTGGTATTATTTTCATATGCTACCTCATCAAAGCAATCCCAAAATTCAGCTACCGGATATCCGGCTACAAGATTGGCTGACTGAATATCCGGGATGTGTTATCCGGCTAAACTGCTATCCGTTTCATCCCTAGTAATAATTATTAAAAGCTGTAATGGCTCTCAGTAACAATTACGTACTACGGTTAGACGCTTCTCTCGTTATGTCCTTCGCGATTTTGATATTTAGGTTAAACGACACGAGAGTTGATATGAAGCAGAATTTTGCAATAGAATCGTTATAAATTTAGAACATTGTTCGTATTAACTGTTGCTAAATGTTTTCGCCTTTCTAAAGTGTGGTTTTGGTTTTCAGTTGGAATATTTTTTTGTATTAAATCATGGTTTATATCGCAAAGGTAAATCTTTCATTTTACACAGTCCGTATTTTTATATAAGTATTTTAAAACAGTTAATCATCTACATTTTTTTTATTACTGTTTATGCCCGAAAAAACCCCTTTCATAATATGAATCAGAAATATATGCAAGTGTATAAATTATAGTGTTCATATAAAAGGTCTCTAAGGTGAATAGATTGGATTGAAGATTTTAATAATGCCTCACCTAGCAAATTGTGCGCTTATTCTTCGCAATTCTTGCTTCATTTGTTTGGTATTAAACCTAGATAGGCTTTAAACAAATTATATTATCCTTCATAAAAAGTAGACATACTCATGTCAATAAAACGGATAATCTAATTATAAATAAGAAAGTATCAAGGAGACGATGTGTTTGTACTGTAACTCGTTATTGTAGTTTCAATGTCATATATCCTAACTAATATTATCAACGCGAAAGTATGAACTTATTTATTTATTTGTAACGCTTTCACGCCGAAACTACTCAACCGATTGACATAAAGTTTTGCATACACGTCAGGACTACATAAAAAGTAATAGAGTACTGTTCTTCCAGATTAAATATACTGTTCCCGAGGTATAGGATAAATCTACATCAACGTAAGCGAAGTCGAGAACAAAAGCCAATACAGAATAATATAAAAACATATTTACTTACTAACGAGACTCTCCTAATAGCATCATAAGTGCACCCAATTTGGTTAACGACAACATAATGCATTGTTTTAAATGTAATAATAGTTAAACTGTATACATGTTTGTAGACTAAAACTCGTTATTACTTCCGCTCGCCTTAGTAGTCCGGTGAAGCTGTTAAGACCTTGCTTGGTCAATAGCGTAGACAGTTGGAAAAACAAAATCGTTCCATATTCTTCTTCTACCATGCAATTTGGCTTAACGCTCCCGCTTCATTGTTATCGCGGAGAAACTATATTGCAGGTTCATTGTTAGCTGACGGTGCTGATTGACGTTCATAGAACAATGACGGTAAATGACAGGAACAGGTCTTGAGGTCATAACGTCGGGTATTTGTTTGACAAATCATTGTATCCGTATAACAATTCAGATGTCATCCGACATAAACGCCTTTAATTTGTAAAATATGTAGCTCAATCATAGATAGCATCGTAGCATGTCAATCATATATGTATCTCTTTTTCTCGTAGGCTTAAATATTATAATAGCTTCTTCATACCTCGGTTTGATGATATAATTATTTTAGTGGAGCAAATAAACGGGGAGTCTCTGTAAGCCGCAAAACCCCTTTGGTCTCATACATTTAGATCAAAATTGAAATAACATATTTAGCTATACAGACATTAGGCGGTAGTGTTGGCTTTTTTCAACTTTCTGTAATAATATTGAGCTTGCTTGCCGATTACAGTTCCTGAGTATAAAATAATTCAGATTAAAATAAAGGAAAGCTATCCATCAACAAATATTGGATTTTGTTTTTATTTTTATTGATCTGACAAGTCTATCTATTAATTTGCTCCCATTTTAATCTGTCTTTCTTTGTAGTCTCACATTAGTATATTAGTCCCGTGAAGCTGTTAAGACCTTGCTTGGTCAATAGCGCAGTCAGTTCGAAAAAAAAAAAACCTTGGTGATAATTATGTTTCCCAAATGTGTAACAAATTTATCCCTACGGTGGCAGTCTAATTTCAAAATAGACAATTTGATATATTGGGCATAGGCAATTATAACCCTATAACGCTACACGTATTGTTAATTTGCCTACGACATTGCAAAGAAAATGGGTTTGGTAGTGGACTTAGAGCTAATATTAGTTTTTCCTATAGCAATATATATAGGCGAAGTGTAATCTACATTCGTGTTTGGTGAACCCTAAATTCATAATGGCAGTTCAAGCCTGTCCTAGATTTTAAGCACATTGAGAGTGTTGAATGAAACCTGATATGCCTCGTGTATCGGGCGTGTTCTGTGTGACTGATCGAATTAGGTCGTAGGAGAATAGCTGTATGTGTTACATAGGATCACAAAACTGAGTGTGCCCTCAATATTAAAGAATTGGCGCAAGCGGTTACTATTATTGCACGCAACAATTTTGCTATTTGTATGAAGGAGTTATTTACAGCTTCATATTTTACCTAATATTATAGTTCCGACTAAAAAAACTCTGACTAATAAAATCATCTGAATGTATTAAGTCCATTTATTTATCTACTTTTCTCTCGTGCTTAAGTCGCGTTGTCATTAAAATTACAATAACTTTTGATAGAGTGAACCCATTTTAATGAAACTAAGACTAAACGTTATTCAAGGATATGCTTTACGATTTCTTGGTGAGGTTTTATCGTGAACGCAGTGCTTTAGCATTGATGCGTGTTCAAACAAACAGTCAAACAGACAGACAGACATTTCTAAAAATGATTGAAATGTATTTTATTACTTATTTCTAGACACCACTTTTTTTTTTTACAAAAACCTAAAATGTACAGACATGTAAGATTGACATTCTTATTATATGTATAGATACACGTCGAATGGGTATTTCACAATATAAAAGAACCCACAGGAGTGGACGACTAACAAAAACGAGCCTAACTTCAGAACCTATTTTGAGGATGATAAAAAAAAATTGAAGATTAATGAGAGTAATTTAATTTTTTATCACGCTTTTATTAGCTTCACCTATATGTATGTATGTTTGTAACCGACCCCTTTGAGCTCGATTTTAAGTAACATTTCGGGCGGGAGGTGTATCGTGTCGAAAACTGAAGCGAGCCGAGCTGTGAATGCTTATATAAGCAAGGTACTATGTTAGGCGACTGATTAACCCTTACATACCTAGTATCTGAAAAAATAATAGTTTAAAAAAACTAAAAAAACACGCTTTCATAAAAAATCCAACTAAAAAACAGAAAATAAAATTTAATAAATTTGGATTAAGAATAGTGTAAATTAGAAATAAATGTATATTTTTATAAAAAGTGACAAAAAAATAATAAAAATACTGATATCTGGAGGTGCTGATATTAACATGCGTCACTGTTAATTTTATTTTCTGTTTTTTAGCTGGATTTTTTATGAAAGCGTGTTTTTTTAGTTTTTTAAACTATTATTTAATAAGTCGTTTTAAAAATAATATTAATCACTTTTCTATTTCAATTAACATTATTATAAAAAACTAGAGCTGCCTATCTCAGTTTACATACATTTGACAATTGATTTTTATTTATGCATATTTATGAATGAGAGTCATTAATTTATTTTATTTACCTATTTATTCGTAATAACCTAATGTACTTCTTGAACCTTGTACTCTTGTTCTTATTAAAAGCTTATTCAAAAAGATGACGCAGGGCTTTTATAGCCAATTTTAGACGTAAGTTTTAGGCCACTTTGGCGTGTTCTATCCCCAATTTGAATCTATTTTTGTGTTGTGTTTTACAAAGGGACGTTTACAGAGCGTTGGTATTGACTTGTCCACATATTTGTAACACAATTTGCCGCCTACATCACGTTTGTTGCGCGCCTATTATGCGTAATGCTACTCCAATACCTGCGTGTATCGCCATGAAGTTTTGTCTATGGTCGTAATAAATTTAGTTGTGGGGAGACTTTATCGTAATTGGTTACGAATTATCGGGCTGCGGGGCGATAGAAACAGTACGAAAATTGGGCCCGCAGTTATTACACACGTCAAAGGAATTCAGAAACGTTAATTACGAGTTATTATTGAATGAATGAATTTTGAGGGTAGTTTTTAGCACGACAAATAGTCGAAGTTTCATCCCGCAGGTATAAGACTAGCATTAGACGCACCTCGGTTAAAAACGTCGCGTGTCTAGGCCTTAACACAAATAATTCGCATATAAATATAGTTATTGATTTCATTAAACCAATTAGAAGTGTAAATATTACCTTTTTTATAACATTCAAGGACATTAAACTTATTAAATAGCACATGCCATAATACTATGTAATTGATGTGAATCATCACGATACGTAACGACTCAATCGACAATACAACAAATAATTCGGTTTCCAGCTAGTTCACTCCACTCCGTTTCTACTAATTAATTCATTGTAGTCTTATACCTAGATATAAGGCTACTGAATGGTTCTATAAGCATTGTCTAAATAGTAGCTCGTATATAAATAGTAACTACACGTAAAGTAGTTGATCAGTTAGGCAACAGCGAATACACGAGCTTGCAAAATTGCAATTATCTCCTTTATCATTCATCGTGTGTTACCTTCGTTACCTTGAAATGTTATTCCCCACTCCTCATAGTTTTCTGTATGTTATCTTATTAAATCTAGTGATGAAGCTGTTGTCCTGTTTTATACTGGCATGTGACTACTTGCCCATATGTTAGAACTATAATACGTGACATACATTCTAGTGGTCTTAGGTCACAGATGAATAATTTCGTGTGCGGTATCTATAAGTATTCAATGGTCAATAACAACAGATTATTCGATGGTCTATTTAACATATACATCTGTAAAACACTAGAGATCAGGGATGAGTAATAAATTTGTAATGGTTCAGGACAAATAAATGTTCTAATTAAAAAGTATAATAAAAAGTATTGTGCTCGGAGTTTCGCTCCGTAATGGAATCAGAGATGAAGGAATGCACAGAAAAGCCAAATTCACTGAAATACCTCTCAGAATTATTAAACATTACCGGCAGTGAACGACGGAACCAAAGTCTTTCGAGCGGTGACACACACACACACCAGAGGAAATTACGTGGACAGACTTACCACTAGGTCGACCAACGTTGTTTCCAAAGGATCGCCACCCAACCAATCGTTACGGGAACCCGCTGAATGCGAACAGCGCAGGACCGATTGTTTTAACTATCTTGGAAAGCAGTCCGTGTCCAGCACTCGAGTTCATTTGATTCAAAAATGAATTAACTGAAACACAAATTTTATGTAACGATGATATACGTGCATGCACACGATTGCTTTGTTAAATCGGCTGTAATCAAACTGTACATTTGAAAAATTTATGTAGGTAGACTCTACACAGGTATGTCTTATTATGAGGAAAAAAAAATGTATTACGTTCAGGTCTATTTTGTTCAAGTTAAATATTTTAATGGTTCTATAACTAGCGCAAACTTTAATTGATAATAATTATACTTTTTATGCCTTACTTGTACGAATACCCATATGAAAAAAATCAAATCATACTTTGTCAATAACAATAATAATGAGATTATTCATTATTCCGTTATTTTGACAGCATTGAATTTGTATCGATGTGTATTCAAAAGCCGTTACATTCCCCATGTGGATAGCTAATGTATTCAAAGTTTACCATAATATGTTCGATGTTTAATAAATTAATTAACGATACAATCCTGTTATGTATTAATTAGTCACGCAGTCTCTGGCCTTCTGGTCAGTGGAACCTGTGCAAATAATTTACTAAAATAATTAGGACAAGCTTTTTACAGGCGTATCAGAAACATTAAGATTTAAACAAAGTAGACAGAGAAGTTTATTTATACTCAAAAGACACTTACTCTTAACCAAAGTTAATATCACGTACATAAAGCGAAGCAGTATGCTCCTTGATAATTGTACTATTTTTTTCATTTATCTAAACCAGTCTTAGAAGCTGTATTCGCCATTTATTTACCATCAATATAGTACAATTAATTGTAAAGGAAAATTGGAAACGTTTGGAAACAAATACTACATAAACCGGCCTTAATCATGAGATTGTTTTATTACATGTCCAAATAAGACAAGCGAAATTTAAGCGATTATTGTTCACTGAGTGTTCTTGAAAATATCATTATGGTATTATGAATTTTAACCGTTCAACTTGAGTTAATTACCTCATAAGAGACAACTCTCAATGAACCTTAACCTTAACCGAATTAACCTTATAGAGATATCGGTCTGATTGTTTTATTCTACATTGTTGCAGTTGGAGAACGAAGTTATGGTAGATCCTTGGAGCAGTATGGAATCTTCGAATTCACCACTAACTGATTCAGGACCATCGGCAAGCGAAGACTGTACCCCTTCTACTTCAAGCGAACCTAATCGCTGTACTCCAGATGTATCCTCTCCCGTTTCTTCAGAAGCGCGCCGCTTACCGAACCCAAAAGACAGCAAAATATCCCACATACCGCCTCCAAAATTGGACAAGGCGCGTTCCAGAGACCTCACATTGGAATTGGAAACTTTAAAAACTGACCCTTTTTCGCGGCGGCAACATTTTCTCGATGATGACTTCCAACCCCCTTCCCGATCGAACATTGAATGTCGTATCCCTAAACCACATTTCCTGGACCATTCGCCGTCACCGGATGAATTCGACGAACGAAGTGACATAACTAATCCTAACTTTTTAGACGACGAAGTTGACGGCGATGAGAACCAACCGCAAAAGAAGTCTGGAGCCTTACCAAAAAGACCACAGAAAACAAGTACATACATGACCCAAGAGGATCGACCTCATAGAACAAGTTACAGGAGTACTCTACATTATGGTCTAGATAGTGTGGTAAGATCAAGTGAACAGGATAAACGTGCTTCCCAACTCTACAGAGGGACCTGGCCAGGAGAACGAGACGTCTGGACAGGTCGAGACTCCGCCAGCGTCCGTAGTTTCTCAAGTAGTGGTTCTACTGAAGGTGGGAGGCCTTCTTCTAACTTGGAAAATAAAATGGAATGTGTGTGCTCTCTAATATCACTTTTAAGTTTATCACCAGAGAATAATGCAGATTTGAGTGGACCATTATTAGATATGAGTCGTTCTGTGGAAAGCTGTATAGCAATGAGACAGGCCGGATGTATTCCACTCTTAGTGCAATTGATTCATTCTAAAGTAACAAGAGAAACTCGTGATCGCGCCGCAAAAGCGTTAAGGAATATAATACACACACAAACAGATGATAAAGCCGGTAGAAGAGAAGCGAGGGTGTGGCGATTACTTGAACAAGTTAGAGAATATTGTTACGTTTTAGAGGATGTAGTAGAAGCAAGAAAAGAAGGAAAGGAAGTTGTTGAAGATGATGCAATTAAACATCCGAGCCAGAGCGTAGCCGCTTTAATGAAGCTGTCTTTCGATGAAGAACACAGGCACGTGGTATGTCAACTCGGAGGACTGCAAGCGTTGGCAGCTTTGGTCAGTGGGGATCAAGCAGCACACGGCAGCAGAACTGATGATAATACTTGTCTTACAATGAGAAAATATGCAGGCATGACGTTGACTAATTTAACGTTTGGAGATGGAAATAACAAGTCGCTTTTATGTTCCTTTAAAGATTTTATGTTGGCGCTGGTTGAACAACTGGAATCACCCAATGATGATATGCGACAGGTAAGATTCATTTTGATATATATATACTTATATAGAGAGCTACATAATATTTCTAATAGGATACTCGAATTCATGATGGTCCTATGGAAGATTAAGGTAAAAATAATAAATATTAACTATGATGGTACTTTGAAATTTGTACGGAGACTTAAAAATGAATATATTTATAATCTTTATTCAATAAAATGTATCAAGTTTTTTCTTATTACTTAGGTAACAGCAGCCGTACTGAGGAATTTATCATGGAGAGCAGACACAAACAGTAAACAAGTTTTACGAGAAGTAGGAGCAGTGAAAGGTCTCACAAAGGCAGCTATGACTTGTCAAAAGGAAGCTACTCTCAAATCGGTTCTATCAGCCCTATGGAATCTCACAGCTCATTGTTCTATGAACAAAGTCGCCTTATGTTCCGTTGACGGAGCCCTAGGTTTTCTAGTAGATATGCTGAGTTACAATTCGCCGACCAAAACACTAGCAATAGTGGAGAACGCAGGTGGAATCATGAGGAATGTGTCCAGTCACATTGCCGTACGCGAGGATTACAGGCAAATTCTCCGAGAGAGAAATTGTTTGAGTGTCCTACTACAACACCTAAAGTCTCCGAGTTTGACAGTAGTTAGTAATTCCTGCGGTACGTTATGGAATTTATCAGCGAGATGTCCTCAGGATCAACAGTTTCTCTGGGACCACGGAGCTGTACCGATGCTTAGAAGTCTTATACATTCTAAACATAAAATGATCGCTATGGGATCAAGCGCAGCACTTAAAAATTTGTTAAATTCTAAACCTGGAAAGACTCACATAATATCACTAGACACGACGGCTAGAAATATGAATTTACCTGCACTACCAACCCTCGGAGCTCGTAAACAGAAAGCTATTGAACAAGAACTGGATCAAAACTTAGCCGAGACTTGCGACAATATCGAACCAGCAACGTCTCCTTCAACGAGTAATAGAGAAGAAAAGAATCTGTTCACAGCTACTGAGAGACAAATCGCTATGAACTTGGAAAGACATAGAATGACTTCAAGTTCACCTCTCATGGGGAATTTAACATCACAAATATCTCTAAGCCATAGCGCACATCTAGCAAGTTATTTAAGCTGCAGTAATACTCTATTAAAAGGGGCACTAGTAACAAGATCCGCGTCTGGTAGCGCCGGGAATGTTAACAGATCTGACAGCAAAGACTCCGTGACAAGCACTCATTCGGATTCAGTATTTGAGAGAGTAATGCGGACAGGAAAAGTGCCCGTACCGACGCCGAGAAATAAAGACTTAATGAAAATTGAAACCGGTAACGAAGTATTTACAATGTCCTTGAAACAACAAACAAAAGAAAATTATCTTCCATATCCCACCCAGCCACCGGTACCACCGCCACGAAGCTCAACAGAATTAAGAACGAATTACACAGAATCCGGTTTCGACGTCGACCAAGATTCTTGCGACCAACCAATCGATTTCAGCCAAAAATATTCTGAAACGAAAACAACTGAAACAGAGGTGGTGAAACCAAAACCTGAAACCGAAAAGAAATATTCTAAAAAGGACAGTCCAAGTTATGGGGATTATCAAGAGACGGACCTCGACCAACCGACCGATTATTCGCTCCGTTACGCTGAACACCAATCTGAAACCGGTTCAGATATGTCCGAACCACCAGGTCTGTCGGTACACGAGGACACAATAAAACACTTCGCTACCGAGGGCACACCGTATGAGACTCCAGCTATATTCTCAACAGCCACTTCAATGTCGGACCTTCGGGTCATAGGCAAAGATATGAAAACGAAGTCAGCACCGAGCGTGAAAGAAAATCCTGAGTCCATGACACATTCCGACGAGAAGGATACATGTTCAATAGAGGATCCACCGCGACACGATAACGACATGGCTGCGACAACACCACAAACAACAACAGCTTCCGAACCCGCTCCAGAGAAGAGAGGCGTGTTCGATACTAAATTCAGTTCCGGGATGATAAGTCCCGAGAAGCCAATCAATTATTGTGACGAAGGCACACCGGGATATTTCTCTAGGGTCAGTTCGTTAAGCAGTCTCGGCGAGCCAACTGAAGAAAACAATTTGGCGAAGAGGAATGCAATGGCGACAATAAATGTAGAACCCAGTCCTCCTGAACCCAGCACAAGCGGCTCTGCCAAAGACAAAGAAGGTAAAAAAGAAA
>MU163748.1:0-12461 GCA_015888305.1 Antheraea pernyi | reverse complement strand
GTACCCCCTATAAATCTTTATGGTATGCCCTTGAATAGAGTATATGAATATAATATCTGGGCCACATTATCACGGCGGAAATGAAAGACAATAATGATATTGAAAGAGAACGTAGAGCGCTCGCAGTTAGAGGGAATATGTTGATTCGTAGGTTTGCTCGCTGTAGTGATGAAGTTAAAATCCAACTATTCAAAGCATTTTGTCAATGTTTTTATACGAGCAGCCTATGGATCAGCTTCAGTAAGAGGACTATGAACGCTTTGCGTGTCCAATATAATAATATTTTTAGAATGTTATTGGGATTACCACGATTTTGTAGCGCTTCTGGGATGTTTGCAAATGCTAGGGTTGATGATTTCTACGCTATAATCCGTAAGAAAATAGCATCCATCCTGGGTAGACTTCGCGCTAGTCCCAACAATATAATGCGAACAATGGTAGACATGTACGAGAGTCCTTTCATGAAGCACTGGATATCTCTTGTAATATAATAGTGTAACGTTCATCTTTTCATCCTATTTCATATTCATTTGTATAAAACATATTAATATAGTTACTTAATTTTAATTTTATTTTTAAATTTACTACCATTTTATATATAAGTATATAATTTGTTTTTGTGGACCCTTGTTGTCTTATGAATAAATAAATAATAAAAGTAAGCAATGTTAATAAAGTTTGTCTTAAAGAAACAATATGATTTCACTAAAAATCAATTTCTACCTCTTCCTATTTTCATTTCCACATTACGAAGTTTCACTTCTTCCGCGCGCAGAGACTCCACGCATTTTTTTTTTTTTGTAGCAACAAGAGTACTGACACCTCGCTGTCATGCTGGCCAATAACAAACCAAAATAGAGGCATTGAAAGAGGTGTATTACATACCATGCCCTCTTTGGTGGTATAAACAGTTGGATAGCGATGGTGGCTCAGTTTAGTGTATTCGGACATCTCGCCGGTGGACGTAGGTTCGAATAAACGAATGAACGGGAACTAATGTTGAAGGAATACATCGTGGTGAAACCTTACTATGGTTGTAGGGATTTTTCTAAACCACTTAAGACTATATCACCCTCGAGTTGAAAATCTATCGCCAACTACATATAGATGTCTCAGTAGTTGGTGGTAGAGCCAGGCTGAAACTATTACTGGTTTCAATATGAATAGGTAGGCTCGCCCGGGGTAGTACCAACCTCTCTCAGAAAACCGACGTGAAGTAACAGTGCTTGCATTGTGGCGTTTCGTTCGGTCAGTGAGAGTGCCGGCGGCCCATCTCCCCTCCCCTCTCCTATGTAACCTATGTAAGGTTAACTACTCATCTTCCATGAGATCTCGGAGATCTCGGCATACGAAGGAACCGCCCAGTAAACAATTAAGTATACCAAGAAATAAATAGAGCAATAAATAAATACAAAGGAAAGGTCTCACTCAATTTCAGTAAAAAGAACGCAGGTGTGGTGCGCAGCTGTGAAGCACAGGTGCGAAGTGCAGGTGTGCAAATGACGAAAACCGAACACGCCCGAAGTAGTAACGAACGTCACTAACTCGCGAGTATCGAGATCGAGCGTAGAGCGTGCAGCAGAAGGGACGACCGCTCACGTCAACGGTCCGATCGGAACTCCGACTTCATACGCGTGGAATAGTTACTTTGGGCTAACGCTAACACGCAGCGGATGCTCTGAAGAGGATAAAACCCCGATTTTGAAACATTCTACATTGGTGCTCCGCTCCTATTGGTCTTAGCGTGATGATATATATAGCCTATAACCTTTCTCGATAAATTAGCTATATAACACTGAAATTCATTGAATTTTTCACTGAAATTCAAATTGGACAAGTAGTTCCTGAGATTACACCCTACACCCTACAACGTCACAAATTCACAAACTTTACCTCTTTATAATATTAATATAGATTAGTATAGATTAAGAAAATTTGTTGTTTCAATCTTAACTATTTAATATTTCTGTGTTCATATTCTTTGCGCTCGCACATCAATCATTTGATTACGCTGATAATTTGTATAAACTATGTTGTTGATAGTGACATAGGTCCAAATGCGAATGATGGATGGTGCGTGTCTCATTTTAACAGATTAGTTTATTTTAAATTATGTTCAGAGTATTTCTGTGTGGTTTTCAAAGCTGATTCGCATTAAATATGTAGTTTACCTATCTTTACGATTTCTACTATAAGAGCTAAGGTGTTTTGAAGATTAAAAATATATATTTGCGGGTGTAAGATCGAACCGTTTCACTTAAGACAGCAAACAGCAGCTCGCAAGCCGCATGCGGCTCTTGCACAAACTGTTTAGTGCAGACACGGAATATTATTTATTAAATTGCCTTGTATGAGATGTGTAAACGTTTTTGAAACACAAACATACAGATAAGCCTTAGATGTACCTCAATTTCATAAACGTTGTTGTTATATGGATGTTACATACTGACTACTGTAAGTAGGTGTGCTGGTTTTTTACATGTATTTATTAAAACTCTCTACAACAAATAAACAAAATCGCTATTCATTTATATTTTACACAAAAAAGTATTACACTGATTTATTCAATTTTAGAAACTTAAAATACATAAAATTGAAACATAAAATGTTATGTTGAATTGCTCCAAGTTCGTAGTCCGGTGAAGCTGTGAAGTCCATGCCAGGTCAATAGCGTAGTCAGTTAAAGAAAAAAAAACTCTACATTCCTTCCACTTCCATAGTCAAAATGTTTCTTTTCCGTAATTTATCGCAGCAAAGAACAGTTTAAACGCCAATGCAGTAAATAGATGTAAGTGTTGAAATCAAACACGTGCGGTTAATTCCGCCCCTACCGGATCCCTCAGGCTCCGTGGGCTCCTATGCCCGTGTCCCAGCCCATTCCCAGACCTCCGGCGGCTAATCCTTCACAGGATGACCCCGCATACTCCTTTTCCCTATCGAGTATTGACTACGCAGGTCAACTACTCATTTTCCGCGAGATCTCGGAGATCTCGGCGTACTAAGAGTGCTCTCGTAATCCGCTACTAGGTGCCGTTACGGCAATCCATAGATTTCCAGCCATCGCGGCTACACTACAACGGCTCGCGCGCGCAGCTGTTAAAAAATAAATAACTCAAATAAGATAGAGTAAATCGCGTATTTACGTCTATCTTCCCCTAAAACAACCGTTAAATATTAATAATTTTTGTTATGTCTATTTTTAGATTTCGGTGACGTCGCCGTAAAGTAAATTAAATTCGATCTTATTAAATGCGTGTTGCGCCCGCGCTTTTGTAATCGATCCTTTTTAGTTTCCGCACACATCACGGTTCTCAGTAATATTTCGAGCCTAGGTCGTCCCCGCGCGGAGTCCTCGTGATATTATTTTCGCGATAAAAATATTTGCTTCAATGAGTTCGTTGAGAAGAATCCGTAATTTATTACCTACATCGACTAAAGTCATGCTTGCAAAGTCATTACTTTTGCCTATTATTTATTATGCTGATGTCTGTTACCTGGACTCACCACCGTCCATGGACACTAACAACACCAGAGGAGTCGCAAGTGCGTTGACACCCTTTGGGGGGAACGGTTAGGAGAGGGAGAGGAGAGAGGAGAGGGGAGGGGAGGTAGGCCTCCGGCGCTCTCACTGATCGAACGAAACGCAACAATGCAAGCCCTGTTACCTCACGTCGGTTTTCTATGAGAGGGTGGTAGTACCACGGACGTACAGTACAGTAATAGTTTCAACGTGGTTCTACCACCATTTGTCCGTTGCTCTTTGAATACAAAAACTTTTCTTGAACAGGTTCCTTAAGTTTGTGTTCATCATTAGCCGAAAGTATTGATTATTATTAAACTCATACAAGTAAATCCGAATTTTTAACCCAAAATCTGCTAGTTACCTAGGGCGTAACAATAAATAGGTTTGCCTGGAAGAGATCGCTCTAAGCGATAAGGCCGCCTAACTGTACACATATTGTAAACTGATGACTAATTTTGTATATTTTTAACGTGTGTGCAATAAAGAGTTTTATTATTATTATTATTGATCTTTGCTCCGATGATAGATGGTATTAAATTAAAAAAACAAATTCTATGTATTAACCATCTCCAAACAACATAATCTGCTTAAAAGCGAAAAATACGCCCAACATAATACAGACTAATCTGAATTTCAGTGCTTTATCCGTCTAAATAACCATTTATTAAGTCGGTTCCCATTTTACGCTTAGCGTGGCGGCCACAAAAAATACACCACCCCACGATTTAGTCAAAACGCACTGAACACCTGCACGTTCCCGTATAACTTTAACAATATGCGATGCAATGGCCACTTGTTGTATACATTATTCACTAAAATACATTGCATACCTTATTTTAATCATAAGGGACTTTAATATGTCTAACGTTTAACGCATCATCAGTACCTTTAAAAAACGTTTCTATTACTGGGAAATATTTTAATTGAAAAAAAAATACAATAAAAAGCCAATATCACGCGGTGTTTCCAAGTGGTCACATATTCTTTTTTTATATCATAGGAGGCAAACGAACAGCTGGGTTAACCTGAAGTTAAGTGATCACCACCGCCCATAGACATTTGCAACACCAGAAGAGTCGTAAGTGTGTTGCCACCCTATGTTTGGGGGAGCGGGAGTGGGAAAAGATCAAAGAGGTGGGTTATCCGGCGCTATCACTGGCCGAACAATCGCAACGATGCAAGCACTGTTACTTCACATCGGTTTTCTGCGAGAGGGTGGTACTACCCCGGGCGAGCCGACCCAATCATGCTGAAACCAGTAATAGCTTCAGCGTGGCTCTACCACATCTAAAACCACCTCTTATCTAAGTATTCTCTGCGTCTGACGTTGCTTAACTTCGGTGATCAGATGAAAACTAGTGTTTTCAATACACTACCCGACATAGTGTTTACCCCACTACTTTTTGTTACACAAAAAGGGTGCTGATTAGAATTTCACAAAGCTCCCATAAAAAAATTCACTTCAACAATTATCACTATACATCTATAGCATGTATACCAGGTGACTGTATAGACAATAGCAATATTTCTGGAGGACACTCTGGACTCAATTCTCGTTTTAAATCAGTTTAAAAAAATAGTTGCTTAATATTTGATCTAATTATCTAGAAAAATATAAAAAATATACACAATCCTTTACGCGTCTATGTTAAGTACAGTGTCAATGACCGTCGGGATTTCACTTTCATTTCAAAGTGAACGTGGGAATGTCAGGAACAAAATAAAAGGGTTTAGTGCCTTTTTACTATAGAAAGTTATTAACTTCGGTTCGCTATTGTAGCTTTTGCCACCGGTCATTTCACATACGTTTATTATTTTATTTACATGTTTGTAGCTATACTTTTGAAAGTCTTAGAACAAACTTTAACTTAGATTTCCTGGTTGTTTATTACTATTCGTTTTAATATTATAATTATATATATTAAATGTGACCATGAAACGTCATATCCAAGAATACTGCGAGTGTCTAAACAGTCACCTGGTATATATTTTAATATTGATTTATTGAGTATATATGTTTTATAATAACTAATTGCTATAGCAAAATATTTAAAATTTTAAACGAATAAATGGAAATTACTTATTATATGCAAGTTATCTGTTAGTACTTGATAATGTAGTAAACATATAGTAAACCTTCATTTGGTCAATATTAAAAGAATGCACGCGATTTTAGAGCACGTTCAGTACTTACCCTCTATAAATCGTAATGAAGAATTATTGTTTTTAACGTCACACTCCAGTGTTTTGTGTGTGGATTTCCTTTCTATAAGTCTCTTCGATTCTCGGTTAAACACGTTTGCACTTGTCCCTGTTTTTATAAATGTTATTGCTAACGTTTTTTTGTATTGTAATCAACCTTAAATTATAAAATTTATTGGAAATCAAACCGTATTATGTTGTGTTAAAGAATATTTTCGGTTGGGTGTTTAATACTTATTTTTCGGGCGAAGTGTTATTTTTGAAGGCCCAAAAGACCCTTCCGAGATCGTTGTTACGTGATAATTGGCAACGACAGGTCAACAAAAGTTAACAGATGTGGTCAAACCCGCAACAATGAGTATTTATGTAATTTTATTTAAATATATAGTAATACCTCGACTTACGTTACCCCGTTTTACGCAAATTCGGAGATAAGCGATTTTTCTTTTTTGGCAGCTCGTATCAACTCTGCCACTCCGCTTTGTTAATGTTCCGTTTAAGACAGGTTCAAACGTGTCCCGCGGAATTGTTTTACGTATGCAATGCGTTTTGTGATAATCTCAAATTATGTCATCCAAAATAACAAAAAAATTAGACATATCAATCTAACAAGAGAAGATAAACGTCTTTGGAGCGTAAATTGAATATTCAAACCAATAATAAAAAATTGACTTGGCAACAAAATACAGGAATCAATCGTCCGAGCGGTTCTAAAAGGTAAAATAAATATTGAAGCTATGTAAATCTCTCAATATTTGAAATCAAACATCATTCGTAAACGTCAGATCTAAATATAATTACAATCATAGTGTGTTAATCAAGTAAGAGTGAAAATATGTCCTATCGATCAAAACTGTAAATTGTTTTATTATTTAACATTTTATGAAACTAATTTTTCTGATTTATTGTTTTTTTACACTCTTTATATGTTACATACTTATATGTTATATACTTATATGTTACATACTTATATGTTATATGTTACATACTTTATATGTTATATGCAAAATTGTACTCCGACTTACAAGAATTCTGCTTATACGGTTATCGCTCTGTCCCGTCCGTAAGTTTGTAGGTAGTATGTTTACCTTACTTTTTTTTTGTTATCTTAATTTCCTATATTATATATTGTCTTGAATAATTTTTAGTATTTGATACAAACTTTTTGATACTTCACATTGCAATTCTAACTAATGTCATAAACGGGAAAGTGCGTCTGTTTGTGACGATTTCACGCCAGAACTATTAAACCGACCTTCATGAAAATTTGCATATACTTTATCAAGGGCAATCCTCCAAAAGGACAATCCAGAAAAAAGGGACTGTTGTCTAAAGAATCAGTCAAATTTAAATTCACGCGAGAGAAACTAGTTACGGATAATTTGATTTTTTTTTTGTATCTTATTCAATTCAAAATCAATAGTTCAGGTGTTCTAAAGTCACAAAGGTAATCGTTTTTAATTCTTTTAATATGATCTCTTATCAAAATAGTATCGTTCTTTGTTTTACAGTTATAACTTGTATCACTTATAGGTAATTTATCTAATTACTGGAATACTTTCGTATTTTAATAGAAAAATCTCAATACTAATATTAAAATGGTGTGTTTTAAGTTTCTATTTAATTAGATACGATAAACTATAGAATTCTTTATCAGTTCTGATAAATTATTTCTATATTTTATAGTATACTTCTATTGTAAGACTATAATCGATGTAACATCAGGCTCTGTCTTTTAGGGGCGAAGCAATAGCCATAAAGATATAGAGCAGTTAGTACGCTAAATCCAAAGTAATAGTGCTAGGATATATAAATAAACCTGAAGGGACAAGCTGTGAATACCTTCGGTTTAACCTATTAAGAATTATTTGACCGCGTTGCATTGATTTTATACAATGAAATAAGCTTCAGTTCTCTAAGATATATTGTGAAATCGACTGTGAAATAAATCAGAGCACACAAAAAACATTTCGTGATACGACAATTTACGATGAAAACACTTTTCATAACTTTCATAGAGTAAGATATGGTTTGAGACAGTGTCCGAACATTATATCTGATGACTTGTGGAACATTGCCCCTCTGAGTGGGCCGACGTATAAATCATTGTTAATACGATTTTGTTGTACATATTCGTCCGGTCTCCCCTTATGGATATACTAAGGCGTTATATATTTATACATACACTAGATATGTCTCCGGGTTCGCACGCATTTATAATTATTTATTATTCTAATTAATATTATGAATTCGAAATTGAGTTTCTTTGTTTGTTTGTAACATTTCACGGCTTTCTTCATTAAAAATACCATTTACCATATACTGTACACAGCTCGGTACTGTTACAGTTCTAACAACGTGTGTGCATAATTTGATGATGATCTATTTAATAGTTAATGCGTGAAGCCGTAACAAACAAACTGACACATGTTTATAGGATACTTTAATTGTTCTAATCAAAATTGGATATAGATTCTACTATCCACGACTTATATACGAGACGTCCTAATTATTTTTTTCAAATGAAAACTTATTTCGGCGCGTCACGTGATGACATGCTAGCAAGCGTGACCGAGCGTATTTCGCAAGCACGTCTTGCGTCAGACTGGCGACGCGTGCTATAGCGATATGTGTACATGTAATGTTAATATTTTGCATCTATTATAATAGAAAAGTTAAGTCTTTTATAAACTTTATAAGAATGTATATAATTATTGCTCCGTTAGCAATAGATGCTAAAACCAGATTAATGTTCATAATTTCAATATACAAATTATGAAATTGATATAATTCACACTATAATGAATTTAGAAATTCAAAATAGAACACTGTTATTCCAGCGTCTTGAGTTTTCACTTATGTCGGTAGTCCTTATGACTCCCTCAACTTGTTTTTGAACTGACTAACGCCAATGGCCTAACATGCATTCACAGCCTCACAGGACTACAGCTAAAGTTAATTAAAACTCTATTGCTAAAACCATTGATTGAACATTTTTCGAATACAATAGATATGGGCCGTCTAAATTTTCACTTAAGACTGTGGATAAAATAACTGTTTTTAATATAATCAAGAATATTACGACAAATGTTCAGGGAACTGATGGCATATCTAAGGATATGATAAGGCTCACACTTCCGGAAACCTTGGCAGCTATTACATCTATTATTAATGTGTCTATTAGTACAAATACATTTCCAGATCTTTGGCGATGTTCAATTGTTCGACCAATACAGAAAAATAGTAACCCACAAAATTTCAATGAACTGCGTCCAATAAGTATCCTTCCCTGCTTGTCAAAAATTCTGGAACGAGTTGTGTATACCCAAATTACAGAATATCTTGAAAGTAACAGTATTCTACCGGATCTTCAATCGGGTTTTAGGCATGGACGTGGTACTACTACGGCTTTATTAGACGTTGTTAGCAATATTCTTGAGGCACGAGATCGGGGAGAGGGAACTCTTCTTGTTTTGCTCGATTTTTCACGAGCTTTTGATACTATCAACATACATTTATTATTAGCTAAACTACGTTACTATGGATTCAACCATAATACTATCAAATGGTTTCACAGTTATTTAGCTAATCGCTCACAGTATGTTGAAATAAGAAAAGAAAATGGTTCCTCGGTTGCTTCCTCCCTCAGTCCTGTCACTAGAGGAATTCCTCAGGGATCTATTCTTGGACCTTTACTGTACATTATATACAGTGCCGACATTACCCACTGTTTGCATGATTGTAAATACCACATGTATGCGGATGATCTACAACTATACATGTCTTTTAAGTATCATGAACTCGAGGCATCCGTTCATAAAATTAATGAGGATCTCAGTAGAGTAATATCCTGGTCTGAGCAAAACACACTGGTCCTCAATCCCACCAAATCCAAATTCATGGTTTTAGGAAGCAAGATGCAAATTAATTATATTATATTCGCCAATCCCGTGATAAAGATTATGGGCAAGAATATAGATAGGGTTGATATAATTCGTAATTTGGGATTACTCATCGACCCGGAACTTCGTTTTGAGTCGCACATAAATAATGTTATTAGAAACTGCTTCTATAGGTTAAAAGTACTGTATCGCTTTAGACAGTATTTTAGTATCACATTGAGGAAGCTTGTTGATAGTCTAGTTCTATCGAGACTTAATTACTGTGATACAGTGTATGGTCCTTGTCTATTATCGCGTACTGATCGTTCCATCCAGCGTGTGCAGAATGCTTGTGCTAGATTTTGCTTCGATGTCCCGCGCCGTGGGCATATTACACCATTTTTGAATGACGCAAATGTCTTAAAAATGGCGGCACGACGCGAGTTACATATGGCTACGTTACTTTTTGGGCTCATTAAAACCAAAAACCCAAAATATCTGTATGACAAGTTAAAGTGGAGACAAGATAAGCACAGGTATTTTTCATGTTCTCGCACCATGACTAATCCACTATCGATACCTCATTAAAACCAAAAACCCAAAATATCTGTATGACAAGTTAGAGTGGAGACAAGATAAGCACAGGTATTTTTCATGTTCTCGCACCATGACTAATCCACTATCGATACCTCTCCATAGAACTACCGCTTTCAGAGGGTCATTTAAATATGCTGCCACTCGTTGTTGGAACAACATCCCACCACCATGTCGATCCAAAAAGAGTAAACTTAGCTTTAAACTCTCATATAAGCATTATCTACTGCAAATTCAAACTCAGTAATTTAAGTGACGTATAATGTATTCACGTAGTTTTATTGTAAGACCTATTTATTGATGTGTATTTTTTTAAATCTTTTTCCGTATACTTTTACATTTGTTATGTTTAATCCTAAATTTGTGGTTACAGCATTTATTTCTCTTTAGTATGACCAACTTTGACGTGTTACGTGTGTCTGTGTTATTTGTTTGTTCGTCTCAAATTTTGTACTAACTTTAACGTCCGTTTATCATCATATATAGGCTCCCATCGAAAATCAGCGCTGCAGTACTACTTACAGTATTGCAGATTTTTGCTGAATGGGTTCGCCAATTGTTGGACATCTATTTTTTCATTTTTAAATGATTTTTTTTTTCATAATTATTTTTGTAATTTAATTTAATTGTATGGTTGTTCCAACAATAAAGTATTTCTTTCTTTCTTTCTTTCTATAATCAATTTAAACATTCATAATAGAACACTGTTATTCCAGCATCTTGAATTTTCACTTGACACTGTTATTCCAGCGTCTTGAGTTTTCACTTATGTCGGTAGTCCTTATGACTCCCTCAACTTGTTTTTGAACTGACTAACGCCAATGGCCTAACATGCATTCACAGCCTCACAGGACTACAGCTAAAGTTAATTAAAACTCTATTGCTAAAACCATTGATTGATCCAATGCTGGACAAAGGTACCTCTGAAATCTCTGTACAGTAAATGAAATATGAAAATCTGTTAATTGAAAAACGCAGTAATCTTCCAGACAATAACAACAGATCATGAACACCGGTATCGTTGTTTACTAAACCCGCGGCTAGATGGCGTGCATTAGTTAAATAAACATGATTCGATTCTGCGTTTAATCCGCACGTCATCGTACGTATTTTGAGTAATAGATGTGTAACAAGTGCCGTTATAATAAGGTTATATTTTCTATTACTAAAGTGCATTGTTAAAAAACTTAATCTCTAGAATTAGCAGTCAGATTTGAAGTATTCTTCCAGCAATTTCTAACACCATGCTTAGATTCGTAGGACTCGTGATAATCATATTAAAATGTAAATATAGGTTAGAAAGTATGTTCAGCTAGATTAATTTATAGTGCTGACAGGCCGTGAGATGTGGGATTGGGTATCAGAGACCGAGGGTTGTTTGATCGCTTGACTGGAAACGAACTTTATCGAAATAAGCTATGAAGGCCTAAGAAGGAAATGAATTGTGAAGGCCTATGTGAGCGTAACAGTGCGCTGCGTGGCTCAGTCGTGCCTATAGTGTGGGCAGGCCGTGTTATGTGGCACTGGGTAACAAGCTAGATGGCGTGCATTAGTTAAATAAACACGGTTTGAGTCTGTGTTTAATCCGCTCGTCATCTAACGTATTTTGATTAATGGATGTGTATAAGTCCCGTTATAATGTGGCTAGATGTTTGTATTAGTAAAGTACATTGTTAAAGTTAAAGTTAAAGTGCATTGTAGCACTGGGTAACAGAGACCGAAAGCCGACTAGATTTGACTAGAACTGTAAAGGCCAATATACGCAACAGCAGCACATTATCAGAAACTCGTTTAAGCTTACCTAACTGCATGGATATTGAATAGTAAATAAAATAAATATATAAAGTTGTGTACAATCAAACAAATTATAGCTCAATCTGGAGTAGTTAAGCTTTCATCCAACAACAAAGCTTTATTGTAGGTTAAGTTTTTTTTAGCAACCTATCTTCTAGATTATTAATGCCCTTGTCAAGTAGGTAATATTACAAGTGTCTTGTGGTAATCAATGTTCTAAAAAGATGATGGCCGTTGTTAGAACTTTTTATAGATTTTTGTGGCATCTCAGAATTTATGCCCCGCGGTATTATTTTCCATCCACGTCACTTGCGCACAATATCACCTTGTCAAGTAGGTAATATTACAAGTGTCTTGTGGTAATCAATGTTCTAACAAGATGGTGGCGCCCTTGTTAGAACTTTTCATAGATTTTTGTGGCATCTCAGAATTTACGCCCCGCGGTATTATTTCCCATCCACTTCACC
>MNPI01031171.1:0-13241 GCA_015888305.1 Antheraea pernyi | reverse complement strand
AACAATGCAAACACTGTTACTTCACGTGTGTGTATATTTGAGAGGGCGGTACTACCCCGGACGAGCCAACCCATTCATGCTGAAACCAGTAATAGTTTCAGCGTGGCTCTACCACCATTGAAAAGTTCAGATGTAGTAGAAATCTTTTGTTTATGAAAAAAATAAATCATACTTATCGTCGTAAATCAGACCAAAGCAAACTTTATGAGATAAATATGAATATTTAAGTGTTTTTCAATGTATATCAGAATCAAAATTTAAGCATGAGAACAGAAACCCAAAAAAAATTTTTTTTATTGACCTGTGTAATCATTTAAGTCTTTGCATTTCAAACTGAGCTAATCAATTTTTTAATCGTTTTTAATCGTTGATTTAACATGTTAAACTCTTTTAAGATTTCCAGTTTATATACACCGAGAACGAAATTCAAACTTTGCCGTTCATACGGTTTTCAGTATTTTTGAAGTTATACCTACTTCTTTTGGTGCATTAGGGAAAAATGATGAGAGTACATTTTTACGATGCGCACGCAAACCGTCACGAAAAACCGACACCCTGACTTAGCTATTAACATATTAGTCAACATTTTGTTTCTTTGTATTAAAACTTTCAATGTATTAAATACTTTTTTTTATTGTTAGTGTCGTTTTTCTACAAACGAAAGAAAGAATAAGAAGGATAAAAATTTTGATTTTTTTTTTATTTTGTTACGCCAAAGAAGTATAACTACTTACTTACTTACTACTAACACTCTAACGCGTGTACATAAGTACAAACACACTTTTTTTATGATCTTCATATTTTACATGTACGAAATTTATAGATTTTGATAAATCACATAAAATAATAAGAACAAATAAAATACACCACTAACAGCTTATTTCGAAATGTAAAGACTCATTTTAAGAACACAATTAATAAGTATAACCTTGTAGAATGTATACATAAAATTAGAGAGATTCGACACCAGCCCGGCTAGCTCAGTCGGTAGAGCATGAGCCTCTTAATCTCAGGGTCGTGGGTTCGAGCCCCACGTTGGGCGCAAAGTATTTTTTTTTACTTTTTTAAGAACAATTCTTTCGTTATATTACAAACTTGATACATCTATGCCCTAATCTAATCATATCCACATCGCCCCAAAAAGAAGTTTCATTTCAAAAAGTCGTCTTTCTAAGTACAATACCTTTTGATAGAGTGAACTGATTTTGTGTAGGTGGTAGGGCCACGCTGAAGCTATTACTGGCATTTCGGCATGAATGTGTCGGCTGGCCCGGGGTAGTACCACTCTCTCACAGAAAACCGACATGAAGTAACAGTGCTTGCATTGCAAGCGTTTCGTTCGGTCAGTGAGAGCGCCGGAGACCCACCACCCCTCCCCTTCCAACACAAGCTGGCAACGCACTTGCGACACCCCTGGTGTTGCAGTGTCTATGGACGGTAGTGATCACTTACAAATCAAGTGTGACCCACCTGTTCCTGTGCCTCCTATGATATAAAAAATAAATAAATAATGAAACAAAAATTAAATGTTAGTCAACGATATGCTTTATGATGTCACTTTCTCCGAAAATACAATTATGTAGACGCTATTTTGCATAAAGCGTTCTTTATCTTATTCTCTTCGCGTCGCATTTCAAAACGAGCCAAATCCATTTATTATCTATACTATAATATACAAGTATAAGGTTCAAGAGTTTGTTTGATTGAACGCGCTAATCTCGGGAAGTACTGGTCCGAGTTGAAAAATTCTTTCAGTGTAAGATAGCTCATTTATCGAGGAAGACTATATATAGGCTATATCATCACGCTAAGACCAAAGACACGCTAAATCAAGCGAATAATTATATCGCTTTCCACTATCGCACTGCTCCACATCGGCAGGGAATCTATCCCATCCCTATTGGAACCGAAATAGTCTCGGACGGTCCCGTCCCAGAAGGGGTTTCCTTCCACGAACAATCCGGTTGTGGGATGAGCTTCCTGCTGGTTTTTCCTGGAGACTACAGTACGGAATGCTTCAAGGATAAAATAAATAGGTTATTTAAGGGTCGGCGACGCGCGCGCAACACTTCTGACGTTACAAGCGTCCATAGGCTGCGGTGACCGCTTTACATCAGGCGGCTCGCATGCTTGTTTGTTACCGTCGTAGTATCAAAAAAAAAAACACTAAGTATCAAGAAAAGGGTATCTTAACTCCACCTTCCCTTATTGATAACTCAATATATGCACATAAAAACTTTGTAAAGCTGGATTTCGTAAAAGACGAAACTAGAAACTGTGACAAACTGGTCATACTATATTTTAGACAATAAAACCGGTAAGTTTTTTTTTCTAGTCCCAAAGCAAATACTGATTCGCCGGACAGTAAGCACCATGTCAAGCGGGTTTTAATTGCTAAAGGCTATTATAGAGTGGATCAATATGTGAACGATGGTGACGTCTGGAATTGACACCTCACTCTGTGCTCCACTAAAAACGACTGTAACTTTAATGTCTTTTAAATATGACGATCTGATTAAAATGCATCGACTTTTCTCTACTTTCTATGAATATAATATGCATGTATTATACATTTTAATATACCGAAAGTTACTCTCTAAATGGCAATTAAGATCATATTAAAATCCGTTGTTTCGTTTAGAAAATGTAAGGGAACGGATAAAGACGCGAAAAAAGGATGCTATATTTCCTAGTTTTTTCCTTTTTTTTCGAACTGACTACGCTATTGACCTAGCAAGGTCTTAACAGCTTCACCGGACTACTAAGGCGAGCGCTTAAGGCACTCAGCCGATTTCATTTGAGCAAATAGCTCAAGGGTTCACGGCACACCTCGGCTTGGACTGTTGCCTGATACGTGCAATTTGCGGCCTATCTTTTTTTTTCTCCTCTTACCTTCCGCTTTGGTTGGAGCGACACGAGATCTCATTGGACTTCATCGTGTCGCCCCAAGCGGATGCCCAGCGTCTAACAAGCGCCGCCAGGCCTCCTTCATGGAAAGAGATGGCTATGTGATTACCGGCCGTCTCCTCCATCCGCCGGAGCCTGTGCAAGGGGAAGATGGGTCCTCCCGACCGGCCCATCTTCCCTAGGCCCGACTACGATAGCGGGAGGAGGCGATCGAACTGCCGCCTCCTCCTGCCGGTCCTCCGTTGGCGGAGACGACCGCTCAGAGGGATTTGAGCTATCCTAAGCTAACTATTCATACATATATGAGTTGTTGAAACATATATGTGTACCAAGCATACATATCTCAACAACTCTTATATATATTTCGTATCGGAAGCTTTTTTCCTAGCTAGAGTTTCACTTCTGTTGGCAGTCCTTATGACTGTCTCGACTGTTTTGCTTGCATCCTTACCCGTGTCCACTTTTAGACGATCATTCTACACATGTATAATCAGAAGTACATTATCATACGAAATAATTCAACACTAAACAATTAGTTACCAATAAGCAGTGCCTCTTTGTGGGGGCATGCGAAAACCGAACAAGAAATCAATTTCTTTTAATAGGTCAAAGTTATTTAAATACGAAATGTCAGCTACCTTTCCTGAACAGTTACCGAGTTGCACGGTGGTTTGTCTTTGAAGCAGAGGTCATACGCACGGCACAAAAAAAAATTAAACTCATAATTTTACAAAAAAAATAAACGCTATTAAATTTCTCTATTTTTTTTTATACAGGGGGTAAACGAACAGGTGGGTGACCCGATGTTAAGTGATCACCGCCGTCCATAGACACCTGCAACACCAGAAGAATCGCAAGCGCGTTGCCACCCTGTGTTTGGGGGAGGGGGAAGGGAGAGGAGGAGGGGAGGTCGGTTATCCAGAGCTCTCACTGACCGAACGAAACGCAACAATGCAAGCACTGTTACTTCACGTCGGTTTTCTGTGTATCGGGTGGTAGTACCGCGTGCGAGCCGACCCATTCATGCTGAAACCAGTAAAAGCTTCAGCGTGGCTCTACCACCTCTAATGAAAAGCAATAGAAATAAATAAACGCATTTTTTAGATTGGACTTTAGTTTGAGAGTAAATTGAATAAAACTTTTTAACGTATTGGAAGCAATCGAAAACTATAAACACGTGATATTCGTTCTGAAAATTTTACTACAGTATCGTACTATTATATGCCATAAGTAGCCAAAATAACAAGGTATACATTTTTGCACTTTTTCAGATATAAAACATTATGCATTTACAACTTACAAAAACAAAAAAATAAGTGCCCCACAAAATAAGTGACAAAAAATTTGGCCAGCCAATAAGAAACTCGATAAAACACACCCAGGATATATAAGCCTAAAATATCTACATGCTACATAAATTAATCACAAAATCGCATCTCCTATACCCGTGGGATACAACATCGCGAATAGCCACGAGCCAACCATCCGTACGGTTTCCCAGCGCTCACCAAATGTTCTTCAAAATATTACAACGTAAAATGATCTCTAGACAAAGACACTAAAGTATATTCTTGATTGTGTTTCATACATTCGTAGCATGTACCGACATTTTTAATAATAAATTTCGGAGACCTTGATAACGTATGATTTTTAAACGCAAATTAAATTCGAGTTAAATAATTGACGCATACATTGTTGATGATTCAGAATAAATTATATTAAGTACTAACGTTTAACAAATACATTCGGTTTGTTTTTTTTTTTCGAGCTGACTACGCTATTGACCAAGCAAGGTCTTAACAGCTTCACCGGACTACTAAGGCGAGCGCTTAAGGCACTCAGCCGATTTTACTTTGACAACTAGCTCAAGGGTGCAAGCGTGTATGCGTGCACGTGTGTGGAGGTGATATGTGTAATGTTGTCGCAGTGATGTAAGGTTTTGTGTGAGTGTATCGCGCGAGCAGCGTACTCAAGGGCTCCACGCCGAGGGAACGGACCTAGACTTGAGCAGCTGCCGAGGGGGGCCTACATATACACATACTACATATATACATTCGGTCTTGCTTCCTACTCTTTATTTATCCCTTCCCATTGTACTTACGCTCGATATAATAGAGATATAACAAGAGAGTCGTGGCGACTCCATCGTTGCGTCTATGAAAAGGAATATGTATATTAATAAATTTTCAAAAAAAAGTATTAACCGACTTCAATATCAATCAAAAACCCATAAGGCACTAAAAAGCGGAAAATAAATAGTTTATCAAAAATAAAACATATGAATATGTGTGCTACCTAGAGATGTATTGGAAGTCGGTGCCAACCAAACCGAAAATCATATCATCTACAGGTACAAAGTTTAAGTCCACTCTCGCGTCTCTGTAATACAAAAATTTTGGTTGGTACTGACTTCCAGTACATCTCTAGGTAGCACACATATTCATATGTTTTATTTTTGATAAACTATTTATTTTCCGCTTTTTAGTGCCTTATGGGTTTTTGATTGATATTGAAGTCGGTTAATACTTTTTTTTGAAAATTTACTTTATTTTTCCATTTTTAGTGTACATAAATATATTTTACTAGCAGTGCCCGCGAACTCCGTTCCGCCTTAAGTATATTAAAATATGCGCATTTTTGCGGTATGGTATCTATCGGTATGGTATGCGATATGGTTTCAATTGGTTGTACAATAAGTAACGTTTGGTACGAACGCAACCTTTTCAGTAATCCGCGATAGTTTCTACCACCAACTCGGTTACCATCGCTTCACACATTATACACCTTAAGTAATGTAATTACAATGCTTGCGTCATGTTGCAACACAGCAACGAACATAAGCACAATAGGCTCCTAAGAATTGAAGAGTTTTTTTTTATAATATTGGTGGCAAACGAACATGCGGGTCACCTGATGGTAAGTGATCACGGCCGCCCATGGACAATTGCGATACGAGAGGAAACACAGATGCGTTGCCGGCCCTTAAGAAAGGAGTAGGCTCGTTTCTTGGAAGTTTTCTTACTTTGTCACGGATCGCATAATCAGAACCTAACCAAACTCTCATGAAACTACCCTTGATGTACATCCTTTTCAATAAAAAATGAATCATCGAAATCGGTTAGCGTAATATTGAGTTATTCGTCTATTTGTCGTGTACATACTTAATGCAAATTTATAACTTATACGGTTTTGCACTGGATGCCGTGGTCGGAACTATACCAATTTAAAATGGGACCACACTGGAAGTACCAGCTTTCAAATAAAAAAAGAATAATCAAAATCGGTTCACCCAGTCCAAAGTTATGAGGTAACAAACATAAAAAAAAAAAAATACAGACGAATTGATAACCTCCTCCTTTTTTTGAAGTCGGTTAAAAAGACGATCAAATTATAGAATTCGTTTGTCATAAAAATGGTTTATCCGATAGCCAGTGTTTGCCCAGCTAGTCGCTCGTAATAAACGAGTAAAAAAAAAAAAAAAAAAAATTTTTTAAAAACTTTTTTAAAAAAATATTTTATAAACATTTTTTGAAAAACAAAAATGTTTCAGGTGTCTAGGAATAAGTTTTTTTTAATTACTTTTTTTATTGTAGCACGGCAAAATGACTGCACTGTGCCTGATGGTAACCACAGTACAATCTAAAAACAATGGCGACCACCGAGTGACGCACTATCCATCGCCGGTCGCCGCTGTCATGCCGGCCTGCGAATAGCTGGATATGCACAGGCTGATCCCGAAACGCGTCCCGCAGAAGCGAATCACTATGACGTGCTTTTTCGCCATATACATAAAAATAAGTAAAGTAATAAAAATACATTTCATTCATTTTTAGAAGTGTCTGTTTGTATGAACACGCACCACTTGTGACAAACACAATGATAATGAACTCCAGATATCAGTATTTTTATCATTTTTTTGTCACTTTTTACCAAAAATATACATTTATTTCTAATTTACACTATTCTTAATTCCAAATTTATTAAATTTTATTTTCTGTTTTTTACTTGGATTTTTTATGAAAGCGTGTTTTTTTATTATTTTTTTTATTTAACGTAATCGCCATCTCTTGTAACGCCAAAGAAATTTACTTCAATCGCGTGTGATGGTTACACGTACTCATTTTTTTATTTTCCAACACTTTATTTTTGTGGTAGTCATTTTTAATATTCTAAATCTAGTCTTTTTTTATCCTCGAATTCGTTTACTCTCTTCTAAATAAGTTGCCTTTTTTTTCTTTTTTTCTATCTTTATTTTTGGCAACCAATTATTTAGATTATTACTGCCATTGTCGAGTAGTTAATTGTATTGCAAGTTCTTCTACCATTCCATTTTTGGAAACCAGTCTTTTAGATTATTGCTGCCATTGTCAAGTGAGTATCGATATTACAAGTTTCTTGATATAATTACAATGAACTAACAAGATGGTGGCCATCTTGTTAGAACTTTCCATAGAGTTTTTGTGGCATCTCAGAATTCATGGTCCGTGGTTATTATATTCCATTCACTTCACTTATGCACAACTAGCCGACCCGTGCCCACTTCGTTGGGCGGTAATAGGCGTTATCAAGCTACAACTTTTCTCTAGAACTCAATCATATATATCTCATAATTAAGGCAGCGTTCGTAAGAAACGTTTTCGTTCGACCATTTTTCTCTGACTCCCCAGATATTACCCCCTACAACCTCACAAACTTTACCTCTTTATAATATTAGTATAGAAGTATAAATAAACAAACTATATTACATAAAGAACCACCAATTTTACGCAATATAGAGTCAAGTAATACAAGATTATAAATAAAAAATTAAATCCAGACTACATGACAGACCATAATCCCGGCAAAAACTCAAGTTGCATTTATTCATTACGCTTTGCAGCGAACTACTCCCACTGCGAAGGTTCGATGTCGCATTACTTCGGCGTGCTGCTTCTGTCATAGATACAGTCCCTCGGTCTTTCTTTTTTTTTTTTTGTCGAATTGGCTTGACGCGCTTTCACAACTTCACCGGACTACTAAGGCGAGCGTTTAATCTTTACAGATTAAAAAAAAAGGAGGTTCTGTATTCGACCCCTATATATGAATAAATATAAGTAGGTACGTTGCTCCGAGTACCAATATATGTGAAACCCCGGCTAATGTTAATAATTTCAATATACAGATTATGAAATTTATATAATTCAGATTATGATCGATGTTTGTAGGTAGAGCCACGCCGAAGCTATTACTGGTTTCAGCATGAATGGGTCGGCTCGTCCGGGGTAGTACCACCCGACACACAGAACACCGACGTCAAGTAACAGTGCTTGCATTGTTGCGTTTCGTTCGGTCAGTGAGAGCGCCGGAAGCCCACCACCCCTTCCCTACTCCCTCAACCGTCTCCTCCCAAACACAGGCCGGCAACGCACTTGCGACTACCCCTGGTTTTGCTAGTCTATGGACGGCGGTGATCATTTAACGCCTGTTCGTTTGTCTTCTATAATATAAAAAAAAGTTTACAAAAGAACACAGTTATCATTGGTTCGAGTTTTCAGTTCTATTGGCAGTCCTTATGAGTGTTTCGGCGTCTTTTCTTTTGTTTTGTCTCATCGTATCCCTTTTGTCTTGAAACGATTGCGTCATGTGTCCCAAAGTATCGTAACTATTAGTAATACCAGTATAATTTCAAACATATGGACATGAAATATGTCTCTCAAAGTCATACTTATTTTGGGATGTTCAAGGAAATACCAGTGTATTTGGTGTCAAATATAATGGTCTGTTCTATATTCTGTTATATTATATGTGAAGTTTAGAAATTTTTGTAGGTATATTTTTGCTTTCAATTATTTTATGTTTTTGTTTCCTCTTTGAACATAAAATGTATTGTTTTGTTAAATAATGCAAACGTATTAGCGGGTATCAGCTAGTTCGGGTTAAATTCCATTTTATAGATTAAGATATCAGAGTGACTAGACCACAACTTATTTTTAAATATATGAAATAATAAGTTTCGAGTTGTGTTTCATTTACTTACAATGCTTGCGCACTCACAGAGTTTGAGTCTGTGAACAATGTCTAGGTACCAGATGAGAATGTTGGCGTGACGAGACGTGGCGACGCAAAACACGAACTTTGCACAATTAACGCTACTTTCAAAAACATTTGCAAACCTATCTCTATAAACATAAGATTCAAAGTGTTTTGTCGGCCACTCGTTCTACTTGTGTTACGCGGCACGCGCGGACGACCTAGCACCCTTTGATAAATGCCGCCAAACACACCGCGCCTGCGTCTAGTTGATTGTATATATTTTGTATTTAATGAAAGTGAATATTTATGTAATAAAATAAATAAACACTCATTATTTTATGGAACAAATTTGTAATGCTTTATCTTTTCATTATGCCATAGCTGATTCCTGTCGTAATCTGTTCTTTTCGGCATATAACTTATACAAAACAGTTTCGATGTTTCACATCTGCCAGGCGTCCAGTGACAGCTCAATGTTTTTTATATATGTTTTGTAAGTCATCACTCTAAAGTAGTATCCAGTGTCGCCAGACATTTTCCGCTGGCCACAACTTCTGCCAGACGCTTTAAAGCAGACAGAAACTTCACTTATTTTTAAATATGTTATGCATATAATCCGATACTTATTTATTACAAGCGGACTATAACATGTACCTACTAAAGCGGAATAAATGGATAGCGAGACACGGCGCCGCCCTGCCTAGACAGCCGTGACCTCACTCGCCCAAATTCCCAGACACAGCCGACGCTAGGGGGTTGTAAAAGACAACTAACTTCGGGGAAGCATTAATATATAAAACCAGAAGCAGTATCCGACTCTAAGCAAACATTTGTTGATGAATAATTTAGTTTGTAGTCAGCAGTTTAATTAACACGCGGTCTCAACAAGTAATATGTAATTCCATTATTAATGCATCAAACGAAGGCAGTAGAGTATGTAGTATGTTTGTATACCAATATTATAACGCTGAAGGGTTTGTTTCGAGCTAATCTCAGGAACTACAGGTGCTATTTGAAAAATTATTTCAGTGTTAGATAGCTCATTTATCGAGGTAGGCTATATAATTATCATCACGCTAAGACCAATAGGTACGGAGCACCTGTGAAGAATATTTTAAAATAGTTTTTTTTTTGCCTTTTGAATGCTTTCGCTGCGTGCGCTGCGTATACGGTAGCTATTCCACACGGACGAAGACTGCCCGCAACTTCATCAGCCTGGAATAGCTCACCTCCCCTCTCCTTCCCCCTTCCCTTACTCCCCTCTCCCCCAAGACGGGTTGGCTACGCATTTGCAACTCCCATTGTGTTGCAAGTGTCTATGGACGGTGGTGATCACTTAACATGAGGTGACCCCACTGTCCGTTTGCCTCTTATAATATATAAAAGAAAAAGTTACTTTGGGCTGACGCTAACTTTAACCCGTGACTTCGTTTACGTAGACGGTGAAAATATTTACGTAGAAGGTGAAAATATTTTTAAATAAAAAATGAAAAATAAATAATAGTTTAAAAAAAACACGCTTTCATAAAAAAAACCAACTAAAAAACAGAAAATAAAATTTAATAAATTTGGATTAAGAATAGTGTAAATTAGAAATAAATGTATATTTTTGTAAAAAGTGACAAAAAAATTATAAAAATACTGATACCTGGAGGTGCTGATATTAACAGTGACGCATGTTTTATGTTTTTCATTTTTTAGTAAAAACTTTTTAACTTTTTTTTCGGATTATTGCATTGTCATCGACCTTTGATAGGTGTGCAAAGTTTGAATTAAATCTGATCGTTCAAAGTAGGACAAAATCGAGCTCAAAGAAGTCGGTTACAAACATACATACATACAGGTGAAGCTAATAAAAGCGTGTTAATTAATAATACGTACGTTAAACACAATTTTGAAATATTCTTCAATGGTGCTCCGCTCCTATTTGTCTTAGCGTAATGATAACCTATATATACATCATTCGATAAATGTGATATCTAACGTTGAAAGAATTTTTCAATTCTTTCCTTCTATTCCAGCAGTTTCTGAGAGCAGTTTCTTTTTTTTTACTGACTACGCTGTTAACCTAGCATGGTCTTAACAACTTCACCGGACTACGTTCCGCTTTATAATGTAATGTAGATTAGTAAGTATAGATTTAGACTTGATGTGATCCGGGGGAAAATTACTAGTAACTGGCAACCCTTGCTAGTAATAATGGCCTTTGTGTCGCAAGGGAGTGCCATGCCGAGGTCACAACCGGGGTACGGCCGAAAGTTCACACCGGTGAATCATGGCTGACGTAATTTCGGACACTAGGGTCACCCCCCGGCTTCGATTACGCTCTTTTATCTCGGGCACAAAAACATACGAAAATGTATATATCGCGAGAAGAAAAAGTATTGCGTGCAACTCCGCAAGGTATGTGCAACAGAATTGTGTGTTTATTTATTTCAAAAATCAAAATGATTTTATTCAATTTAGGCCCTGAGAAGTCGCTTATGAACGTCAAAGCTACCACCGGTTCGGACAAACAAACCACTCATCGAGAAGAACCGGCAAGAAACTCGATCTGGTTTATCTTTTTAACAAATATATATAATACTAGCAGGACCGGCGGACGTTGTCCTGCCTTGAATAAAAAAAATCCTGAGGAGCAACCGCAGCGCCACCTGCCGGGTCTAATTGTGAATCTAAGCCATTCTCGGATCCACTGGAACACACACACAAAATTTCATCAAAATCGGTCCAGCTATATAAGAAGGAGCAACCGCAGCGCCACCTACCGGGTCTAATTGTGAATCTAAGCCATTCTCGGATCCACTGGAACACGCACACAAAATTTCATCAAAATCGGTCCAGCTATTTAGGAGGAGTTCAGTGACATACACACGTACTGAAGAAATTTATATATAAAGATAGATCGACGTAAGTTCAAATCCTTACATCTGCGTCCGAGCTTTCGGTGAAGGAAGTAAAGTGAAACAAACTAGACTTATATCGAAAAGTAGACTAGGTCTTTTAAATCATAATATTGCACAATGTCTATCTTCCAAAACTTTTAATAATCAAGATCCTGATTGTTATTATGAGAATTTATTTAGTATCATAAGCACTGAATTCAGTAAACATTGCCCAAGAAAGGTTATTAATGTAAAGGAAAAAAAAATAGTTTTAGTGAATGGGTTAGTAGTCCGGTGAAGCTGTTAAGACCTTGCTGGGTCAATAGCGTAGTCAGTTCGAAAAAATAAAAAAATAAAATAAAAAAAACAGAAAACACTGACTAACACGTTTCATCATCAGCTAATGTTTATTTAGCAAATTAGGAGCTTGTAGGACGGCGTGACAGCGATGACTGCTTATGAACTCGTGATCTCTCTATGGTCGCTATTGTCTCTGTGCTTTACATCAGGTACAGTACAGTCACTCTGTAGTGCTACAATTTAAAATAAAACTTATTATAAGATAATGATACCATACTTCTCTTTACACAATCAGACGCGAAAAGCGACTTAAGATTTGTAACATTTATAGATTTTATCAATATATTTCCAGTATAATAGTAAGGAATAGCTTCATATTATTTGAAACAGCAAGGTTTTTTTTTCTCGAACTGACTACGCTATTGACCTGGCAGCTTCACCGGACTACTAAGGTTGACGCTTAAGGCACTGGGTTTTAGGTAACATACACAAGGGTGCACGCGCACCTCGGCTTGGGCTGTTACTTGGAAAAAGTCGCGTCTGACCTAGCTAATTATTCTAAGCTATTCATACATATATACATTTGTGAACCATACAGTCGAAATTGCATGATTCACAAATGAATACGTGTATCGGAATGAAACGAACTAAAACTATTCGATTCAGTTCGTTGAGGGAAAAAAACAAAACCCTCCCACTATGTGTATGTATGTGCACGTGTGTGAGAGAGATGTTCTCATATGTGTGTTCAAGTGATGTAGGTGAGTCACTGTATCGCGATAATAATATCTCGAGGGCTCCGCGCGGGGGCGACCTAGGCTCGAGATATTACTGAGAACCGCGTTGTGTGCGGGAGCTAAAGAGGATCCCTTCCCTCGCGGCGGCGTGAGGGTCGGTTACAAAAAGCGTGGGCGCAACACGCATTTAATAAGATCGAATTTAAATTTATTTAGCGGCGACGGCGCCGAAATCTAAAAATAGATATAACAAAATTATTATTATGAAACCGCAAGGTTTGTTTGTGGTCGACAATTCTACCATTTACAACTGTGAAATACTTATATCTTTAGTTACGCTTGTAATAAGCTGAAATGTGTCTATGACAATTTTATAATTTATATAATAAAATATATATTT
>MU163739.1:1305154-1406820 GCA_015888305.1 Antheraea pernyi | reverse complement strand
CCTTCCCTCAAAAGGGTGGCAACGCACTTGCGACTCCTCTGGTGTTGTTAGTGTCCCTGGACGGTGGTGATCACTTAACAGCAGGTGACCTACCTGTTCGTTTGCCACTGATGACATAAAACAAATAATAAATAAACTAGCAATAGGTATTGACTCAACAAAGTTATCCATAAGATAAACTGTCAAATGGTTTATTGGGTTATACTGTCATTTATCGTATGATTGTGCGTTCAGAAACGCAATTTGACAAGTTGTCGAACCGATAACACTATTGAACAGATAAACTACAATTAAAGGACCTCGGAAACCGGGCATTAGTAACTGAAATCAGTTGTGAATCGTTTCAACTGCTCTCACGTCGCACACATGAGGAGAAGTGCGAACGGGCTGGAACGCTTTAGTTTCGTATACCTGGTAACTACAGTGACAAACTAAATTGCATTGTATTTCGAAACCTTACAGTATATATTATAAAAATCGGCAATTTTTTGCCAATCTAATATTTTGTTATATCTACACTTTCTGATATAAAGGCCTTTTTTGTAGACCGTTTCATTTCTTACTATAATACGCGCTGCACTTACGGATCGGATAAGCAGTTGAGACGTTACAAAATTCTAAAATATTTTGTTTTTCATTTTTAAAACGTACTGGAAAATTAGGATAAGGCACCTCCTAGTAGTAGTATTAAGAGCTATCGTTTTAACAGGGACATTTTTAGATGTCCTGAACAATATTGTCAGGGCACTTTTGTTAAAAAAATGTAGATATTTTTTATACAGCCTAGTTTGATATTACCTAATCTGCAACTGGTTTGCTTCGTTAACGTACGGAATCAAAATTCTTTCGCATTTCCACGTCGCGCCGCACACAAGTCCAACTTTACCACTTTAGTAACTACCGAATCGCTATAGAAATGGGAGGATCTATGCATGATTTTTTCAACCTCTTAACAAATTACCCTAGTTGATCCACAGATATTAGATAAGACCTAGATATTGTGTCAAATAATTGATTTCCACACTTCATCGTTAACATGTATATTCCGTTCTCGGGATGTAGTACTTTTTATTGTTTTGGAATATTGTTTAATCACTATCGACACTACTATTTTTTGAAGGTGGTAGAGCCACGCTGTAGCTATTACTAGTTTCAGCATGAATGGGTCCTTTCCGACTACGACAGATCGAAGTGGAGAAGAACAATATGGAAGGCTGACTCCATCACCATATGGGACAAAATATAGTCAGGAAGAAAGAGAGAGAAAATTTTGTATGTAACTTAAAACTAATGTAAAAAGGTCATGCTATTGCCAACATGTTCTCTTTGCGTATAGGGTTGAAACACGTTATATCGGCAGCTGCATGTATATTCTTGGCGTCTTAGTTTTCTTAAGAACGGTTATATTGTTTCATTTAAACTACTTATTTATCAAGACTAGGTCTGTTTTCGTTTCTAAACGTAAACTATGTATCAGTATATAAGTAAAAGACTGTTCATCCGTTTTGGAAATTCACCCGGACAAACAAAAACACTTAATTTAATTTAGACGTATAGATCGAATGTTCCTGTAGGTGGTAGAGCTACGCTGTAGCTATTACTAGTTTCAGCATGAATGGGTCGGCTCGTCCGGGGTAGTACCATCCTCTCACAGAACACCGACGTGAAATAACTATGCTTGCATTGTCTATGGACGGTGGTGATCACTTAACATCAGGTGACACACGTGTTCGTTTGCCGCCTTTTGACATAAAAAAAATAATCGAAAAGTGGTCATGCGGTTGTATATAATACACTATTTACTAAGTCGTTACTTTGCGGAAGTCCATCATTATAGTGTTTATTATAGTGGACGTTACTTTGCACTCCGCCTGAACTTGATTGGCTGTCACTACGTCTCACTGCAAAAAACGTTTGATTTTATTCGAGTGACGTGTACTTAAAGATGTTAAATCTGAAACTAGTAATAGAAAGAGCGAAGTATTAGTAACCAAAACTACTGTTAAATTTGAAACTAGTAATAGAAAGAGCGAAGTAACGAAAACAACAAAAAGAATAAAAAAGGCGTCCTTAGCTGACGGTTGAATCTGACGACGCGTTGGTTAACACTGTTGGTATGTAATTGTGAAATATAAAATATAGAATAATAATAAAATATGTTGCAGATTAACGTGTAATGATCACAATTAATTTCAGGTGTTTCGCTCCTTCACGTAGCATCTTTAGACCGAAGCTGACTCCTCCGGAAGTGCAAAGTAACGCCCACTATAATATTTAGTTTATACTAACAATAATATTATAAAGAGGTAAAGTTTGTGAGTTTGTGACGTTGCATGGGGTAATCTCAGGAACTATTGGTGCGATTTGGAAAATTCTTTCAGTGTTATATAGCTCATTTATCGGGGAAAGTTATAGGCTATATATCATCACACTAAGACCCATAGGAGCGGAGTAGCAATAAAGAATATTGCAAAATCGGGATATTTTTTTCCTTTTCAGAGCTTCCGCTGCGTCTGAGCCCAAAATAACCATTCCACGCGTACGAAGTCGCGGGCAGAAGCTATTAACTAATTATATTATCTATATTAACATCATAAAGAGGTTTACCTCGTTAGTTTGTGACGTTGTAGGGGGTAATATCTGGGCATTCGGAGAAAAAATGGTCGAACGAAAACGTTTCTTACGAACGCTGCTTTAACGATGAGAGATATATGATTGAGTTCTAGAAAAAAGTTGTAGCTTGATAATGCATATTACCGCCTAAAGAAGTGGGCACGGGTCAGCTAGTATATATTATACACGAATACTAGAGTAGGGATTTCTTTTGTAAAAGCACTTAAATGGGTGCTTGGCGACAGACCTTAACTTTGACGGTAGCTAACAAAATAACAACTGAAACAAATGCTTATAAGGCTATTTTTTATAATCAATAATAATAAATATATAAGTCAAAATATACTTAGAACTAAACACTGTTATTGTCTTCAGTTAGGGAGGAAAAAAACTTTTTTTTTGGTGCATGGGACAAGTTTTTTTTTTCTTTTTACTAATTAGTACTCTTCAAGATCAAAGGGATCCAATACAACAAATGTCTTGAGTATTTAAAATCGGCTGGAAATTTACGAACATCGATTTGTATGCTACGATGTAGGTACTCACCAGTTGTTTATAACTTCCGGCTCCTCATGATACACGTATATATGACGCGTAGTGCCGTCCTTCATGAACGAGAGCTGCATCGAATTCATATGATCCAATTTTGCCGGTGCAAATGCTACGTTCAGCTCAGAAAGCTTCAGAATGCCCTTGGGCTCCTTATTTTCTCTTACGTGATACCTGAAGAGAGAGGCTGGTTTTACAATACAAAGAAAAGCGAACTCAAATTATTACTTTAAATCATTGTTTAATTGATAGCTTGCCTTTTTGTACTATTTAATGTTTTTTGTCTCGTATATTGTCTAATACAATACATATAGGAATAATCAATGTTATAAGGAATGAATTTATTTGTATAAACATTTGTTCGCATCAAATAAAGATATAATCTTGAACAGTATTGAAACTTCATTTTTGTGTAAACGATAGAAACATAATAGGTACATTTAAACACAAACTAGACAATGAAAGCAAGCAACACATAGTTGAATAATGGTTATTAGATGTTTAATAACAATTGTTATATAATGACAAGCACGTATAATGGTGTGACGGTGGATAGTGTGAAACGGACGTATTTTGCAACTTGTTCGTGAAACGTTTTTCAATTGTCGTCCTTACCTCAGTCGACCAAAGTTTTTGACCCGGAGACGATCGATAATACGACCGAGACAACCCGAAGTACGGCCGCAGCCGTCAGAGGCGGGAAGATACCTAAGAACCAGTCCGGTAATGTTTAGCCGAAATTTCTTTCAGTTTTCGATTTTAAATCAACGTATTTTTTTTTAACTTGCCGTTTTAACGGTTAAGATTATTGGAGATTCGAATACGATGTGACCTGATTCGCGTTTCGCCATATACTAAAAATATTTAAGAAGTTAAAATTAATGCTAATTTCTTTAAGTATAGTCAAAACTGAATCCTTCAGAGACGATCCTATAAGTTAGTATGTACACAGAACAATTTTTGCCCTTTTGAAATCAATAATACGTTGGCGTGATAAGAAACCCCATCTCTCCCCTCGATTAAAGTTCCAGAAAGCCCTACTTTGATTAGCAATGAAAAGTCTAAATCTGTTATAGAAACGATCCGAACAGTTTTAAATATGGTACCCGGCTTTTGATTTGGCACGTTGGAAGGAAGAGCGAGATAGTCGGCACAGTTTGGTTTCGCATAGTTTTATCTGCCTATCGCAGTTATTGTGCTGTGCGATAGAGGCAACGCTTTATAAAACCGAAGCAATCCGATCTTAGCTGGACGTCTCACTCTTCACCTTGACTTCTCAAATCAAACGCCGAGTACTACCTATACTTTTCTGACAGAACTACCACTTCAGTAGTCCACGTATAATCAATCGTTACATTGTTTGCTAAGCCTTCGTTTTGCCGCTAGCAAGATCGAGCCTAGTCCAATAATGCTCCATACACCGCAAGTTTTCTTTGTATAATGGAATAGGTGCCTTTTAACACGCTTTTATTAGCTTCACCTGTATGTATGTATGTTTGTAACCGACCCCTTTTAGCTCGATTTTGTCCTACTTTGAACGATCAGACTTTGCACACCTGTCAAAGGTCGATGACAATGCAATAATCCGAAAAAAAAGTAAAAAAATAAAATTAAAAAATGAAAAATAAATAATAGTTTAAAAAAACTAAAAAAACACGCTTTCAATGTTAATATCACCTCCAGATATCACTATTTTTATCATTTTTTGTAACTTTTTACAAAAATATACATTTATTTCTAATTTACAGTATTCTTAATCCAAATTTATTAAATTTTATTTTCTGTTTTTTAGTTGGATTTTTATGAAAGCGTGTAATTTTTAGTTTTTTTTTAAAACTATTATTTATTAGGTTGATTTATTAATTTATGATTCTCTTGTTTCAATTATCAAAAAACTATATTGAAATCCTGGATTTGTTCTCTTCTTCACCACTTTTCTTCTTGTTATTTATTTAAATATAAAGCTTTAATAATGTGTAACGCACTCTTTTCATTTGTGCATATTATTTTTACAAAGGTGCTTCACTATCAATTGGCGTTCGAGTATAATGAAATAAAGTGCTTATTTTTAAATACATTATCGAATTAATTTTGTGAACTTTAAATAAATAAATATGTAAAAACCAGGTGGCGTAATATTATTTACGTTGTTTGAACTTTTATTTATTACGTTTTTGAGCTTAAGATTTTTAAAAGCAGGAAGAAATAGTGAACACCTTATATAACTAGGAAATTTTAACATTGTATGAAACTAGGAAATTGTGTCTAAAATTGAATAACTGAGAAAACACTTAGCTAATACGCGAGATTTTTGTTCTATATCTAAGATAAACAATCCTAACTAAAGGCATAGGGGGTACTTTCATCCCGAAAAACAGTACCATTCCCGAGGTGAAATCTACGTTAACGCAAGCAAAGCCGCGAGCAAAAGTTATTTCATTATAAATTGGAATTTTACGATTATATTAATTTAAATCTAATAATAAATGCTCATTAATACGGGCAAAAGATAACGGAAATATTTTTATTCGCATGTTTAAGTTATTTTTTTGTTAGATAAGAACGTTTTATATTTTATTATGGTGAGTTTAATGACACCAAAAGATACATAATAATTTGAAACTTGTGCTTTATTAGATATGTTATGAATAACAACAAGTTTCGTTACGAGATATACAGAATGTTGATTAATTTATAATACATTTTTAGTAGTATATGGTATGGGAATATAATCTATATATTAATACGTGAATCCTACATTTTGTATCCCTTCTTAACAAAACTGGGCGAACGGATGAACGTGAAATTTGGCATAGTTAAAGTTTATATGGAGGAGAAGTGCAGAAAGTTATTTATTTAATATAAAATGCATTAGAAGTACATTAAATTAATTAAAATATGCATTACTCACACTACTGCTTCAATTTTACACAACATATACACACATGTAAATAAAAAAGACATTTTGACATCTGTCAATAAAGGACTTCAAAAAAGGTTGTGAAGGAGGTTGCTATGCTCGACTGTATGTATTATTTTACTCTTACGTTCCAATTACCCTTTCTAATTCTACAATGATATTATAACATAATACCCTTTGACAAAAGAACCCTAACAAAATTAAAACTTTGAAAAATCAAAGAACTATGGTCGAATTTCGACCTCTGGGCACCCACTAGTTTATTTAATTTTATTAGGAAATTCAAAGGCAAACCCTAACAAAGTAACTAATAATCGTGACTTCGTTTTACACACTTTAACTACTCAACCGATTCATTCGTTTGTTTCATTCATCATCATTCATCCAGTAAAAAGTATTGTTTCTGAGGTCATCAATTTTACAGTAATGTGAGCGAAGCCATGGGTAAAAGCTAGTTTTCTATAAATAGATATCGCCTAATTTACGTTGCACATACTTATAAACATACTTCCTATAGGGTAAATAGGTGAAGTAAGACGTATAACATTTGTTACAAAAATATTAGGGTGAATGTTACTTCGCACATCTGCTTGGAAATGTTTGGCCGCTATCACGTCCTATTTTCGCACGTCTTAATTAAAACGTGATAGCGGCCAAACAACTCCAAGCGGAAGTGCGAAATAACGACCACCCTGATTTTTATGATGGATTTCCGCAAAGTAACGCCTTCATTAATCAAATATTTGTTATGTAGAAAATTAGATGTCTGTTGATCTAGTTTATGGGAGTAAATAAGCACAAGGAAATAACTGTATATTCAATAATAATATTAAATTTGTTTTTCATTTAAGTTTCCTGTTCTTCTACTAGCATCATATTATGGAAATTTTACAAAATAATTAAAACATTATTGTAAATACTCACTGTAATATTATTTAAACATATGAATCAATCGAATTATAGTAGTAAAAATACAAGGCCAAAGCCATTAAAGAACAACTAAATTAGTATACTAGTTAAAGTAGTAAAATGTTATAAATAAAATTGACATATTTAAATACTCACACTTAAAATAACGATATGAACAAAATCCACAGTTTTCTAAGTGCCCCATATAAATTGTGTTTTACGTTAACCATAACCTAAATATTAAAAATTCTCGTATTTGGAAACAAGATAATTTAAGCGTTCCAAGGAACCAGTTATAAACCCTGAGACAGAAAAAAACCGCTGTTATCTTTTACATAGGACCCCTAACATTAAGTATTGCACGGTATTATAATTTCGTACCTACAAATTAATTTATGTCAGCTAAATCATTCTACTTAAACGAAATGTATCTTAGGCTCATATTATATTCATTAGATTTTATCAAGAATAAATATTTAATCTTCGACCGATGGTCATAGATGGCGTTAAAATCTAATTTGTGATGTACAATGTAGTATGACAAACGAGCGGATAGATGACGTTTAAAACAAATTTGAAGGTTATGTCGTCACTTGTGACGAAACTTAAAATTAGCAATAGTGCATCGTGTTTATTTCAGTATTTCATGGCGACATCTCCTAAATTGTGTGCGAATAATTTGCTATAGCGTCTACGTACATACTATAACATATTCTTTTAAAATAGTGTACTATTGGGGTGTAAGGGGTGTCGAATAACATCATAAGACTTGAGACATCCAAGCCAATCTCACCTGCACATGGTATACCCTGCTGAATAACGAACGAGGCAATGACGAAAGCGGGGTGATAAGGTTTTACAGCACCGACGGTCATAGATGGCGTTAAAATCTAATTTGTGATGTACAATGTAGTATGACAAACAAGCGGATAGATGACGTTTAAAACAAATTTGAAGGTTATGTCGTCACTTGTGACAACACGTGAAATTGTTCATTGTGTTTTATTACTTCACTATTTCATGGCGACACCTAAACAGTGTGTGAATAATTCGCAATGGGGTCTACGTACATACTATAATATATTATTTTAAAATAATGTACTATTGGGGTTATATTGGGGTCTAAGGGGTGTCGAATGTGTCATGGGGTGTCATAAGACTTGAGACCCCCAAGCCAACCTCACCTGCACGTGGTTATACCCTTCTGAATAACGAAAGCGGGGTGGTAGGGTTTTACAGCCTGACTGGGTCGCAACCACGATGTATACGGCGAAAAGGCCCGTCATAGTGATTCGCTTCTGCGGGTCGCGTTTCGGGATCAACCTGTGCATATCCAGCTATTTGCAGGCCGGAATGACAGCGGCCACCAGCGATGGATAGTGTGTCACTCGGTGGTCGACATTGTTTTTGGACTGTACTGTGCTTACCATCAGGCATGGTGCAGTCATTTTGCCGTGCTACTATAAAAAAAAATCTTTAAGAAGGCATTTTTATTTACTTAGTATAATGTAAAATATCATGTAATATAACAATTGTTGTATTGAAAATTGAGAGCGTTGCAATTAATTATTAAACTTAATAGAAATTTCATTTGTTAAGTCAATTTATAGACAAATACTTCTTATTATGTTTGTAAGTCTTTAGAAAAACAAGGTAAGGTTAATACTGACATACGCAGTTACGAAGACAATTTTTATGAATAGTTACATTTGTCCATAATTTTGAATACATACTTTATAGAGATACACGTGTAAAATAATTTTATACAATTAATTCCTTTTTATGCATATGATTGTCGAATTAAGTAAATATATTTAATTAATTAATATAAATTACCCAGTATATAAAAATTAATTGGGAATTAAAATTAACGATGTATGCTCCGTCATTTTAGTAAATACGTAACCAACTGAAATATGACTTGGTAACTGTTCAATAAAGTAAATTTGTTTATTCCGCTTATACGATTTTTTTTTTTATGTCATAGGTGGCAAACGAACAGGTGGGTCACCTGCTGTTAAGTGATCACCACCATCCATGCACACTAACAACCCCAGAGGAGTCGTAAGTGCGTTGCCATCTTTCGGAGGGAAGGGTTAGGGGAGGGAAAAGGAGAGGAGAGAGGAGAGCGGAGGGGAGATGGGTCTCCGGCGCTCTCACTGACCGAACGAAACGCAACAATGCAAGCACTGTTACTTCACGTCGGTTTTCTATGAGAGGGTGGTACTACCCCGGGCGAGCCGACCCATTCATGCTGAAACCAATAATAGTTTCAGCGTGGCTCTACCACCATTAAGCGTGGCTCTACCACCATTACTGACGAATTCTACGTCACAAAAGAATTTCACAATTCGCGATGGTGTTTGCCCGTTTAATTATCGTGATACTGTGATAATATGTCAGTGCAGTAACCGAGGCAAGTTCAAGATTACGTAGTCGGTCAATATTTGCATGAAACTCTTGACGTAAGAATGTAATAAGAGGTGTGGAACTTTTCGTCTCAGCTACGTCATAAAATTACCTGCTCTACGGAATTCTAAATTACATAGATTAACCTTGTACTACGTTCAATATTACTTTTCAAATACGTAATTTTTTTCAGAGTCATCATGCTAACGATACTTTATTTCAATTGAATTTTATTTATATGCCAATAAACTTGGCTTGTAAGAGTTTTTACATTACCATAAGGATAAATTTTAATTGGTGTAATTGTATATGCTTAATTTACGTGAAACATAGTTTTAAATCTAATTTTATGTGTGGACGTGAGAACGTATAAATTCAAGTAATAAGTGGTAATTAGTAATTACATTTTAGAAACAATATTAATTACAATAAGCTTCATATAAAGCAAATACTTTATGAGAATCAGTGCTAAGTTTTTAGATATGATACATATGGATTACTTTTGCATTTTCCTTTCAGGGGCTTGAAAATATAAGTTATAATACTCACTATTCCATTTGAGACAATTTTAATTTTTTTTTTTATATTATAGGAGGCAAATGAACATGTGGGTCACCTGATTTTAAGTGATCACCACCGTTCATAGACACTTTCATCACCTGGGGAGTCGCAAGTGCGTTACCAGCCTGTGTTTGGGGGAGAGGGGGAGTCGGGAGGAGGCCTTCCGGCGCTCTCACTGACCGAACGAAACGCAACAATGCAAGCACTGTTACTTCACGTCGGTTTTCTATGAGAGGGTGGTACTACCCCGGGTGAGCCGACCTATTCATGCTGAAACTAGTAATAGCTTCAGCGTAGCTCTACCACCTACAGGAACATTCGATCTATACGTCTAAATAAAATTAAGTGTTTTTTGTTTGTCCGGGTGAATTTCCAAAACGGATGAACAGACTTTTACTTATATACTGATACATAGTTTAGTTTGCAAAGTATTTACCTGGACTACGTGTTATAATGCTTTTCCATTGTGGCTAAGTAGTAATGAGAAAATTGCATTTAGAAATTAAATCAGACCTAATTTTGATAAATAAGTAGTTTAAATATAACCATTCTTAAGAAAACGAAGACGCCAAGAATATACATGCAGCTGCCGATATAACGTGTTCCAACCCCATACGCAAAGAGAACATGTTGGCAACAGCATGACCTTGTTACCTGTATTAAATTCAAAAATATCTCTCTCTCTTTCTTCCTGACTATATTTTGTCCCATATGGTGACGGAGTCAGCCTTAAATACTGTTCTTCTCCACTTCGATATGTCGTAGTCGGAAAGTTACATATAAAATATCTTATACCTATTTTACCAAACTGCATGTGGATAGAATCTTTACAAGTAATACTTTTATTTCTTTGACCTATCCCTAATCGTAATTGGTTTAATGAATATCTTATACCTATTTTACCAAACTGCATGTGGATAGAATCTTTACAAGTAATACATTTATTTCTTTGAACTATCCTCTTAATGTCTACGTCAGGTACCGCTACGACGCCACCCGGGGAACCACTATTGACCTGCGATACCGCGCTATTGACTCTATCGGGGTGTTACTAATGACCTCGAACGCTATTGGTGGAAGTGAGACTACATTGGTGGGAGTTTGGCATATTTATACCTATTTTACCAAACTGCATGTGGATAGAATCTTTACAAGTAATACTTTTATTTCTTTGACCTATCCCTAATCGTAATTGGTTTAATGATACTCCCTTACCTGTCTTTATCTATGGTCTAATCTATGTTTTATCTATGATCGTAGTAAATGCAAGTGTGGGAACATATTATCGTCATAAGTTACGGACTTTCGAGCAAAGTGATGATAGACGCAGCACGATAACTGAACCCGCGGTATTTACGCATATCAAAGAAACTTGGAAACGTTAATAATAACGAGTGTTATTATCGTATATTATCGGAATCATTTTTGTGGCCATTATCAAGCTCTACAATTTTTCTATAGAACTCAATCATATATCTCTCATCGTTAAGGCAGCGTTCGTAAGAAACGTTTTCGTTCGACGGTTTTTTCTCCGACTTACTTTGCAAATTCATTTTTCGGGTTAATGTATAGCCTATGACACTCCCAATTAACGTGGCTATCTATTGGTAATTTTTTGTGAATTTTCAAAATCGGTAACGTCACAAAAAAATTTATTACCTGTTTATAATATTAGTATAGAAAACTGAGGGGAGAAAAATAACTGTTTTTGCTAAACAAATATTTAAGCGAGTGACTCGTTCATCAATATAAGTTTTAGTGTTATTGTAGACCGGTTTTTTTCTGATTATTAATTCAAGTACGATTTCTCATTTCGTTATCGTCCCGGCGTGATTATAGTTTTGGATCTTGTCATCTAATGTTGTAAAATATGGTAGTAATTTTTCTTGAAGGCTAGTCCCTCTCAAGTGCAAAACTATTTTAATATTTGTAGTAAGGTAATTATATAAATATAGATTAATTGTGCAGTTCTTTTTTGTTTGCAAAGGTCTATCAAAAATCTCTATGTATTTTAAGAAAACGTGTACTACAATACATTTAAATTTAAAATTTTACAATACATTATAAATTACAATATTAATCTAAATTAAAAAAAAAAAACAAATATAACTAAACTCATTACTTCTGAACGGCTGCACACATTTAGCTAAATATTATTTGTCGCCTTTATAATTGTCAAGACAGGGTTTGTATGGAAGAAAATGTTTGAAAAATTGTATGGAAAAATAAAAAGTTAGTGACACGGGAGAGAGAAAGTAAATCATCAAAACTATTGACAGATTGACGTTCATTTACTAGTTTATTTCACTGAGTACATGGTTGTACTTTAAACGGAAGACTTCGTCTAATTTTCTTCATTAAACACCAGCGCGAAGCCGGGCCGGATAGCTAGTTTCATATAAATGTTAAGGACACGACTGAACGAAAAACTCGGCCACGATTAAGCCTCAGATAAAAATTCTGAACCCTATAAAATAATTATAGAACACGATTAATTATTTAATTGTGTTGTTATATTTCGACGTAATTGTATAAATACCGCGTAAGTTCCATGAAATACGAAGGAAGGAAAGTGACTTTTAGTTATTTTTAGTACATTTTACTGAGAAGCGTTTATGAATCATGAAGCGAAAGTTAAATGAACCAATGAGTGTTTATCGTCACAATGTAGAATGCTGTTAATAATGTTTGAGCACAGTTTGGAGCAAACAAAACTAAGTTTATTATCACATATAACCTGTGACTTACTTAAGCGTATCTTCGTTTTCATTCAGGACGAATTTTCTCAGCTGGTAGCGGCTATCTTCCTTCCCTCGCTTCATGAGAAACCCTTCCATTGTGCCTGATAGGTAACTCTGTCGTTCTGGATGGGAAAACTCTTCGCGTTCATATTTAGCTCGGATCCATTGCTCGATCAGTACTCTGTAATAAATTAATATTACATTTTAACTTATCAATGAGACGATAAATCTTTTTCTAACTCGATTTAAACAAGTAATACAATTTTTAATTATAGGTGTGCTGCTATTCGCAATCATATGATATACCTAGATTGATTGTGTTGGATACAATTACATAATATTTCTTAAAGAACATTTGATTTGTGAGCCGACCTATTCATGCTGAAACTAGTAATAGCTTCAGCGTAGCTCTACCACCTACAGGAACATTCGATCTATACGTCTAAATAAAATTAAGTGTTTTTTGTTTGTCCGGGTGAATTTCCAAAACGGATGAACAGACTTTTACTTATATACTGATACATAGTTTAGTTTGCAAAGTATTTACCTGGACTACGTGTTATAATGCTTTTCCATTGTGGCTAAGTAGTAATGAGAAAATTGCATTTAGAAATTAAATCAGACCTAATTTTGATAAATAAGTAGTTTAAATATAACCATTCTTAAGAAAACGAAGACGCCAAGAATATAATACATGCAGCTGCCGATATAACGTGTTCCAACCCTATACGCAAAGAGAACATGTTGGCAATAGCATGACCTTGTTACCTTAGTATTAAATTCAAAAATATCTCTCTCTCTCTTTCTTCCTGACTATATTTTGTCCCATATGGTGACGGAGTCAGCCTTAAATACTGTTCTTCTCCACTTCGATATGTCGTAGTCGGAAAGTTACATATAAAATATCTTATACCTATTTTACCAAACTGCATGTGGATAGAATCTTTACAAGTAATACATTTATTTCTTTGAACTATCCTCTTAATGTCTACGTCAGGTACCGCTACGACGCCACCCGGGGAACCACTATTGACCTGCGATACCGCGCTATTGACTCTATCGGGGTGTTACTAATGACCTCGAACGCTATTGGTGGAAGTGAGACTACATTGGTGGGAGTTTGGCATATAAAGGGCAAGATGTCGCTGATCTGCACGCACTCCTATGTGGAAGTTATTGTAAGGCGAAGCTCTGGCCAAATAAATAGTGACAGTATCTACGAAGCGTTCATTGGCAATCCTGACTGCATCGACCCTATACGTGATTAGTGTAAAAATTCTCTAATTCTAATTGGTTTAATGTTACTCCCTTACCTGTCTTTATCTATGGTCTAATCTAAGTTTTATCTACGGTCGTAGTAAATGCAAACGTGGGAACATATCATCGTCATACGTTACGGACTTTCGAGCAACGTGATGATAGACGCAGCACGATAACTGAACCCGCGGTATTTACGCATATCAAAGAAACTTGGAAACGTTAATAATAACGAGTGTTATTATCGTATATTATCGGAATCATTTTTGTGGCCATTATCAAGCTCTACAATTTTTCTATAGAACTCAATCATATATCTCTCATCGTTAAGGCAGCGTTCGTAAGAAACGTTTTCGTTCGACGGTTTTTTCTCCGACTTACTTTGCAAATTCATTTTTCGGGTTAATGTATAGCCTATGACACTCCCAATTAACGTGGCTATCTATTGGTAATTTTTTGTGAATTTTCAAAATCGGTAACGTCACAAAAAAATTTATTACCTATTTATAATATTAGTATAGAAAACTGAGGGGAGAAAAATAACTGTTTTTGCTAAACAAATATTTAAGTGAGTGACTCGTTCATCAATATAAGTTTTAGTGTTATTGTAGACCGGTTTTTTTCTGATTATTAATTCAAGTACGATTTCTCATTTCGTTATCGTCCCGGCGACTATTTTAATATTTGTAGTAAGGTAATTATATAAATAATTGTGCAGTTATTTTTTGTTTGCAAAGGACTATCAAAAATCTCTATGTATTTTAAGAAAACGTGTACTACAATACATTTAAATTTAAAATTTTACAATACATTATAAATTACAATATTAATCTAAATTAAAAAAAAAACAAATATAACTAAACTCATTACTTCTGAACGGCTGCACACATTTAGCTAAATATTATTTGTCGCCTTTATAATTGTCAAGACAGGGTTTGTATGGAAGAAAATGTTTGAAAAATTGTATGGAAAAATAAAAAGTTAGTGACACGGGAGAGAGAAAGTAAATCATCAAAACTATTGACAGATTGACGTTCATTTACTAGTTTATTTCACTGAGTACATGGTTGTACTTTAAACGGAAGACTTCGTCTAATTTTCTTCATTAAACACCAGCGCGAAGCCGGGCCGGATAGCTAGTTTCATATAAATGTTAAGGACACGACTGAACGAAAAACTCGGCCACGATTAAGCCTCAGATAAAAATTCTGAACCCTATAAAATAATTATAGAACACGATTAATTATTTAATTGTGTTGTTATATTTCGACGTAATTGTATAAATACCGCGTAAGTTCCATGAAATACGAAGGAAGGAAAGTGACTTTTAGTTATTTTTAGTACATTTTACTGAGAAGCGTTTATGAATCATGAAACGAAAGTTAAATGAACCAATGAGCGTTTATCGTCACAATGTAGAATGCTGTTAATAATGTTTGAGCACAGTTTGGAGCAAACAAAACTAAGTTTATTATCACATATAACCTGTGACTTACTTAAGCGTATCTTCGTTTTCATTCAGGACGAATTTTCTCAGCTGGTAGCGGCTATCTTCCTTCCCTCGCTTCATGAGAAACCCTTCCATTGTGCCTGATAGGTAACTCTGTCGTTCTGGATGCGAAAACTCTTCGCGTTCATATTTAGCTCGGATCCATTGCTCGATCAGTACTCTGTAATAAATTAATATTGCATTTTAACTTATCAATGAGACGAGAAATCTTTTTCTAACTCGACTTAAACAAGTAATACAATTTTTAATTACATATAGGTGTTCTGCTATTCGCAATCATATTACACCTAGATTTATTGTGTAGGATACAATTACATAATATTTCTTAACAAAACTTTTGATAAAATATATATGGTTTTGATGAAGTCATGGGAACAATAAATTCTATTTAGTACTCCAGATAAAAGTTATTATTACTGCATCTATATTATTAAATTTGTACTTCTGTCTGTACTTTTAATGATTTTGCAAAATATGTGATACAAGTCTATTGTAAAGACCACTGATTATGAATAGGAAGTTAATTTAAAGTTTTCCTTATGTATGTTTGTTTGCATGTTCGGATTTAACTCATTAACGGCTTCACCGATCTTCGTAACATTTTGTGCACGGAATGCTTACGTCATATATATATTGTTAGCATTAATTGTAATTGTAAATGTAATTGTAGTCCGGTGAAGCTGTTAAGACCTTGAATGGTCAATAGCGTAGTCAGTTCGAAGAAAAAAAAAAGTTACCATTAATGTACAAAAACCCAAAATGCACACTTAACGTCTCACAGGCGGCACACGAAAATGAGTGCATAATTTTAAATTATGCACTAATTTCAAATAGTCTCGCGTCGCTTGCGTCCTTGTAAAAACAACTTTAAATCATTCAGGTAAGGTCGAATTTGCAAAATCGTAAGTTTATCGCATAACTATAACCACGTACGTATATTGGAGAGTTTTTGCGGGACGGTATTGAGCGCTACTTTTAGTCGAGACTGTGTGTCTTGTGAATGATTCATAGAATACAAAAATTGACAATATTTCTTTTAGAAACCATAAAAAAAAACAAATATGAAATTATTGTTCATTATCATTTATATTTGAGTAATATTGTACCAGTGGGAGAATATGCCGTATCAAAATTGATAGCCTTTTAAAAGCAATCGGTAATACGTATAGTAACATCATTATTACATAGTATAAAACAAAGTCCCCTACCGCGTCTGTCTGTCTGTCTGTTCGCGATAAACTTAAAAACTACAGAGCGGATTTTCATTCTGTTCACACCAATGGATAAAGTAATTTATGGGAAAGGATTTGGTACATAATTTGTCAATGATCTTTTTATAATCAGGGCAGGACAACGTCGGCCGGGCCCGCTAGTAAAATATAATAAAATAAAATTAATAAATATTGTAAAATAAATACTGCATGAAAAATGCATTTGGAGCTGGTAGCAGATGGTAGTTTATAATACTTTAAAAAAAACTGTAATATACATATATACTTGCTTAATTCGTTACTTTTTAATTCTATTCCGTTCGACCTCCATTTAAAACCTTCTCGAATGTATACGCCCTATTCATAAATGGAACTGAACCAGAAGAGATACCATGAATTTGTATTTGTTTTTATTCTTTATCTTTTATATTTTATGGGGCACATACATACGTTGATAACGGATGTGGGTCAAGTTTTGATATGCAATCGATAAGCATGTGTTTACTTCTTTAAAATATGTTCCATCAAATAGGCAAAAATAACATGTCACGGTAACAAAATGTCGTGAAAAGTTGTAGGTTACAATAATATCCATAAACAATTATATTTACCGAGTCCACGAGGAAAATAAATAAACTGATTCGTACACTCCAATGTTTATTACATAGTATGTTGTTGTCAATTATTCCCGTGTTATCCCTAATGAAGGATTCAGACGTCAGAAAAACATTAGCGTCATTTATTTTCCTGATACATACTTGTTTTTGTTTTTCCCCTACATAGTAAACATATACGTATAAATAAAACTCAAGCGTAAACGGGTGTACCGATTTTAGATGAAACTTTCACAGACGGATAGATATTTTATATATCTTAGGAGGCAAACGAACAGGTGGGTCACCTGATGTTAAGCGATCACCGCCGTCCACAGACACTTGCAACACCAGGGGAGTCGCAAGGGTTAGGGGAGGGTATAGAGGAAGGGAAGGTGGGTCTCCGGCGCTCTCACTGACCGAACGAAACGCAACAATCCAAGCACAGTTACTTCACGTCGGTTTTCTATGAGAGAGTGGTACTACCCCGGGCGAGCCGACCCATTCATGCTGAAACCAGTAATAACTTCAGCGTGGCTCTACCACTACTCTAATATACTTTTTCTGAGGGTTAAGCAGTTTTAAAAAGTGACAGTGGTAACTTAAAATCTGTAAAGGGCGGTTGTTAAATCCTTATGACAATTTCAATAAAAAAGGAAAAAAAGCAGTTCACTTTTGATCTGGAAGAATTATTTTCAGGACAGCGAAGTCACGGCCAGCAGTTAGTTAATCATGATACTATATATAGTCCATGTGTAAAAATGTCTAACACGCTATAGAATATTTAGCTTATTACTTCGTAGATTTTAAACATATGTATTTGCATATAGAAAATGGACTCACTGTGGATCATTTCTGTTAGGTCGTCTGTAGCATGGAGGAACTCTCTCTTCGTATTTATTCTTTGCTGTCGTGTTACCGACTTCCTTCATCCTCTGGACCTGTGAATCTTCCCAGCGATCTAGTTTCAAATGTTTCACCTTGCTAATATGAGCACCCATGCCCCGGTGGATGCTTGCACATCGCATGCATATGAAGATTCCGATATTATACGAAGCCCAGTCTGGCTCTGAAAATGGATAAGATATTATATATACGTATAGGCTTCAACTAAAATAGGTACAGTCTGATTAAATAAGGGCAAAGAAACTCGTGCCGCCTACTCTTCCCCACGCTACAGAATGTCTCTGACCTGTGTCAGAGGTAAGAAAGCACGGAACAACATAATTAAAAAAAAAAGATATGATACAGCCGAGCAATAGCTCCGGGAACTTAGTCCCTTGCCCATCCTTTACATTTTTGATAAGTTAACTCCTAAGGGGTGTAAAGGGAGTGGAAAAAAATTGAGAGATCAAACACAGGCTTGCGACTCCCCTGGTGTTGCAAGTGTCTATGGACGGTGGTGATCGCTTTACATCAGGTGAACCACCTGTTCGATTGCTTCCTATGATATAAAAAAAAATCCGCTAAAACCTCCCGTTGGATAGTTCATTTGCTGGTATTAATTTTCTCCTTAAATCTTTTTCACTGACAAATAATATTCGATTGTGAGGGCTGTTCGATAGCAATTATTTAGCACTAGCCTCTGCCCGCGACTTCGTTCGCGTGGAATAGTTACTTGAGGCTAACGCTAACACGTAGCGGAAGCTCTCAAGAGGAAAAACCCCGATATTAAAACATTCTTCATTGGTGTTCCGCTCCCATAGAGTAACAAACCCGCGCGTAGTTAATGTAAGCGGTTTCATAATTCTATGTCCGCTCCTATCCGCCTTAGCGTGATGATATATAGCCTATGACCTTCCTCGATAGATGAGCTATATAACACTGAAAGAATTAATTTAACAATCCTCACAAACTTTCTCGTTTATAACATTGCTAGCTTTTCCACGCGGTGTCACTCGTGTTCATGTACATTTGACACTACACTTTTTATGTTGATCGGTTGAGTTGTCAAACCGTGAAAGCCTAACAAACAAACAAACCCACACTCGTCTTTACAATACTAATAAGAATTCCTTACACTGTACAATCTATACCAATATTATAAAGAGGTAAAGTTTGCGAGTTTGTGACGTTGTAGGGGATAATCTCAGGAACTACTGGTCCGATTTTCATAATTCTATTTTATTTCATATATATAATTCATATTTCATAATTATAGGCTATATATCATAACGCTAACACCAATAGGAGCGTAGCACCAATGAGGAATGTCTCAAAATCGGGTTTTGTTTTCCTCTTGCGAGCTTCCGCTGCGTGTTAGCGTCAGTAAGTATTCCACGCGGACGAAGTCGCGGGCAGAGGATAATCATATTATAAAGAGGTAAAGCTTGTGAGGTTGTAGGGGGTAATCTCAGGAACTACTAAACCGATTATGAAAATTCTTTTACCAATAGAAAATACTTTATTGTGGTAGTCTGATTTGCAAAGTAAGTCGGAGAAAAAACGTTCGAACGAAAACGTTACTTACGAACGCTGCCTTAACGATGACAGATATATGATCGAGTTCTAGAGAAAAGTTGTAGAGCTTGATAATGTTAAAACCTCTATTATCTGGATGTGGTCAGTGAGACTGTATATTTAAATTTGATTTAAAAATAAGTATGTCACTCTTGAAATGTCTTCCGAGCTTATTTTACAAGATTATTTAAAATAATATAAGTTCTTTCTGTATTGATATTAATATATTACTAATATTACTCTATCAGGTAATGCCTACAAAAGTCAGTGACAACATATGTCTAACTTTTATATGTAAGTCACAAAAAGTTTTTTTTTTCCTCGAACTGACTACGCTATTGACCTGGCAGGGTCTTCACAGCTTCACCGGACTACCTCACAAAAAGTAGTTTTTTATAAATGTTTACAACCCAACGAAGTGGGCACGGGTCAGCTAGTCATTTATGAACATACGAACACATAAATAAAAAGAAGATGGGGCTCTAAATTATATTATTACATAGGTCATTACACGCAAACAACCTCAGCAGTGTTCAAAATCCTTTTAATTTATTTTATAAGTACATATACTTCATTATTATAATCTTGAACGCGTAATTTAATTACGCTAATAAATTAACTATTATTTGCAAATGAATTATTAATGATGGTTCAAAATTAATCAATTAATTCCTTAATTACACTCATTATTCGTATATACGTAATTAAAGTGTTTAAATACCTAAGGATTAATTACAAATATAGAATTACACGAGCTATAAGAAATTCACTAAAATGTTTATATAAAGGGAATTTACGACCTATATTACGGCAACATATTTTTCCATTCCTTATCATATGAAAATGAATGTAAACGCACGTGCGATAAGACTTTATAGTACAAATCGTTCCACCATACGTTGGGTAATGCTATGACGTAAATAATAAATATCATGTACTTATATAAAAAAACGTGCCTCAATACAATCGAGAAATTTCAATTTCGTTTGACAATCTCTTTAGCGGTTTGATTAGCGAAACGCCGTACGTCATTCCTTTCAAGCATAGATTTTATGTTTTCGAACTAAAATCGAATTCGATGTTCCGTATATTGTACAGTCGTCGCAACGAAACAGTACTTCGCGATGGTCGATACGAAAATAGAGTAAGTTAGTATGACGCGACGCAACGATCCCCGCGAAGACAGCAAACGCGTACAAAACTTAACTCTAACCGGTCGATGGAAATTGATATTTTGATGAAAATAGGCGCTTCCATGTCGCGACGCGACATCCGTATTTACAAGCATTCACAGTTTACACAGACACAACGTCACGCAGCACACGGACATGCATACGTGGCCTCTGCGCCACGCGTAAATAACATCGTGTAACCGTATCAACGACCAAGTCTATGGACTATGGGGAATATTTGTACATATACAACCTCCTTTAAAAACAAATTGATTCGAAATTCGAAGAAAGAGTTTGTTTAACCATTCCAATACCAATAATGTTTTTCACGTGACACGTAAATTGTTAAGCGTAAGAAATATCTCTAACATTAGATACAGCAAGATATGGGCGTAGCATTTGTCAAAAATAAATGAGTCATGTCGTGAATCACGTAGGGTGCCAGTTCTGACGAATTTATGATCTATAAGATTGGGTAATAATTAAAGCTCTGTTTTCTGGGAAATAAAGTATAAATATGCGGGTTTCGTAATATGTACGTTATTAAATTAAATCGATTATCGATTAAACAGACCGATCAAACAGACGATTCCAAGTGAAGAAGGAATGCTTTGATATCCGAATTTTCTAAGGAAATTACGCCCGCTTCATGAATAAATGTGATGAAAATTAAATTAAATTACTACGAATCCAATGAAATTATTTAAATAAATAAAACAGTATACAATATTATAATAAATTATTGTATATATATATATATATATACATAACTATCTCGGAAATTAATTTAAATTAAAACAGTTTTATAATGGCATTTTTATTAATTCCATATTATTATCGAATAACGGTACAAAAACAACAGTTGTATAATTCATTCTTTCCTTAAAAGTTTCTCTTCTATCTTTTTTGGTTTGTTATCTAAAGCCATTATTTAAAAAAAAACCTGAGCAATGTCGCTATGTCTTGCAAAATTCATGTCAATATTCGATTGTCGTTAATTTTTTGATTTTTTTATAACTCATCTGTTATTTTTTAATTTTATTATTTTTATATTTCACACGATCTGTAAAGTTCAGTGTTAAGTATAATTTAATTTATACATTTTATATAATACACAAACAATAAGTGCAGACATAATATCATTAGATATTATGGAATAAAACCCATGTCTGTCTGTCTGTCTGTCTGATCGCGATAAACTCAAAAACTACTGAACGGATTCTCATGCAGTTCACCAGTAGATAAAGTGATTCATTAGGAAGGTTTAAGCATATAATTTGTCAAGGTTTTTATATTATCAGGGCGGGACAACGACTGCCGGGCCCACTAGCGAATTATATAAAAAATACTTCGTAACATCGACCTGTGTTTAAAACCATATTTAATAAGTTATCTAACAATAACCTTTCACGGAATTTGTTGCCATAAACAAAGTTACAATGTGAACTAAGTGATTTTTATGTTAATTTGTAAGTAATTTTATTACACTTATTATTTTTTAATAATGTACTCGTAAGTGATGATGATTGTTCCGACCAATTTCGGCCATGGCGACCAACGCTCAGATGCGCAGGATATATTAAGGTGCACAAGTGTCCGCGTAAGTCACATGTGCACATACTCGTCCGTTTTTCTAGACCCGTTACGACCGGAGAAGGACTCAGGTACAGTATCATGGTGAGAAAGTTACAAGGGATCAGTACTATCTCGTACTCCATTAATCGCCTTTTACGATACCCACAGGAAGATATGGGGTGGTGCTATTCTACTCTGCACCACACGGCATCACGGCACTCATAAGTAAAGCTATACTGTAATTACTACGTATTTAGTAGTATTTATATGGAAATAACGACTTTGACAATTTGTTAAAAAGTATCCATAATTTTCTACAAGACTCTATTGCTAACATAATATAAAACGGTTCTCAGGATTAGGGTAAAATTGATTTTTGCGAAAATTAAAAAAAAATAGGATTATTTTTAATTAATACAGATCATTTGTAATTTTGTTGGCACATTACACAACATGTTCGGTTATTCTTCCTTAGTAACATAAATTAATTCCATAAAAGAATAATTTAGGAATCATACAAAACCTCCTTACACTCCTTGCTAAATGGAAAAAAGTTTAGAGGCGTTTTTTTTTTGTAAAATTACATTTGAGAGTAAGCTATGCATATAAGTAAAATTGATTCGATTGATGAATTTATTGTCCAAGTTTATTTCCAAAATGGCTGGACCAATTTTGACGAGTCTTTTACTGGCATATAAAGAATTTAAAAGTATTGCTGTATATATAATTATGCTTCTGCAAAGGAGCGAAGAGATAACGATAGAATTTAATAGAGCAAATGTAAGATTGATAAAATGAGAAAATAACAATTAAAAAAGTAAAAAGAGCCCGCAAACAATTCATGTAAAACATGCAATTCCTATGGAGGAGTAAAAAAAAATTATGTTTAAGGGAAAAAAATTGCAAGCACCAGCAAGTTTGTTACAAGGTTGATAATTGATAACGGAACTCTGATCCAATTAACGATGGCTTGTATTTATGTATTTATTTATTTGTTAGAATAAATTTTAATATATGGTTTCTAATCGATAATCGGACACCTGAATTTTTTTTTAGTATTGATATTTAACGTACCGAACCTGGCAACACTGCAGATATTACTTCCATAATACCATATAGTTCGGATCTGCGTACCAATAAATAATACTATTTGAAATCAAACAAATATGTAGTGATTTTTACTTTTAAATACAGTAAAAAATAACACAGCTTATAAGATTACAACATATAAATATTTTGAATGCAGTGAACCTTTTCATAAGTCTTCAATATCTTTGTATCAATTTAAGATAAGCGTTCACAAATTAAGATAATTGTAATTAAGTAAATATAGCGACCATCACGAAATTGATAACATTTTTATATGTTGCTAAAAACAAATATTTTAATAAAACATTATTCAAAGGTCAAATTATTCACATTTGCTTGTAAATATACAGAATATTATAGGGAATAAAGTACTATTAGTACCATGCTATGCTAAAAGAAATGTAGGACAGTAAAACAGCTATTATAGTCAAATTAGGTCACACGCGTACACATGCACTGTATATCAACAGGCAAAGATTAAAACGAGAGAAAACTTTCATTCAAAATTTACATACTAATTCAAAAAAATTACATTATATCAAGCAATGTGCAAAACAAATTCGTTATCATGTTAAGAAACTTTTAATACTATCTATTTCAAGAAAATACTGACGCATCTATATATTTTAATTAAAGTAAACATGCGCTTTCTTCAGTTGTAATATAGTTGCCAAATACACAAACTGGACAAGTTCACACCTTTACTCAATTATCAATTAGCATAAAATTTACGTATCTCTAGCTACGTTTATTATATGTACCACAGTGAGAGGTATAAGCAAACAAACATCACTGATATGAGATTTATATCATGCAAAAGATAATAAGTATGTTGTTTAAATCATCGTTAGATCGTATTTGATGATGATTTGTTTTCATTGAATGCATTTTACGTCGAGGTCACTGAACTCGACAGCATGGACATATTTACGCCCCCCGCCTATTCACCACCCCATGAAAATACCACGCTCAAGGGAAACACGATCACATTAAAATATTAATAAATCACGTATAACCACATACCCGGGCTTCCACAGTCGGCACAAACATTGTTTCCACTTTTCTTTTGCAACTCCTGTAATAATTTCTGGTTATGATCTACCATCGTGGAACTTTTGCATCAATAATGAAGACATACACGCTAATGTACGTCGCCACTCGAAAGGCGAACGGCTCGAACGAACGCGTTCTGTGCCACTGCGCGAGGGAGCGAGCGAGACTTCGACCGACGTGCGACGAATCGGTTCAACAAACCCCATTTTGGAATGCCGTTACACTCGCACGCATACGATTTCTGTACGTCCGAATGAGATGGAGAGGTCTAGTTTCGTTATATGAATGAAACCAGTGTGTAGTGGACGCTAGTGGATTACTCGTAAAATCTACTTGTGTGCGTAAGTGTACATGAGATGGCGTAGTTTGCGTAGTAGAAATAGCGACCGTATGTATTGTACATACGTAGATACGTGATGCGATCATGCGACACGAATACACATACGCTAGACTCGCGTAAATACATGTAAATGGTGGGAAAGAATCTATTACGGACGAGTCTGTCTATAAATAAATAATTATTCTACGAAATTCCGCGTGGGTAATTAAATATAGTAACGATCGAGCGCTTGCGACAAACTCTGAGACATTTCTGCATATAATGAAAACAACAAAATATTCATGATTTTAACTAAAGCGAAAGGTCAAATATCATTTCTGATGTAATGTATTTACACAATAAATAGTGTACCTAAAAAGTAATGAAATAATATATTATTATCATCATTATTATTATTATAATAATATTAATTATTATTATTATATAGTATTTTAAAAAACAAAGTCCCCTACCGCGTCTGTATGTCTGTTCGCCATAAACTCAAATACTACTGAACGGATCTTAGTGCGGTTGTCATCAGAGCATAGTGCTTCATGAGGAACGTTTTGGTATATAATTTGTGAAGGATTTTTTTTATAATCAGGGCAGGGCAGGGACAAGGTCTCCTGGGCACGCTAGTTTATGGCATAAATTAATTAAAAAAAAATACAATATATATATTCGTAAAAAATATTCTTACTTTACTATTATTATAAACAGTTAATATTTGTGAATCTATCCAGAATTACCTACTGATTCAACTCTACAAAATTGTTTATAGAAAATACTTGTAAGCTTCGGTATGCCCGAATACTTCTGTATTGTTATTATCGTGAAATCGCTAGCGGTTGATAGTCTAGCATATATTTAAAACTTTGAAAACCTAAATAATTATCATATCGAAGTATTTCTTAATACATAATAATTCTCAATAATATTAATGTTCTTAATGCATCAGAGAATAAGTAGTTATCGAGCGTACGCTTTTAATTTCGAATTCATTTCTAGGGCGCAGGACGACACGTCCCGCGAACGGTTCTGTAGGACGCCAATTGTCCCGTTATACTAGGAAGTAACAACTAGGGCGGCGGTAAAGGGACCAATTCCGCGAATTCCCGGTATTTGCAGGATCATAGACAATAGTAACCAATTTAACATAAATTAACAAAAAGAGTCTATCTATTAGTAACTAAAAATATATATTACAATGGGTTATCTCGTGTCGATGCCCGTAGGCTCCATTGGGTTAATATTCAAATATATCATGTATATTAAATTAGAGGCACAAAGGAGGCGAGTTCAATATGATACCAACATATGATTTATAGTATTAATTGTTTGATACTTTACCTTAAAAATGTGACTTAAAATCGTTAATATTATAATTTTGCATACAAGTATAGATTATTATGATTATTAGATTATTCAGGAACTACATCGTAGGTAGTCTATTTAACCTTTGGCAAATTATTATTATTGCAGATGTTACTTATGCCGTATCTTTATATTATTTTATAGTTTTGTTTTCTAATGGCTAATATTTGTCATTTTCTAATTTGAATATTTTAACTCTGAAAAAATAACTGTACAAGTTACACTTTGAAACAGTACAAGTATAACTCGTACAGTTTGAAGCTGAGACTTCTGTGTTTTAGTCCAGTCACCGGTGAAGATGTTAAGACCTTGCTAGGTCAATAGCGTAGTCAGTTAAAAAAAAACTTCTATGTTTGATTGGAAACACTGTTGTTGCTCCACTTTAACTCTTCTATCGAATTCAATCTTTTGTTGATAGGTCGTTTGATTGTCTGTGATAGAACAAACAGATGTTTACAATAGTAGGATATACATTGAGCCGAAATATCATATATGAAGCCTCGAAATAATGGTTATAATGCGGCTCAGGCGGAACGTGACAATGAGTCATGCTTTTTCGTGCGTGCAGTCGGACGGAATCGATTTATAAGATCACGTCAAAATGTCTCTACTAAAACAAAACATAAGTTTAAAAAATGCTCTTTGAATAAACTTCATTTTTTTATTGCTTATATTTGGCTCTTTTGGATGTTGAACTGGCCCACCACTGCCCCAGTCGATACACAACAAAATATATGAGCAAATTGCAACCAGTGTGTCAAAGATCGATGAAGATATAAAAGCTCATAAGGCAAACAGGGGATAGAGAGGTCGAAAAAAAGAAATAAAGAACCATTGTACTTCATTATTTTTGTTTCCAAAATGTCTAACTATCTATACATATAATAAGAAGTTAAATCTAACGTGTCAGTAATTTTTAGAATTTTGTGAAAAAAATTGTTGCACGTGTCTTGGAATAAGTAATAAAATACATTTGTAGATATGTCTGTATGTCTATCTGTTTGTCTGTCTGTTTGTTTGGACACGGATCACCGCTAAGTACTGTGTTCACGATAAAACCTCATCAAGAAATTCACAAAGCATTTTCTCGAGTAACATATAGTTTCATTAAAATCGGTTTACTATATAGTAAAATTATTGTAATTTTTAACGTCGACGCTACATTAAGTACGTGAGAAAATTAGATAAGTAGATGGATTTGATACATTCAGATGTTTTATTAGCCATTGTTTTTTTACATTAGGTTCCAAACGGACGGAGTCGCGGGCACAGCTAGTCTAATATAAATATCTTTAAAAATTCTACCAAGTACATGTTTTTTTTTGTAATACTATAAATTGATTACAATTGGAATATAGCATTGTAAATAATGCATATGTAATGTTAATAGTTCCATTGACATATCATTTTATTTGCATTTTTTTTCTATTATAGTTTTCATATTTTATATTATTATAATGTTTTAATGTATCTTATTATATAATAATAATTTTTTTTTATGCTATTGGCAGCAAACGAACATGCGGGTCACCTGATGGTAAGTGATCACCACCGTCCATGGACACCTGCGACACGAGAAGAATCACAGATGCGTTGCCGGCCTTTGAGAAAGGAATAGGCTCGTTTTTTGAAAAAAGGCAGATTGTATTGTTCTGGAAACGCTGCCGCTGGGAGTTCATTCCAGAGAACTGTCGTACGCGGAAAAAACGCACGTGAGAAGCGCACAGTGCACGACTTCCAACCATCGAGATGACACTGATGGAATTTCAGTCCCTGACGAGTCGTTCTGTAACGGAACTCAGCAGCAGGTATCAATCCAAACAGTTCTTCAGAGCATTCTCCGTGGTAGATCTTATAGAGGACGCAAAGCGACGCAACGTCCCTACGAAGCGCCAGAGTGTCTAGCCTTAAGGAGAGCACCTGGTTGCCGATGATTCGAGCCGCTCGACGTTGGATTCGGTCAAAAGGAAGTAGGTGACATTGAGGTGCTCCGGCCCAGAGGTGGGAACAATATTCCATGTGTGGACGGACTTGCGCCTTATAAAGCTGAAGGCGGTGATCCGGTGTGAAATACCGTCCTGCTCTGTTAAGAACACCTAATTTTTTTGAGGCCAGTTTTGCTCTGCCTTCCAAATGACCACCAAACTGAACGTTGCTTGATATATCGACACCCAGGATACTGATTTTAGGCTTGGCGACTAAGGGGACTCCCTGAAAGATAGGAACTGCGTCAAAGAGGGTCTTTTTTGCGGTGAAGATACAGACTTGCGTTTTAGTGGGGTTGAACTCGACCAGATTTTGTTTTCCCCAATCTGAGACACACTCGAGAGACGTCTCTATCTCATACACAAGTCTATTACGGCTCTCATAAACGCGTTCTCGAGAAACACCTGCACGACTGGTATAAAAAGAATCCACAGTACTGTCATCTGCATAGCAATGAATGTTACTGATTTGCAACAAATCATTGATATGCAGGAGAAATAGGGTGGGAGATAGAACACAGCCTTGCGGGACACCAGCACTCACAGACCTAAGATCCGAGCATGCTCCGTCAACGACGACTTTTATGCTCCGATCCGTGAGAAAACTAGACACCCAATTGCATAGTTTCTCGGGGAGTCCATACGAAATCAGCTTCGTGAGGAGCGCATTGTGCCACACTCGATCGAAGGCCTTAGCAACATCCAAACTAACGGCTAGGGCCTCCCCCTTATTTTCAACTGCTTCCGCCCATCTGTGAGTCAGAAAGGCTAGAAGATCACCAGCTGAGCGGCCTTGACGGAAACCGTATTGGCGATCATTAATGAGCTGGTTATCTTCTAGATACTTCAGGAGCTGGCGGTTGATGCAGGATTCCATTATTTTACAGAGTAGGGAGGTAATGGCAATAGGCCGATAATTGGATGGATCCGAGCGGTCGCCTTTTTTATGAATCGGGTGCACTAAAGCGCTCTTCCAGATATTAGGGACAAGGCCTGCAGAATATGAGCGCCGAAAAAGATGTGAAAGAACCGGAGCTAGTTCCGGAGCACATGTCCTAAGCACAATTGCGGGGATTCGATCTGGCCCACTCGACTTTGAGATATCCAAAGAGAAGAGTGCATTGCGTACAGCTCTTTGCGAAAACCGAATATTAGGCATCGAGCTTTCGCAACGTGGTAATGAAGGTGGTAGCTTCCCTTTGCAATCGAGAGTCGAGTTGGACGCAAAAAGGCAACTAAGAAGATCGGCCTTGTCTTTAGCGTCATGGGCCAACGACTCGTCTTCCCTCCGCAATGATGGAAAGGATGGTCGACAGAAATTTCCAAGGACAGCTTTGGCTAGAGACCAAAACGTCCGTGTTCCCGATGGGAGACGAATCAATTTCTCACCAATTCTGTCAATGAAGGTGGACTTAGCCAAGGCGATTGCACTTTTGTAAGACCTGGAGGCAAAGTTGTACTCCTTTTTTAATGCGCTGATGTTTACATCTTGTGATGCCACTGCATTTACCCAGGCCCGGTAGCATTTCTGCTTTCGACGGCAGGCCATTTTACACGTGCGACCGAACCAAGGTTGAGATTTGCCTCCGATGGGTATCATGGAGCTCGGAATAAACAGGCCCATTCCTTGGAGTAGGATGTCGGTTATACTATTTGCGATGGCATCTGGATCATCTAGCGAGAAGCAAACCTGCTTCCATGGGTACGAAGCGAAAAAAGTACGCAACCCATCCCAGTCTGCTGATCTGTAGTGCCAGACTTGGCGTCTGCCCTCAGACCGTGGACGAAATGGACGTGTAAGAGGCACAGATGTCCGGATCAGGCAGTGATCCGACGAGCCCAGAGGGGACTCGACGTTTATCTGGTAACTGTCCGGATGAGACGTCAGCAGAAGGTCCAACAGTGAAGGCATATGATTCTCCACATCCGGTACTCGCGTAGGTGAGGCGACCATTTGTGTGAGGGAATATGCTAGGGAAAAATCAAAAACAAATCGCCCCGCGTAATCGGTAGTACGTGAACCAAGCCATTCAACATGATGGGCGTTGAAGTCGCCAAGAACCACGACTTCCGCGGAGGGGATCTGATGAAGGACTGAGTCGATCGCCATTTGCATGTGCTCCATAAGGCGGTTGGTCTCTAAGTCACCACTATGCGACCTGTATACGCAAGCATAGATGCGCGGGTGGTCTGCGCAATCCACACGGAGAATGATTAGTGACAGATCTTGACCTTCAAGATTGACCAGACGACGGACGCAAATATCCTCCCGGATAAATGCGCAGACCCCGGCTCGAGGCATGAAGGCCTGCTCAATGCTGTAGCCAGGATACCGCAGATATGTAATGTCTGACGGGGAAGATATCTGCGTCTCAGTTAGGAACATCAAGGCCGGCTTTTCCGTCTCAAGGTGATGGTGGACGGAATTAAGGTTAGAGTGTATTCCCCTTATGTTACAGAAGTCCACACGTAGCATGGAAGGGGGTGCCGACAATTTTTCCGTTTTGTTTTCCCTGGCCGATATGACGAGCGGAATTTTGCCCACCCCAGAATACGAAGGGCAGCCTGAGCGGGTACGCTCAGGGGGGGATTCTCCTACACTGTGAGTGTCGGTACCCCCCTGGGGTAAATGTTTCTTTAAAACCGCCATCATATTTTGGGAAGGGAGAGGGAGGGCCTCCGGCGCTCTCACTTACTGGACCAAACGCAATAGTACAAGTACTGTTACTTCAAGCCAATTTCCTGTGAGAGGGTGGTACCCCCCCGGACGAGCCGGCCCATTCATGCTGAAATCCACATAGGGATACAGCCTGGCTCTACCACTACATATATTACATATATTATTACTGAGAAGACTGTGAAACCACGAATTCTGAAAAAAAAACCCTGAAAATACAGTCGTCGGGAATAGTCTAAACTTGGCTAGTTTTCTGTTACATAAAAATGGCAATATAACAAGCAAACCATACTCTTGAAGAAATTCGTTTTTAACCGGAACGGTTATGCCGCTCAAGCAGACACTATAAATAATAACTATATAATAATAATCATAAGTACAATGGTACAACAAAATAATCCCAAGGAGGGTTGATGTCAGGCAGGCGGCCGATCGTAAAAATTAAGCCAAATCATATAGCACAACATGACAAACATGTTGTACCGACCCTACTTATGTGGGATAAGGGTAAGAAGAAGAAGAAGAATTGGAATATGGTTTTCTTTACATAAATTATGTAAATAGGAATACTTTTCAACGGTAGGTATCCAAAGTAGAAATCGTAATGTTTTAATAATATTATGTCTAAATTTCTTACCTTGAAAGAGAACATGGTGAGGACATCTGAATTTCTGAATAGATACCTGTTTAATAAATGTTCTTATAACAACACTGTATGTGGATAAAATATGGAACTGCTATAGTCTTTGAAATTGCCATACGTTTTAGGATTGCATTGTAGGTAATTAAAGATGGTAGAGCCACGTTGATGACATTACTGGTTTCAGCATAAATGGGTCGGCTCGCTCGGTGTAGTACCACCCTCTCACAGAAAACCGACGTGAAGTAACAGTGCTTGCATTGTTGCGTTTCGTTCGGTCAGAGATAGCGCCGGAGGCTCACCTCCCCTCACCTCCCAACCCCTCTACTCGTCCCTTCCCCCAAATACAGGCTGGCAACGCATTAGCGACTCCTCTGGTGTTGTTAGTGTCTATGGACGGCGGTCATCACTTAACATCAGATGACCCGCCTGTTCGTTTGCCTCCTATCATATAAAAAAAAATCCCGCATGGGAAGAGGACCCAGCAACGAGCCATATAGAGACTGTTACTATAATAGTACTAGTTGATGCTGGCGACTTTGTAAAAACACCGCCATGATCTAAATACTAGAAACTGTAACAAACTGGTCATTCCTTGTTTCAGACTCAGTAAAACCAATAACAGTTTGTAGGTAATTGTGTTAGATTCTACAACAAAGTTCCAAAGCATATTGCCGGCTTTTCGGACTGTAGGCTTAAGTACCATGTCGAGCGGGCTTTGGTGTCATAAGGCTATTATAGAGTCGATCAATATGTAAACGACGGTGATGTCTGGAATTGACTCATCTCTGTGCATCCACTAAAAACGATTGTAACATATAATATATAGGAAATATCATCATCATCTTACCCTTATCCCACTTAAGTAGGGTCGGCACAATCCCTTTCAGCAGCGGCTCAAGCTTAGGTCCGTTCCCTCGGCGTGGAGTCCTTGAGTGCGATGCTCGCGCAATACAGTGACACAAAATCTTACATCATTGCAACAACATTACACATATCACCTCCACACACGTGCACGCACACATGCTTACACATAAAAGTGGAAGGGTTTTTTATTTTTGTTTTTCCATTATTGAACTGAAACAGTTTAGAAAAATTATCCAACACAAAATACATATAAGAGTTGTTGAGGTATGTATGCTTGGTACACATATATGTTTCAATAACTCATATAAGTGTGAATATGTAGCTAAGCTTAGGTTGGCTCAAATAGGTCGCGAATTTCATGAATCAGGTAACAGCCCAAGCCGAGGTGTGCCGCGCACCCCTAAGCTAGTTGTCAAAATAAAATCGGCTGAGTGCCTTAAGCGCTCGCCTTAGTAGTTCGGTGAAGCTGTTAAGGTCTTGCTAGGTTAAAAGCGTAGTTAGTTCGAAAAAACTCGCCTATCAGTTTTCATCTCTATATTCACACCTTTTACATACAATCCATCCATACCTTTTCGGTCTTCCTCTACCCCTATATCCATCCACCATCATACTCAAAGCTTCTCTAGTTACATGGTCTTCATCTCTCCTCATAATATGCACATAGCATGCTAACCTATTACTCCTCAGCTTCTCTGTCACTGGTGCTATTTTCGAAATTCCTTAGTTTTGACGTTCATAAATGCCTAAATTTAATAAAGTATTTTTGATTTTGTTTTTGAAAAATAGTTTTGTTGCTCCATAAGAACTATGTTGTTATCTGGATTAAATTTGAACGGGTTTTTAATTTGCAATTTTGTCATTAGTACTGCAACCTTCTAACCTATTTTAAAGTACCTTTTTAAAATGTTATGATTACTGCTTAAATACTATGTAAAAGCGTAATGATACGTAGCCTGAATAATATATATCCTTCTCACTGTCCTCTTTAAACCAATAGAAGTCTCGTTAGAATAGGTGCAATGGCCTAGGAGTTTTCCTAACAAATAGCAGATACTACAATATTATTTATATGTATAGATATCCGGCGAACACACGCGATGTCATCTGCGTTTTTATATTTATCATTGACTAGCCTCTGCCCACGACTTCGTCCGCGTGGAATAGTTACTTTAGGCTAACGCTAACACGCAGTGGAGTCTCTTATCAGGGCCAAAAGCCCCGATTTTTAAATATTCTTCATTCGTACTCCGCTCCTATCAGTCTTAGCGTAATGATATAAAACCTATAACCTTTATCGATAAATGGGCTATATAACACTGAAATAATATTTTTAATCGGACCAGTAATTCCTGACATTACCCCCTACAACTTCACAAGCTCACAAACTTTACCTCTTTATAATATTAATATAGAAGTATAGATCACACTATACATATTGTTCTGTAACCTCAACGCTTGATGCAGCGCACGCCATATCACATATATCTCAGCCTGAAACGATTTTTCCCAATTTTCTTTACATTCAATTTTCAATATTATCATTATATTTTACTAATTGCAAAAATATCTTCATAAATTATAAACTATTTGTTATAATGTATAAGCTACATTACTGTAATGTTTCATTACAAATCCTTACAGTAGTTTTCGCATGAAAGAGTAATGATCATCCATCCCAACAATATTTCTCGTATATATCTCGTAATACTACCATTATTTGCTTGTAGCTTAGCTCGCACTAATGTACATTTAATCTCTCCCAAATAACAGTACATCTCGGGATGGAAATGTCATGTATTTTTTGTAACCGTGGATACAAAATTTCATGATGATCGGATGAGTAGTTAAGGACTGAAAACGTAACAAACAAACTTACATTCACATTTATCATATTAGCCATAGTCATGTTTACACATTAGGTGCAGATAGGTATATAGGTAAACATAGCTAATTGGAGTTACAATAATAAAGTTTTCGAAACAGAAGGAAAACCTACAATTTAAATATAATCGATGATGGTCTTATGGTAGCTATGCTAACGAATTTAGAATCAACTTTTTTAGCATCTATAATTTAAGTGACTTTTATATTACTTTCGCGTGTTTAATGAGTTTGTTTCAAACTGTGAACAAATAATATATTTTTCGCAACGAACGCCTATAGGTGTTACTCACGTTAGTTACTTTGATTTGAATTTAGCTAACGCTAACGTTACTGAGACTGAATCTCACCACGAACCAAGTATAAATATATTTGTGTCATATTACGCTATATAGATGAATCGCATGAACAATGCTTAGTTTAATGGCCTTCATGGTCTGTGGACTCTCATCTTTTCATACATATATATCAATTTGAGTAATAAGTTTTTTTCTTGTCTTTAACTTAAAGTTAAACTACTTTATGGCTTATATGTATATTGCAGGCGATAATCTAATAGTGCATAGGAACTTAAAATAGCAGTACGTTATTTTTATATGGTACAGAAAACGAAACGAATATTAGTTATATTATATATGACACTATGAAGTAGAAAGTTCATGGTTTTCGTATAATTAATAACTAAGAATCTTTCGTACAAATTAAATTATCGTTTTGTTGTATAGCGGTTTAATACGAAGTCTTTATTTCAAGTAATTACTGGTCATATGGCATAAACAGGATTTCTGTCTGGGATATCCCTGGCAGTTATTATTATTGATAACAATGTGACGAATAATCTTTGCCAATGGGTCATTAGTAAATTAGCCTCACTATTGTCGATATTAGTTGTATAGTCGTGTGTAAGCCGTTAGTTCACGTTTTGGTTGTTAAAGATAAATTACTCAGTTTATACAGCAATTCACTATTTAAGTAATTTTTAGTTTTGCTTTAAATTTAGTATAAACAAAAAAAACTAAATGAGATCTAGTTTCGGACCAAACCGACAAAAATTAATAAAGTACTCGAAAGAGTCGATGTTAGTATTCCACACCGATGGTCAATAGCGATTGAATAGTTTCTTTTTTATTGAACTACTTAATTAATACCTGTGTTGATTGATTGTATTTATCACTTCTTAAAAATAACGTCATTGAATGAAAAACAACTACAAAAAATTAGCGGCTCAGTTATTATTTTATTCTGTGGTTTCTGCCACAGTAACACTCATGTACAGTGTTGTCAGATCAGTAAAATCAAACTATAAAAATAATCTACATTATAGTGATCATTGTAACTTGGTCTTGTAAATGTGGATTTTATTGATCTATAAATTTATTAGGAAAATAATATAAGTCCTTATTATACATTTGGTAGTTTAGAATAAACTATTACAGTAATTCTTTACCGGGACTTATATATCTAAACAAATCTTGCTACTATTTATTCAGGTTGGCAATACATTGAATTTTTTTTTATTTCAATAACCAATAACATTACATTAACCTGTAATAATTTTTTTTAATGTATGTTATAGCTATTTTTATATATCTGTTGATTTAAACTTTATAAGAGTTATACAATATAGAGATACGACTAAAGTTTTTCCACTAATTCTCTATACTTTGTTTTGACAGCGCATTCTAACAATTTCAAGCTAGTGTTTCGAAGCGTATGTACAACCAAGTGGAGTGAATAAATAAAAATGACAATTATGACAAGGGATTAGTGAAACATTTGCGGATTTGTGTGGATGAATCTGTTTTTTTTTTTTAAAAGAATATTACTTACAGTTGATTACAGCAAGCTAAGGTTATAGAAATGGGGCGCCGATCAATAAATACCACGAAAAGTGGTAAATATATGAACCCCACGGATCAAGCACGTAAGTATTTCAACAGCAAATCATGTCTTGAATATTGGAAAAGAAATACTTTATAATATTAACTTTAGTAATGTAGCTTCATTGAAAAACTGATTAGACTACTTCTGTCCAAGACAACTTGACTTCCATTCTTCAGTAAATACGGTAGTACTGAAAGGATACCCCTAGACACAATTTCATTTTATAATATTGAGAAAGAGAAAAATCATTTTTTTTTATAGCTACTTTCAAATGAAATATGTAATACAAAATCCAGTAATATAGGGTAGAAGAGCTCACAAAACTAAAGGAAACGAATATTTCAGAGACCACATGTTAAAAATTCATACATATTAACATTATACAAATAAACTTCCCAGAAATGTCTATTCGATCAGTTTTTATGCAGTAGAACTGGGAGAGAACAGAATAACAGTAAAATCCTTATATAACCTACTAAATATTGTCACTTGCAAAATGTAAACAAAAATTGCTTATAAGAAACAATATCCATATCACTCTTAGTAAGTTCTTATTAAATTTGGAAAGGTAAAGAGAGGATTGTCGGCGGTGGAGATGGATGTTGGTGTGGGTTACAAAACCCCAAACCTGGCTCTGGGCTTTTCATTCTTCAATGTGATGGACTCGGCACTTGCACAATGAATCCAAAGAATGCTTAGAATTTCATTCCTTTGACACAATCTTTTTTGTTATATATAAGATGTAAAAATAATGTAAAATAAAAAATATTCTAAGAATGAGTGTGAAACTAGAAAACACTAGACTAGATATTAGATTGATAGATAGATATTAACATGTTCTATGCCAAGTGTACTGCTGCTGGTATACATTTCAGGCCATTAGCCAATGTAGTAAATGTAGTTCTGAATGTGTTAAATGTATCGTTCTGGTTTTATATTCAGGGAAGGAGGCGAGAAAAAAAGAATTAAAAAAAAACAAAAGACAAAGACAAATGGTGAGAGCAGCTGTACTTAAAATGAAAGATCCAACACAGATACTTGAAGAACTTCAAAAAATTGATGAAATGGGTATGTAAAGTGTAAAATTATCATATTATATTGATTAGTTATTAGGTTAGTTAACTAACATGTAAATAATAAAATTATAAGAAAGTTTAATTGGTAAGCAATTATTATAGTAAAGTCTTAGTAATCTGGCACATCAGTAGTCGGATATGTCCAATAGTCCGAGGCTCATGCTTCCCTTACCTATCACTATTTTGATTCAGTGCTTGTGGTATTAGTATAATATCTGAAAATTCAAAAATTCTGTACAGTTTTTCTAGGCAATCAAATAATCCAGACTTTCCAATAATAATCTGACACCTGGTTTTCTAATAGCGTGGGATTAATGAGATTCTAGTGTACTTTTTTTTCATATTTATTTATTCCATATACTCCTTTCACAGCTGATAATGTGTATTAAACAAAAAAAAAATTCAATCTATTCAATACGCCAATTACAAAGTTGACTTTTGAATTGACTTCCTGATGGACTTTCACAGTTTTGCAGGACTTTTGTATAGAGAGTCAACTACAAAATGACCATTTAAGCCTCTATAGTTTAGCCGCAAAAGATAAACAACTTTTAAAAAAATTATTAAAAATCCAAATTTGAATAATCCCTAGAAATTTAATTATTACAGATAGAAATTTGACTCAATGATTTTTTTGATGATAATTTCTTACTTAATGAGACCTGTCCATTCATTTTTACAAAATAAAATTTCATCACAGTTTGCAAGTGACAAAAATGTTCAAAAATTTTTTTCCCTATGTTATTTATATGGGAAAATTTAAAGTTCATTGGACGACCTCTAAAAATTGAAATTAAGAGCTATCCTTTGGACATAACTTTTGTTTGGATATATACTATGGTGTTATAGAGAGAGAGTGAGAAAAAAATATCAATTTTTTTGGTACACCCTATTTGGAGACGCACCATAAACATAATTTGTATAATTTTTTACAAAAACTTTAGCAGAAGTTAAAAATTAAATTATGGCTTAATAGAAACTAGTGGGCCCTGCGGCTGGTTTCCCGATTTGGTAATACAAAAAAATCTTGACAATTTCCTTCCTTATGAATTACTTTATCTACTTGTGAAACTGCATGAAAATCCGTTCAGTAGTCTTTGAGCTTATCGCCAACAAACAGACAGATGTGGCAGAGGACTTTCTCTAAAACATGTAGTGATGAGTTAAAACCTTTAACAATGAGCGACAGAATTTTCCACAACTTCTTTTTTTTTTACAGAATTTAATGTTTTACAACCTTCACCTCTGAATGAAAAAGTTTTAAAGGAAAAGAGAAAAAAACTAAGAGAAACTTTTGATAGAGTGCTCAAGATGTATGTAAGTAAATGGTATATTTTAAGAGGCATTATAATCTAAATGTGGTTAACCTAAGAAACGTATTTTTCCTAAATCATTTACATTAAATTTACAGTTCTAGGTTTTGCATAATTACAATGTGCTTATGTAGCATCATAAATGTCTACTTTTATTTCATGGTGTTTTTATGGAATTCATCAAAGTTATAAAAGCGGTGTAATCTTCATATAAACATTTTTTTTTGTCCCATGTAATTTTAAATCCGTAGTATTTTCTAAGATGCTCATTTTAATTAAGGAAGATTTTGATCTACATTAACTAAAATATTTCATTAGATAAGGGTTAATGCTATTTTGATGAAAATAGTATCACAACTATCTAATGCTTTCTTCATAATATCTAGAAAACAAAACTGGCTACTGTGGGTTATGCTTACATTTTAAACATAGACAATCAGAAATATTTCTGTAGGCATTTGTAGATGTAAAATTATGTGATATATTATTTTGGTGTATCATAGGGTTTAACCAGCGCTTTCGCTATATCCAATTTCCCTATATTATATAAATCTATTGTATATAAATCTAATATATATGTATAATTCAATTTGAAAGATCCCTAGAAATTTTTTGTTGATAATTTATTGCTTATGAGACCTATTCAATCATTTTTACAAAATTAAAGTGATAAGAGGAAAATACTTAGTAGGCTTTTGATGAGTTTGTGAAATATCTTGTTACGAGTTGAATGAAGCTTTCAGTTAAATAAGGTATCTTAATTTTAGTAAACTTTTGACTGTTTTAAAAGTGGATAAATATCATCTAAATACCATGTTTTGTGGTTTATATTAGTGAATATTGGTATATTTACTATATACTAACTGACCTGGCCACACGTTGGCTTGATTCAGTTATGACATGGTAATTAAAATTACGATAAAGTACTTGGTATTATGGGGTAATGAGTCTCACTAAAAGGCTAAAAACTGTTGAGGTAAAGAAAGGAGAGTTAATTTAAAATCCGATAGTGATTAAGGCAGTTTTTTTGGAAAATAAATTGGAGTTGTAAATGATATACAAAATTGAAATGTGAAGCCTTCTATGAGATATCTATAACAGTCAGTCCTACAGTTTTCTGTCAACAAAGTAATGTAATAGCGAATCCGTCCGAGACTGATGAAACTTTAATAATTTAATGAAAAAATATTGAGGTCATTAATTGGTATATAAATGATCCTATGTCTCAAGTAGAATCAAATTTTATATAAATACCAACTCTCGTGAACATTGATTCAGTAGTTTCAGAGTTCATGGTGGACAAACACCATGGCACTGGATTTATATATATTTAGATCTTATATAGATTTATGAGATGAAAGGATAAAATTAGTATTTTTAGTATTAAAAATCTGTGTTGATAGTATCAGTCAATCAATAAACAGATCATTGAAAACAGTAATTAATAAATAATATAAATAATAAAAACATAAATGATAACTGGTTTATTAATTTTTATCATATACTCGTATTTACTATTGTCTTATACAGGATAAAGATGATCCAGAAAAATGGGTGGATTTGAAGCGTCAGGAAATGGAATATGAAAAGAGGAGAGCTCATCTTATTTCCTATTATGAATCTGTGAAACATGCACAATCTGTGCAAGTTGATGATATCCCGTTACCTTCCATTCAAGTGAGTACATTTTTTTTGTATTATAGGTTTTGCGTTTAACTTCAATCTTGTCTGATTTATAAGTGTATTGATTTTGGGGTGTAAGGCGTGTCGAATAACATCGAAGACTTGAGACACCCAAGCCAACCTCACCTGCACGTGGTGCACCCTGCTGAATAACGAACGAGGCTATGGCGAAAGCGGTGTGGTAGGGTTTTACAGCCTGACTGGGTCGCAACCACCATGTATATGGCGAAAAAGCGCGTCATAGTAATTCGCTTTTGCGGGTCGCGTTTCGGGATGAGCCTGTGCATATCCAGCTTTTCGCAGGCCGGCATGACAGCGGCGACCGCCGATGGATACAGTGTCATTCGGTGGTCGCCATTGTTTTTGGATTGTACTGTGCTTACCATCAGGCACGGGTAGTCATTTTGTCGTGCTACAATAAAAAAAAAAGTGCCAAAAGGTAGACCGGGTTTGGCATAACCTATGATTAATTCTCAATTTGAAATTAGCTGTAGGTTATTACAATATGCCTTACTACCATATTATTGTGTAGTTATGTTTTTCTTATTAGAAAGCTTAGACTCATTGTATGGTTAAAACTTACATAGATTACTTTTTAATGTCCATATATAGTTATGACTACAGAACCATCATCATTTTTTAATTGTCTTAATATTTCGTAAGTTAATATAGAGAGTCACTTATACACAAAAGTGACTACTTTTATTTCCATCATACATACATACAAGGGTTGTTGAATTCTGTATGTTTCTAGCAATTATATTATAACTAAAAATGTGTAGATATATATTTTTATAAGTGCTTCGACAGCGCCATGTTGAAACTTGTTTAACCAGATTATTTTTTACAGCTGCCATGTCAATCTGCCCATATCTAAACAAAATATAACTATTTCTTTTTCACCACCGATTTTGAGAATATGCCATCTTGCTTCCACATGTTATCTAAGACAGTGTGGCGTTATAATATTACTTTATGTATGTGTGCATTATCATGAAAAAAAAATTAATAGTACGTGTCCTACTTTTTACCACTGACCCATAAAAAATCAACTTCATCTCTCAATGAACATGGGGAGTTACTTTTATACAAAAGTTACTTCTTTTACATCCACCACATACAGTGGTTAAATTCTGGATGTTTCTAGATGTTCATGTTTTTTGTTTATAGTAAGTACACAGACATTCTATAATATAATGTGTTTATGTTACGTTATTATATGAATGAATCTCGTTCCACTATCTTTCCTCATCAACTGCTAGTTAAATAAACTGTAATAAATTATATTGTATTTGCTTTTCAGGTGCCTGATAATTTGATGTTTGGCAATTTGCCATCACAAATACCGCTTCCTTTGGATCCTGCACATCCAAATGGATTTGTAAAATCAATTCTGAAAAAGGATACTGTATATAAAGTAAGTATACAATTTTGTTATTTGCCATGTTTGGTTTGTTGAATTATGTTATTGCCTCTAAACATTCTCTAAGAATTGAAATGAGACAAGCAGAATTATAATAACATAAAGTATAATCTTATATTAATAACTAGTAGTAACCTGTGGTTTCGTCTGCATTATTTATTATCTAAAAATATATCTTATGTACACGGGAAAAAACTTAAAAGGTAAAAATTTATTGTATAAAATTTCTTTGTAAACAATGTTATCAATTTACAACCCTTCTCCTGCGCTTGCGCACCACATCACTTGCCCCACGCCATAAAAACACACATCGCAATTTCTTAAAACTATATTAACATTGTATTGAACAAAGATATTGTGATAATTGTTTATTTAAATAAAGATTAAGTGTCTAAAAAGTAAACCTAAAGATTGATCGTAGTTTATCGAACTGTTTTTCATGGTGCATTCAAAAATACATCTATCAGTTTATTTATCTATACTAATATTATGAAACTGGAGGGTTTGTTTATTTGGTTGGACGGGCTAATTTCAGAAACTACAGGATCAATTTGAAAAATTCTTTGAGTGTTAGATAGCTTATTTATCGAGGAAGGCTATATATGGCCACGCTAAGACAAATAAGAGCGGAGCACCAATGAAGAATGTTTCAAAATCTGGGTACTTTTTCCTTTTGAGAGTTTCCACTGCGTGTTAGGGAACTATTTCAGGCGGACGAATTAGTGGGCAGAAGTTAGTTTATATATAAAGAAGGTAGTATTTTCATAAATAAACTTGTATTTCAGGAGAAGCCATCCGGTGTGGAACCACCTGGTGTGCCTCCGGGTCCACCGGCTGACTTTGTGGCGCTTCTAATTGAAACAAATTTGGATGGAGCTAAAAAGAAGAATCTCCGCTTTTCGGACATGCCTGATGAAGGTCCACCAGGAGAAACGGTACAATAGACTAAATTAATTAAAATAAGAAACTGGCATTGGCAGGAAATAAGAAAAATAATTTAGGGTATAAATCATTAGAAAATAATAAAAAATAGTGTACACCTCTTTAAAAGGTCGGCAACGCACTTACGACTCCCCTGGTGTTCCTAGTGTCTATGGACGGCGGTGGTCACTTAACATCAGATGACCCACCTGTTCGATTGCCTCCTATGATATTTGAAAAAATCCCTGCTTTCCTGGCAAAAAGGTGTAAGAAGATACCATGGGGCTTTAGTCCGTGTGAATTGAACAATCCATCCTCAGCTGGACGGCGGGATGGATATCCTTTACTGATTTCCCCATAAAAAATAATAGTTTACTAAATTTTATTTTCTGTTTTTTTAGATAGATTTTTTATGAAAGCGTGTTTTTTTAAACTATTATTTATTTTTCGTTTTTTAGTTCAATTTTATTAACTTTTTTTTTTTCAAATTATTGTATTGTCATCGACTTTTGACAGGTGTGCAAAGTTTGAATTAAATCTGTTCGTTCAAAGTAGGACAAAATCGAGCTCAAAGGGGTCGGTTACATACATACATACAGGTGAAGCTAATAAAAAAGGGTGATAAAAAAGGGATAGTGTCCATATGTGAATCCCTTTTGAGCCATTGTCGCTTGAAATATTCTCGAATGTTCTAGGCGCCACCACCGAAAATGCCTCAGCCAGCACCACCGGCTACAGAGAATTTGGACGGTGAAGCCGTCGAAGAGATGGATTCCGCTGCTCAGCCTACTTCAGCGAAGGTGGCTCCGAAGCCGACGTCGCTTCAGCAGCGAATGTTGGCGCTCTCTGGCCAAAATATCGATGACTTTATGAAGGAAATGGAAGAGGTGCACAGGAAACGGGAAAGAGACAGAGCCGCGGATTTGAGTGCAAGGTACTCTAACTTAGCTTTTGTAAAACTCGTGTTTACTCGTGTCCTCGATTGCGTTAATTTAAATTTGATCTTCTTCTTCTACTTACCCTTATCCCACATAAGTAGGGTCGGTACAACATGTTTGTCATATTGTGGTATATGATTTGGCTTTTAATTTTTACGATCGGCCGCCTGCCTGACATCAACCCTCCTTGGGATTATTTTGTAGTACCACTGTATTTATGATTATTATTATATAGTTACGAAGTCTGATGGGCTCTTTTAGCCTTACAATTTTTCGTTCCGGTTAAAAACGAAGTTCTTCAATATTATGGTTTGCTTCTTATATTGCCATTTTTATGTAACCGAAAACTAGCCAACTTTAGACTATTCCCGAGGACTGCAGTTTCTGGGTTTTTTTTCAAGATTCGTGGTTTCAGAGTTTTCTCAGTAATAGTAATATTATATTAGATATAATAAACCATTATAAAAAAATAAAATATGAAAACTATAATAGAAAAATAAACGCAAATAAAATGACATCGTTAATTTAAATTTGATCTATAATTCTTAAACAGTACATGTTTCGGGGTGTAAGGAGTGTCGAATAACATCATAAGACTTGAGACACCCAAGCTAACCTCACCTGCATGTGGTGCACCCTGCTGAATAACGAACGAGGCAATGGCGAAAGCGGAGTGGTAGGGTTTTACAGCCTGACTGGGTCGCAACTACCATGTATATGGCGAAAAAGCCCGTAATAGTGATTCGCTCCTGCGGGTCATGTTTTGGGATCAGCCTGTGCATATCTACGTTAGTGTTAGTGTGTTACTCGGTGGTCGCCATTGTTTTTAGATTGTACTGTGCTTACCATCAGGCAGTCATTTTGCCGTGCTACAATTAAAAAAAAAAGAAAAGGTATAATATGCCCTTTTCTATAACCCTTATAATGTATATGCAAAATTTTGTGATTTTTCGGTATACTCGAATTTCCCTTTAGAGGCACTGCGTGACCTGCGTGCTCCCACAAAAAAAGCCCTGGGTTAAGCGCTTTAAAGCGTAATGCAGATGTTCAAGACAGCAACTCTGATTTCAAAATATGTGTTTATTGGACAGGTTAAGCGCTTTAAAGCGTACTGCTGGTGCTCGAGACAGCGACTCCGACAGCGATACGGACACGCCGGCAGCCCCGCCACCGCCGCAGCCACAAATCCATGCTGACTTTACGTTGGAGCCACCCGGTGCTGAAATGAGACCGATGCCACCACCGCTAATGCCACCCGGTACTGTCTCACATACACTGTTTAACACCCAATAGATTCATATTTATTTTCATCAATTTAATTTTATCAATGATATTATAAGTTAAAAAGCAGTGCCTTGCCTTGCCTTGCAAAACAGCGCCTTGTTAAAAATTTGGCTGACTAGCTTATTTTTGACGCCTGCCCCGTCAATCCGCCCGTATCGATGCAAAATATAACTATTTCTTTCACCACGGATGTTTAGTATGTTGTATATGTATATATATTTTAATATCAAAAGCATTATAACTTAAAAATGTCGATAGGGGACCGGAATGAAACCGCCATGAAGGCAATAACGTCTAAAACAGTTAAATAAATATATATATATATATATATAAAAAACTACCCAATAGATGCTCACAAATACGATTTTTAACTTACATATTAAATAAAACGATAGCAAAAAAATGGTGCGGACTGAGAGTGTGCAGATAAGAAAGAGAAAAAAAAAAATCAAAAGCAGGCAAACGAACAGGTGGGTTAGCTGATGTTAAATGATCACCACCGTCCATAGACACTAGCAACACCAGGGGAGTCGCAAGTGCGTTGCCAGCCTGTGTAAGGGCCTCCCCCTAGGCGTATTTAGGGAAAGGGGGCAGGGAAAAGGGAAAGGGAGAAGGGAGGTGGGCCTCCGGCGCTCTCACTGACCGAACGAAACGCAACAATGCAAGCATAGTTACTTCACGTCGGTGTTCTAGGAGAGGGTGGTCTGTGATATGTTATCTTACTTCCACACTTGTCTAAGACAGAATATAATAGCATTATATATATAATAGCATTATATATATAATAGCATTAGAATAGTACTTTACGTATGTGTGCGTTATCGTGCCGTTTGTTTTGTCAAAATATCATGTAGATAACGTATCTACAGTTTTTTAGTTATAATATCATTGAGTGTAAAAGTTCAGAATAAAAGAAATTGGCGACTTCTGTGTTCATTATAATTAAATTGATTTAAAACAGTATTCGCACTTTTTAATGTGAAACATCTAGTGTCTTAGTCTGGGTATAAAATTGATTCTACATTGACTTAACCATGTAACTGTCAGATTAGTTTTAACGCCATCTATCCGCTTGTTCTTTATTTATGATCTTAGCTGTCAATGTTTAATATTTTATTAGTGAATTTATTTTGAATGGCATTTATCATCATTTCTCGAAAATTCTAAATTTCCTTTAGTTAATTATGAAAATTTAACTGAAAACGTTTCTTTTAAGTTCGCAACCAGTTAGGTAACTTAATTTGAATTATCGGTATAAAATTAATAAAATTGTCGGTTGCTATACGTTTAGCAGTTTTATGAATTTACTATTGAATTCAATGTCTTTTAATAATAATTAATTGTGATGTTTCATATCCGACAGCCGTCGTTGCACAACTAGTCATTTTATTTTTATATCCATACACACATAATATTACCGTGGTTGTTTACCTTTTAAAATAAAATATACCAGGTCAAAGGATAACACTGGCAGTATTCTAGGATATAAAACTTAATGGTCACATTTAACATATAAAATAATAATATCAAAACAAATATTAATAAAGAACAAAGAGAACCTAAGTTAAAGTTTGTTCTAATACTTTTAAAAGTATAAACATAATTGTAATAAACCTAGGTACAATGACCGGTGCCAAATGCTCTAAGAAGACTGAACCCTTTTGTTTTGATCTCGCCGTTCCCACGTACACTTTCGAGTGAAAGTAAAATCCCCCGACGGTTATTGACACTGTCATTTAACATAGATGCGTAGAGGACTGCGTATACATTTTGTATTTTTATAGATAATTAAGTCAAATATTAAGCAGCTATCTTTTAAATTGATTTATTCCGAGAATCGAGTGCAGTGTGTTCTCCACAAATATTGCTACTGTCTCAACTTTTAAAAGTAGGCATTTTGACTGGATATGTCATTTGAGTCGTTATATGGTCAGGTTTGAGACCACCGCCAATGCGTGCGCCGCTGGGACCGCCGCCGCTGCGCTTGTCCCCCGGGCCCCCCGTGCGTGCAGGCGTGTGTGCCCCCCGGCCCCCCACCGGGCGCGCCCCCCCGTGCAGTGCTGCGACCCCCGGGCCCCCCGCCGGGTGCACCGCCGCGGTTGCTCCGACCCCTCGTGCCGCCGCCGCCGCCTAAAACCTTACCCCAGATATCGGTACTCAGCGCTGCACCACAACTTATAACGAAGAAGGATAGCGGACAAGGTTAGTACAACTCGTTACTGTTACTCTTATTATTATTGAAGGAACACATGTTGACACAGGCTGTGTTTATTAATTATGCATAATACCCTCGATTCTTCTCTCTGGAACATAGATATTTTGAAAGAGATTGCTATTACTAATAAGGTCGCCTTTTGTACTAAACACATAATTTAAAATGTCTAATAGTGTACATGTATTACTATACAATATACGTTAAATAAAAATATGGTGATAAGCTTCCATCATGAAGAAAATCTTATGTAAAGTATTTGAAAGTGAATTCCTATAGGATTTCAATGTCGTCACCATCTTAGAATACACCGTTAATCAACATTAGGTGTGATTGTGTTACAAAAACTGTAAAAAAATATTGATTTCATAAAGATCAAATCTATAACAGACTAGCCAATATCCGCTACTTCGTCTGCTTTATTCATTGTCTTAATATGTTTTATACCACGTCACTGTTTAAAGCTTAACACCCTTCAATTCTTTATTAGTTCATGAGCACATTTAACATATAATATAATAATATCAAAACATATACTAATAAACAACAAAGAGAACCTTAGTTAAAGTTTGTTCTAAAACTTTTAAAAGAGTGGGAACGATACTTTTAAACGTTAAAAAAGCTCACGTAGCTTCAATGAGCAAGATTGAAGGGGTGTTTTTCAAGGTTAATTATTACGCAACTGCTTAGCGTGGGAACGCCGCACTGTCGAACAAAGGGAAGTGGGACGCGGACCGGAGTACGCGACAGGGCGTGTTTCATTTATTACACCAGTTCGTTTTTGCGTAAATCACCTGATGTTGAGTGTATATCAGTTTTGCGTTTCTCGAGATAATTAGCTCAAATATTATGCACCTATTGTTTTATTGATTTCGAACGAGAAGCAAATAATGAGTAATCTGTGGGAGTATTGCAACTATATAACCAGTCATGCTGTATATGAGATATCTATCATTATATATATATATATTAGGTAGTATAAAAAACCCTTTCACAACTAAATTACAGGGGCAACGATCAGTGCTAAGCCGCAGATAAGGAATTTATCTGCAGACGTCACAAGGTTCGTACCGTCAGCTTTACGGGTGAAACGTGAAGATAAAAAGGCCAAACCCGGTCACAAATCAACTCTCCAAAGACCAGCAGATATCCCGAAAGCACCTAGCAAAGATGATGCCTACTCTCAGTTTATGAGGGAAATGGAGGGACTATTATAACTGATTTTAGTGTTGCCTAAATATCGATAGACAATTGCTAATATTTCCAATGATATTATAATTAAAAAGTTGTAGATACGTTACCTACATGATATTTTGACAAAACAAATGATACGATAACGCACACATACGTAAAGTAATATTGTAACGCCACACTCTTAGATAACATGTGGAAGTAAGATGGCATATTCTCAATATCGGTGGTGAAAAAGAAATAGTTATATGTTGCTTAGATACTAGTTAGTTAGTTAGCCAAGTTTTAACAAGACGTTATCGAACCGCTTATGACGTGTCTAAAGCTTTGTAGTTATAATATCATTGAATATGTTCATAAACCTTTTGAAAATAAAGATTTTACGAATTCAAGATGTACTCTGTTATGTTAAAATTAATTGATAATTAAGTATGCTCATTGTTGTAATATTTGACCTCATAGTCGAATGAATATGAAAAATAAAACAAAAGCCGTTACCCGAATTGTTGTTTTCTAAAATTAAAGTATTCCAAGTCACGCCTTATAACATCAGCTATATGTCACTGAAAATCTCGTCGAAACATGGTCCAACAAACAGACGCACAGACAAACATTTTGGCAAATTGGTTTTTCGTATCCACTACCGTATCCATACTTTCATATCCATTTAATAAATAATTAATATCTTGACATTACTTGTGTTCAATTTTATTTTTTGCTTGTATAGACAGAATTGTAATTTTTCTTTTTTTGTAAATTTATTTTACACTAGCTTCTTCCCGCGACTTCTTCCGCGTGGAATAGTTACTTTGAGCTGACGCTAACACGCAGCGGAATCTCTCAAAAGGAGAAAAAAAAACGATTCTGAAATATTCTTCATTGGTGCTCCGTTCCTATTGGTCTTAGCGTGATGATATATAACCTATATCCTTCCTCGATAAATGAGCTAACACTGAATTTCTAAAATCGGACCAGTAGTTCCTGAGATTAGAGCTTTTAACTAAACAAACAAACCCTCCAACTTTTTTTTTTTTTAATGTCATAGGTGGCAATCGAACAGATGGTCACCTGTTAAGTGATCACCACCGTCCATGGACACTAACAACACCAGAGGAGTTGCAAGTGCGTTGCCACCCTTTGGGGGAAAAGTTTAGGAGAGGAGAGAGGAGGGGAGGTGGGCCTCCGGCGCTCTCACTGACCGAACGAAACGCAACAATGCAAGCACTGTTACTTCACGTCGGTTTTCTATGAGAGGGTGGTACTACCCCGGACGAGCCGACCCATTCATGCTGAAACCAGTAATAGTTTCAGCATAGCTCTACCATCATTAAAAATTTAAAAAACTATAATATTAGTATAGATACAGGTATTGGGTGTGTCGAATAAATAATATTACAATTAAATAACCAATAGTGAACTTGTAATCTCTTTATTTTTGTAGCTGGCAACTCCGATTTCCTTCATAAGGCAATACCACTATCATTTATTTATTTATATTTACAAATGCAAATAAGTTATCAACAAAAACTATTAATTTATCTCATTATTTTACATATACAATTTTTTACAGGGTGCAGTATATATATATATATACACATATCTATAGTCTATCTATATTGTATTGAGAATTTTTATACTCGGGTCTGTCGATTTTTGGGTTACAATTTTTGTTTGTGAAATACAATAAAAAATATGATAATATTGTTTTAATTTTCTTTAATTTCTTTAACTGTATATATATTTTAAATAATTAAGGTATAATAAATAGTGAATTTGAAGTAATGCGTTTGAATTTTGTTACCGTTGGAAAGTTTCTGTCGTTTGAAGGAAGAGGGGGTATCTGCCGTTTCTCGCAGTAGTGAGTTTTAGATATGATCCAAATCAGGAAGAAAGTTCATCTAGCAGGGTTTTTTCAAAGCTCGCCTGTCTAGCTACCAGCCTCAGGTTGAAAATCTGTCTCCAAGCATCTAAGATTCGCGTGTTTACGATATTAGACCACATCGCCATTTAACACAGTGCAGTTATTTTGCCGTACCACAATAAAAATAAAATAAAAAAAATAAGCTGAAAGTGTAGTCAAACGCTAAAACCTATGTAGTATTGAACAAAATATGCATATACCTTATGTACTATGCTTGATGGTAAGCACAGTGCAATCCAAAAACAATGGCGACCGCCGAGTGATACACTATTCCATGGCCGGTCGCCGCTGTCATGCCGGCCTGCGCAAAAGCTGGTTAAGCACAGGCTGATCCCGAAACGCGACCCGCAGAAGCGAATCGCTATGACGGGCTTTTTCGCCATATACATGGTGGTTGCGACCCAGTCGGGCTGTAAATCCCTACCACCCCGCTTTCGCCATTGCCTCGTTCGTTATTCAGCAGGGTGTGCACGTGCAGGTGAAGTTGGCATGGGTGTATCAAATCTTATGATGTTATTCAACACCCCTTACACCTCAACATTTGATAAAAATTGTTCATTTATGAGCTTCTGTTCCTAAAACACGAGTATACTTATAGGTTTTAGCGTTTTATCAGTCTCGCGTCGTATTAAATTGTGATGTGGCCTAAGGTGGGTTAACTCTTTTTTTTTTCGAACTGACTACGCTATTGACCTGGCAAGGGCTTGACAGCTACACCACACTACTAAGGCGACCGCTTAAGGCAATGAGCCGATTTTATTATGAAAACTAGCTCAAGGGTGCACAACACACCACGACTTGGGCGTGGGGGATGGGGATGATCTGTATTTTGTGTCACCGTATTTGCGTGAGCAGCGTACTCGAGGGCTCCACGCTGAGGGAACGGACCTAGGCTTGAACCGCTGCCGATATAATTAGAGTCAGGTTACATTTGGTAGGTTTAATATTTAGTGATTTACACGGCCGTAGCTAGAGGGGGAGCATTGTGGGGCAATGTCCTACCTTGAAATCAAAATGCCCTACCTTAAAAATACCAAAACCTAAGATAAATTATTATAATTAAATGGTTTGTTCATAGTTTGATATTTAAAAAAATGTAGCGATAGGTATCTAAACTTTTCCGAACATACCACGGTTTATAAGATTCGAGGGTAGATCAATTATAATAATTTTTTTACTTCCGCCCTAACTCAAATTCGACCAGCTACAGCTCTGGTGATTTCACATTTCAAATGGATGATCCTACGCCTTATTAAGTATTTTCACCATAAATTACTGTTGCACAAATACCATGGTAGCTAGCCAGTCGGATTTATAAAAAAAACTCTACCATGCTATGGTTTCAACATGTTATTTTCCTCCACCGGAGGTTCCGATTCAGTTGAAAGGATTCGAACCTACGTCCATCGACGCTGAGTCCGAACACGCTATCAACTAAGCCATCATCGCTTTATGTGTATTAATGTAGTTAACAAAAAAGTATTAAGACAATTTCCTAACTATGTAATTACGATCATAATTCACGGATACAAATATTTACATACAACCCTCCAGCTTTTGTAGGTGGTAGAGCCCTGCTGAAGCTATTATTGGTTTCAGCATGAATGGGACGGCTCGCTCGGGGTAGTATCACCCTCTCACAGAAAACCAACGTGAAGTAACTATGCTTGCGTTGTTGCGTTTCGTTCGGTCAGTGAGAGCGCCGGAGGCCCACCTCCTTTCCCCCTTTCCCTTCCCCTTTCTCCTTTACCTACCCCTCCGCCATACACAGGCTGGCAACGCACTTGCGACTCCCCTGGTGTTGCTAGTGTCTATGGACGGTGGTGATCACTTAACATCAGGTTTGATTAATACAAATAAAAAATACATGAGAAAAGTTCGTTTAATGTTTTTCATACAAAACGGCAATTTCATAGGTAAAGACCTAATATATACAATAGATTGTGTGATATTCCAGACCACAGCGCAATGGCAGTAGTGGCGCGGCGGAGTTAAACGATTTCTTGGCATTCGTTATGTCAGTCGGTAAGATACTCAATTACTCGAATGAGGTTGGATGCCATTCCAAAATAACAAAATTATCACAAAATATTTATCAATTTGTTTGTATTAGTGCAAATTTATGAGATAACTAAAGTCAAAGGAACGTTTACTATTTTTAGATTGTTTTTTGTATATCCACGAGTGATACAGTTAACTGTCACACATTTACCACGTGCTTAGGCTACTTTGTTGCATGTTATCAGTTATCATTGAATGTTAGTATGTGGTAAGATGTTTGTGCTGCGATTGGCAAATGTACTTCGTTCATTTATACATTGCGAGGCTAAAGAACAAAATATAAATAAATTAATGATACTTAGCATAAGCATTAATTACCATTTAAATTATTATAAAGAAGTAGAGTTTGTTTTTAGGATGTAATCTCCGGACCTATTGATCTATCTGGAAATTATTTCAGTAATAGTTGGCTAAATTAAAATAAAACATATTTTTGTTACAAATAAAGTGGACAAATCTGGTAGTTGTCAAAATGGTTGCTATTGTTTTAAGTAAAATACTCTCAAGTCGTATCACAATGCTATTTAATATGATAAACAAGAATGTTTCTGAGTATGGATTTTTGTTACTCTTTCACACAATAATGACATAACGGATTTTAGTTAAACTTGACGGCAATATAAATTATACATCAGAATAATACCTTTAGAATAGCTTTAATATATAAAAATGTTTTTTATTTACAACCAAAAAAAAACTAAGGGTTTTTTATATCATAGGAGGCAAGCGAACAGGTGAGTCACCTGATATTAAGTGATCACGACCGTCCATAGATACTTGCAACACCAGGAGAGTCGCGAGTGCGTTAGCAGCCTGTGTTTGAGGGGAGCGGGGATGGGTAGTGGGCCTCAACAATGCAAGCACTGTTAAAACACAATAAATATACAATTAGTCAAATAGACCTTTTAACGTTATGAATTTACGTACATTTGACAATTGATTTTTATATAGATTTAAGTGACGATAGTCTTGAAAGTTTGATAGATTGGTCTTGAAGTCTTGAAATCCAGTCTTATTAGGCTAAGCGTGTTACTGTCTTGTGTGGAATATCGTGACTTACCATCAGATGTCATTGTGGTTATATATTGAACCTTTAAAGTATGGAAATAAAAATCCATTTATTGGTTAATAATTTATTGAATATATTGATGTAGACACGAATACCCAACATACTTTTTAAATATACTACACTAAAAATCCTACAAAGAGTAAGTAGGTACATAAACCTTTGGACTGTTCTAAAGCAGGGTTTAAGCTCCATACAAATGAATCTAGTCCTTACAAAGCACTAGTTAACAGCATACGTTTAAAAATATACCGTATTTATTACAAAATTTGAAAAACTTGAACAATAACACATTATGTAATGTAAAATTATAATTATAAACGATTGGCTAGATATTTAAAACATTATATGGCAATTTGAGATCTGGGTGTTAAAAATCAACCGAAGGGTTAAATGACTCAATCCGAAAAAGCTATATATACAGGTTGTTAATATTATTTAAAAAAAATCTATTATATCTTAGCTCAACATTTGTTAAAATATTTCATAAATAGAATAGAACACGTGCTTTGTAATATGAATATCAGTTAGTAACAAAGCCCGTATGAAGATATTTAATAGGTATAATAAAAATTACATAACAACTACATAATTGCTCTTAAACACGTGAGAATGCTAAAAAATGTCTGATTGCTTTGTATTTTTCCTACAGTTACAATATATAAATAGATTTAATAACAACGTTAATCGTATATTAAACAAGGACCAGCCTTACAAATAAATATGATTGTGGTAAGTAAATACGCTTCAAGATGATTCAGAAAACGGAGTCACAAACGATAATTATTTTTAACAATTAAATGAGTTCAAGTTATTTTCTGTTCCGTTAGAGATAGCTAAATACATTTAATATAGACACAACAATTATAATATACACTGATTATGACAGACTAGTCAACATAAGTCGATTTGACATAGAATAAATAACCTCTTCTAATAACAGAACTGCATAAGTTCACCAATGGAACATGGTTGTAGGCAACATTTCTTTACGATACTTTGTTTCCATTCCCGTTTATTATCTTCGAATTCGTAATCTTCTGTAATAATAAAAATCATACAGTTATTGGCGTGGGCTAAACTGAGGCATTTTTTCCTATGTAGGTAGCAAAAACTAATTGGATTATTACGTAATAGTACCACAGATAAATAAAAAAATCCATACTCGAATGTTAGAGTAGTTGAAATGGATAAAAATATGTGTTACATATATATATATATATATAATCTTTTCTTATTTAGGACAGATTGATTTTTTGAAGTGAAACTTCTTTAGGCGCATGAGGGTAAAGTTTTTACAGATGTAACGTCACACAGGTATGCAACGGAAGTGACGTCATTTGCAGTAAACGCAGATTAAATAAATAAAAAAACTTTTTGATCTTTTTGAAGTGAAACTTCTTTAGGCGCGTGAGGGTAAAATTTTTACAGATGTAACGTCACGCAGGTATGCAACGGAAGTGACGTCATTTGCAGTAAACGCAGATTAAATACATAAAAAAACTTTTTATTCTTTTTTCTTGTTTGTATAAATATAAACGAAACTTATAAATTAGTTCGCCAAAGAAGTTTAACTTCTGACATGTGTACTTTGTACGCACGCACTTTTTTGTTCTTCTATAGTTCTGTTAGATACACGAAGATTTAAAAAGGTTCTAGAATGGGTCTAACATATATATTAAATTGATTTTTTTATTCTAATATACAATTACAAAAATAATATTAACTTCCACAGGGCGTTAGGACATATTTTGGCAAGCAAAAAAATTAAACTTACCTGAAGATACGTATCTAAGTGGGCATAAATTATTTAAAATTCTCTGAGTTAGTAATTCCATACAGTGTTTATAACTGATATCTTTATGAGACGAAGTAAGAATGTGAGAGGAAACATCACCATAGAAGCTCGCCATCATCAATGCTAACAGAATGTATTTAATTTGCATAGCGTTGTGTGATCTGTAAATAAATTTTCTATGTGTAAATAGCAAGCGACAAATCAGCAAGTACATTTTCTTTCTCTGTTTCATACGATTCTCTTTATTGATTTTTTGTTTAGTAAATATTAACAAGACAATGATCAATAATTATTATCCGATACGAAATATATATAAGAGTTGTTGAGGTATGTATGCTTGGTACACATATATGTTTCAGCAACTCATATATGTATGAATAGTTAGCTTAGCTTAGCTCAGATAGGTCGCGAATTGCATGCATCAGGTAACAGCCCAAGCCGAGGTGTGCCGTGCATCCTTGAGCTAGTTGTAAAATAAAATCGGCTGAGTGCCTTAAGCGCTCGCCTTAGTAGTCCGGTGAAGTTGTTAAGACCTTGCTAGGTCCATAGCGTAGTCAGTTAGAAGAAAAAAAATTTTTTTTTTGTCTGAAAATGTCCCTTTTATCTTGAAAAATTAATTAATAATGATCGTAGTTTATATAATTTTATTCTTATGTTATATATATTCCTTTCTTACGTATAATAATTTATGTGATATTATTCGCTCATTTATGCAAAAAGATTTCATATTTTTAATAATACTTATTTCATCTTTAAATTCGAGAAGCATTAGTTGTTTCAAAAGTTATAGTGAATATTCATCAAAAGCTTTATATTCGGCTATAGACTGAACTAATTTTAAGAATGCGCTTGTTCTGAAAAAATGCTTTTCGTCTATTGCAAATTGAATTGTACTTTCAGGATATAATATCATACTTTCATTATAAAGACATATAAGTTTTTTTATATAATTAGTTCATTTAATAAAATGTTGTTTACGGCGATATATTGCAGAAAATTAAATAGAAAAATGAACTCAACTCACGTTAAAGCAGTGACATTAAAAATAACGCACTTTCTTACCTTTAACGAGTTCTCTATTATATAGGAAAACTGCTTGCCAAGATGTGTCTTCATTTAATGAATAAATTTACCTAAAAATCTCTCTTTTATATCCAACGGCGCGACCCTTACAAAGATTCACTACACGTATTAAATTTTTCCAATTTTGAAAACTTTCAAACTTGCTTTCAATATTAGAATATTATTTTCCTTTAACAAAGTGATTTATATTCCGAACGCAACGTTTTAATGATGAAGTACCCGTAATTTGAATGAATCCGTATTTGAAACAAAACGTAAACATGTTATTTAAAAAAAACCCGAACATAGTTTATCGGACGCAGCGTCTTATCTAATATGACAAATACGTATGACCCGTGTCAGTAGGCCTGAATAAATAGTTGTTAACAAGCTTAAAAGAACTAGAGGTGAGAATACATTTACATGTTTCTGAATTTCTTTTTGATGAACCCTATGTGTTCTGAAATGTTTTTCTTTCATATTTCCCTATTTCAAGAGCACATACATTGTTTTATATTCCTTAATTGTTAAAAGGTTTGGTGTCAAAGCGAACATGCTACCCTTATTGGAAGATATAGTGTGTGACATATGTGTCTAGTGTATATGCACAATCAATACTTACGGCCTATTTATAGCTATATTGGACTAGTCCATTGGTCGGGAAACTCACTAGACAAAAGAGTCAAATAAAAACAATACAAAAGTGAAATTTATTCAAAGAGCCTTTGTTTAATTTAAGCTTTGCATATAAAGATATATTTTTATAATTTGGATTAAAACTACACTTTCGTGCTCAATATGTGTTTTTTGCGCTCGACTCTTTTCTGTAGGCTGACGTTTCAAAAATATATACTCGTCTCCAACAAGGTGAGTTAATAGATGATATTCGTCAGCAATAATCACTTTGTAGAGGCGCATACCGCCCGCGAGCCCCAATCCCAGCCGATCGCGATAGCGATGACTCCGACTCCGGCTCCGACATGGAGCAAGACCCTCCTGCTCAGCAGGATCCCCCTGCCGAGCAAGTCCCTCAGGCTGAGCAAGCCCCTCAGGCTGAGCAAGCCCCTGCTGCGGACGATGGCTTCACCACCGTCACGCACCGCAAACCGCGCAAGAAGCGCTCGAACTCCTCTTCCGACCCGGAGGACAAATTGCCCTCTAAAAAGATCGCAAACGTCGATGGCGCGAAAGTGCCAAAGGCGACACCAGCGCCCTCTAGACCCGACTCGCCCGTGGCTGCAGGTTCCGCAGTTTCGGGCAAGAAGCCCCGCCCACCGCCCCCCGTTACGATCCAAGACAAAGCGTCTTGGGTTGAGATTTCTAGCCTGCTGGAAACGGCAGGTATCCCTTACACCTCCGCCGTGAATACCGCTGTAGGTATTCAGGTGAAGGTAGCCACGTCCACCGCCCATCGCAACCTCACTCGTTTCCTTCGGGACAACCAGTGGGGCTATTTCACGCACTCTCTCGAAGAGGAGCGTAAACTACGGGTTGTGATCCGTAGAGTCCCCTCAGAACTCCCGACTGACGACATTTCAGACGACCTCAAGGAACAGAAGATTCCTGTTCGCGAGGTTCATCGTATGCGCTCTCCGCGCACCAGGGCTCCATATGATATGGTTCTCGTTGTCCTCGATCGCACCCCTCAGGGGAAAGCGATTTTTAATCTTACATCCCTTTGCGGCCTCTCCGGCGTCATAGTCGAGCCGCCGCGCAAAACGTCTGTGCCCTCGCAGTGTCACAACTGCCAGGTGTACGGACACTCCGCACGAAACTGTCGCCTGAAACCCAGGTGCGTTAAGTGCCTCGGCGACCACTCCACTAGGGAGTGTTCTCGCACGAAAGACGCCTCCGACCCTCCGAGCTGTGTTCTGTGCCGCGGCGTGGGCCATACCGCGAATTATCGCGGATGTCCCCGCGCCCCGCGCACAAAGCGCCCTCGATACCCCAGGCAGGCGTCGCCGTCTAAGACGGCCGCTGCCCCCGCCCGTCCTCGACCTCCGCCTCTCATGTCTCGAGAGGCCTTCCCGAACCTGCCGGGCACGTCTCGTGCACCGGCAGCGTCCGTACCCGCGACTAGTGCGCCCCCCCGCCCCTACCGGGCCCCTCAGGCCCCGTGGGCTCCTAAACCCGCGTCCCAGCACACTCCCAAACCTCCGGCGGCTAATCCTTCACAGGATGACCCCGCATACTCCTTTTCCCTATCGAGTATTGACTACGCAGGTCAACTACTCATTTTCCACGAGATCTCGGAGATCTCGGCGTACGAAGAGTGCTCTCGTAATCCGCTACTAGGTGCCGTCACGGCAATCCATAGATTTCCAGCCATCGCGGCTACACTACAACGGCTCGCGCGCGCAGCTGTTAAAAAATAAATAACTCAAATAAGATAGAGTAAATCGCGTATTTACGTCTATCTTCCCCTAAAAATAACCGTCAAACAATAATAATAATTTTTGTTATGTCTATTTTTAGACTTCGGTGCCGTCACCGTTAGTAAATTTAAATTCAATCTTATAAAATGCGTGTTGCGCCCACGCTTTTGTAATCGATCCCTATTAGCTCCCGCACACTTCGCGGTTCTCAATAATATCTCGAGCCTAGGTCGTCCCCGCGCGGAGCCCTCTTGATATTATTTTCGCGATACAGTGACTCACCTACATCACTTGAACAGACATATGAGATCATCTCTCTCACACACGTGCACATATATACACATGGTGGGAGGGTTTTGTTTTTTTTTCCCCCATCGAACTGAATCGAATAGTTTAAGTTCGTTTCAATCCGATATACACGTATTCATTTGTGAATCATGCAATTTCGATTGTATGGTTCACAAATGTATATATGTATGAATAGCTTAGAATAGTTAGCTAGGACAGACGTGTCTTTTTCCAGGAAACAGCCCAAGCCGAGGTGTGCGTGCACCCTTGTGTATGTTACCCAAAACCAAAATCGGCTGAGTGCCCTAAGCGCTCGGCCTTAGTAGTCCGGTGAAGCTGTAAAGACCTTGCCGGGTCAATAGCATAGTCAGTTTTAAAAAAAAAAAAAAAAAAACCGCCCGCGAGCCGTGGTTTCAGCCGGCAAAGGTGAAACCAAAATGCTATTACAGACTTCAAAGCAACGCAAATCCTTATTTATCGTTAAGCAATTTTTTTTTCTCGAACTGACCACGCTGTTGGCCTTTTTGGAGGACTCTACAGCTTCACCGGACTACTAAGGCGAGCACTTAAGGCACTCAGCCGATTTTGTTTTTAGGTAACATGCTCAAGTTACCTAAAGTCAAGTGTGACATGGAAAAATAAATCAGATCGAGTTTCTTGCCGGTTCTTCTCGATGACTGGGCTGTTTTCCGAACCGGTAGTAGCTTTGACGTTCATAAGCACCTTCTCAGGGCCTAAATTGAATAAAGGACATTTTGATTGATTTTTTTGAAGTGTGCACGGCACACCTCGGTTTGGGCTGTTACCTGAGAAATCCCGTATCATACACCCTTTAATCTGTTACACTCTGTGCACATAGGTGATTATATTTATTCATCAAACTAGGATTTTTTTTAGTGGAATATTTCCGGAACTAGGTCTCAAAGTTGTAATTATTTCAGCGCTAGACTAATTTAATAAATACAAAAATGTAATTACCGACTAAAATGCATATATGTTGTTTGTATAATTATATAGCATGCACTATAGAGGTCAAATAAAAAAATCGGACATTAGAAGTATTGTGCGTCGTGTGTTGGCGCGTATTTATTGACAAATTTTTAAATTGGGTATTATATAGTATGTAGTATGAAATTAACAATATAATATACATTTGTCGAATATTGAATTTAAAATACATTATTTTGTATTTATTTTTCACATAACAACTATTTTCATGTGAACGAAGTCGCGGGCATATCAATGTATGTAATATTATAAATACGAATCTGAGTTTGTCCGTTTGTTACGCTTTCAGACCTTAATTATTCAAGAGAACATGGTGAAAGTTTGCATACTATCTGGCAATCCAGAGGTACAAATTAACACACAGAGTATTTTCATCCAGAAAATATGGACAGTACCAGTATCAAATCTAAATCAATCCGAGTCAAGCTAGTTATTCTAGTAATTAACATGTCCTTATTATTTTCCATTCTAAGCAGTTCTTGGAATAGATAGTGTGGGTCTTTACTTTCATTTTAGTACCAACGACAACAAAGTACAATAGTACAATCTATATATCTATACATATAAAAAAATTTAGTGTCTGTATGTAATATAAAAATGTCATTTTTTAATGATTGGACATGAAAATATACTCGAGACTTATAACGAAAATGTATTTTTTAAAAGTTTTGTCGGTTTGTCTGTTTGTTCCGGGTAATCTCCGAAACGGCTCAACCAATTTTGACGGGAGTTTCATTGGCATATTGCTAAAATTACAACGGGTGACATAGGCTACTTCGTTTTATACTAGCTTTTACCCGCGGCTTTGTCCACATTGCTATCTACAAAACCGCTGGCCCGATTTTCACGGGACTTTCACTGGCAGGCAGCTGACCTTATAAGAAGTAATTTCAATTATTTTATTTTAGACTAGCTAGCATCCGCGGCTTCGTCCACAGTATTATCTGTAAAATGTTTGTAACGATTTACACGGGACTAATAGATAGGAGTAATTTCGATAATTTTATTTTAAACTAGCTGTTACCCACGGCTTCATCCGCAGTGCTATCTTCAAAACGGTTCAACCAATTTTCACGGGTTTTCTATTTTAGACTAGCTGTTACACAGAACTTCGTCCGCATGAAAGTTAGCCAAAATATGTTGTTCACTGTAAGCAGCACTCGCGGCTTCGTCCGCGGTATTATCTCTAAAATGGTTGGAACGATTTACACGAGACTTTTACTGACAGATAGCTGACCTTATAAGAAGTAATTTCGATAATTTTATTTTAAACTAGCTGTTACCCACGGCTTCATCCGCCGTGCTATCTCCAAAACGGCTCAACAAATTTTCACGGGTTTTCTATTTTAGACTAGCTGTTACACAGAACTTCGTCCGCATGAAAGTTAGCAAAAATATGTTGTTCACTGTAAGCATGCCCGTGAGGCGTACGCTGTACTGAAGTCCAAGAATAAATAAAATTGAAATTCATATAACTATATATATGTATGTAATTTCAATTATATTGTTTTTGGACATTTTGTTTTATTTATCGCGCTTTCGTCTACATATCTCAGTAACCATTGTAACATGTAAGAACATTGTATCGAGTTTAATTAGCACTATTTAAGTTGCCAAATATTAAAAACTGCTTAGATGGATATAAAGATTTATATCTTGATTTATATTTATGCAAGATTTCAAGACATCGGCTCATTCATTGTTTACAGTATAATTAATAATAGTAATTTTAAAGATAGAAGGGATTTTCTAATATGATATTAGACCATAAACGCATTACTTATTGACAATATGGACATATATCATTATCTATCTTTAAATAATTTTTTCATTAATTCCTTATACAGTGTAAATGAGCACTGAGGTAGTTATATAGTGGCTTAAGGTTCTAAATATGTTGCTGATGATAAACCTCATTTGACACTGTTAGTATATATATATCTAACGTTTACGTTACATGTTACTATAAGTGGCGTGCGTGTCGTACTTACAATTGTTTTTAAAGAGCTTTTCTATAATTGTACATGATCTCACAATCTCATATTTCTTTAATACAATTTTACAAATAATATTAATAAATAATCAAAGCATGTAAACATATTTAGTATACTTTTTATCATTTCCTTAATAAAATGTAACTTTCGAACATTATTTCGATTATGTGCAAGCTTATATTTAAGCGACGGTGTATTTAACATACTGTTGAATACGTAATTATTGTTTAATGTACTGCTATTGTTGTCAGTGTTAATTCATTCTATTGGATTATTTATTCGTGTTAATGAATTAATGATGCAATATTTATTTTGTCGTGTCATTATGCGAACATGCTCATAGTTTTATGTTAGGCACATCGATTATAAAAGTATTTAATTAATTTTATATTTTTAAGTTTTATAGTCATACTAACTTATACCGATGACTTCGTCTGCGATGATTATTATCCTAATAATATATTTTATTTTCATAACGAAGAAAGAAAAAAAAATCGAGAGCAATAATATACTTTACTTACAACATTTTTGAAGTGAAACTTTTTATAGCACGCTAGGGTAATTAAAATATTCGTTACGCGTTAAACGTAAGGTATGCATTTGTGTGTATTTTTTTTATTATAGCAAGGCAAAATGACTGCCCTTTACCTGATGGTAAGCACAGTACAATCCAAAAACAACGGCGACCAGCGAGTGACACACTATCCATCGCCGGTCGCCGCTGTCATGCCGGCCTGCGAAAAGCTGGATATGCACAGGCTGATCCCGAAACGCGACCTGCAGAAGCGAATCACTATGACGGGCTTTTTCGTCATATACATGGTGATTGCGACCCAGTCAGGCTGTAAAACCCTACCACCCCGCTTTCGCCATTGCCTCGTTCGTTATTCAGCAGGGTGCACCACGTACAGGTGTGGTTGGCTTGGATGTCTCATGTCTTAAATGTTATTTGACACCTCTTACACCCCAAAAGTGTAAAATATATACAGTGGACCCCCGGTAATACGACAAACATTTCGCAAGGCTAACTATCGAATTTGTCGGATTATAGAGTACGGCCCTTAGCCCAATATAACGTCTTAACCCTATAGTCCGGATTTTTTTTACAAAAGAGTACATTATAATCCGACAAATTACAGATCCAATGATAAGATTTCTACAGTACGTTATACTCTGAAGTACAAATCATACTTCATTATGTATGTCGAATTTAGTAAATTAAACAACACAATAGAGAGCTTACGTTTTATTGTAAAATTAACGTTCAATGCTATAAAACTTACAAAAAATAATAACTGTACATTAGGAAATAATTGTGTATTTACAAATAAATGTATATGTACTAAAATAATCAAAAACTATGGATAAAAATCCTAATATGATTCAATCAAGTTGTAACCTGTTCCACCTTGCATTACCTACATTAGCGAAGAGTGTAAAAAAAAAATCAATATTTAATATCCACTGTATATGTGTGTAAGTGTCTCTCTGGGTGTAGTTTTTATGACCTTATAGGTTTCGTGACTGTTGCAAGTTTGCTGCATCTACTACCTATAGACTGACGATCTATCTGTAGAGGTGTACTCTCCAGTCCATGTTGCAGAGCTCAGAATCAGGAATAATTCAATATATGAATGTGGGTTGGGTGGAGACACTCTGGACCACATTTTTTTCAATTTCCCCAATTTAGTATTTTATTGTATGATATTTATATAACAATATATTACGTCCTTCTGAATTTAATAAACTCACAAAGATATATATATTCTCCTTTTGTCAATATTTTGGCTAATTTTATGTTTCAACAAAATAACATAACATAACACGATAACTAACAGTAATTATTATGTAAATATATGTTTATTTAAGACATGATGCCTGTAAGTGTTGCGTTTGTCTTTATGTATTTCAATGGCCTAATCTAGAAGAATTAAATTGTATAATAAAAATTTTATACTGCCTATAAAGTGACTCTCCCATGACTGATTTGACATTGGTAAAATTAGTATCTATGAAACTCTAATATTAAAAAGTTGAAGTTGAAGTTAGTGAGTTTGGATGTTTGGGTTAATCTCTGGTACCTACTACTGATTCAATTTTGAAAATGATTTCAATGTTAGAAAGGTATATGATTACTTTTTTTTGGTAAATATATTTTTTTAATATTTGATGACAATAAATGTAATTCAAATTAGCAAAATTCTATAACATAGCGTGCGTTACCGGAATAATTTGAAATAAAGGAATAAAATCCGTAGCAAAATTCATTACTGTTAGCTTTACAAAAAAATATAAGACGCCATATATCTAAGTTTAATATCTCAGCCAAAAAGATTGTTTTTATGTGAAAAAGAAAATACGTTTTTTTTATATTATAGGAGGCAAACGGACAGGTGGGTCACCGGATGTTAAGTGATCACCACCGTCCATAGACACTTGCAACACCAGTGGAGTCGCAAGCGCGTTGCCATCCTGTCTTGAGGGAGATGGGGAGTAAGGGAAGGGGGAGGGGAGGTGGGCCTCCGGCGCTCTCACTGACCGAACGAAATGCAACAATGCAAACACTGTTACTTCACGTCGGTGTTCTGTGAGAGGGTGGTACTACCTCGAGCGAGATGACCCATTCATCCTGAAACCAGTAATAATAACTTCAGCGTGGCTCTACCACCTACAGAACTTTTCAATTACTAATTTAAAATTACTAAAGTTATTAGATATAGGTTTCATGTATACTTTACAAATTCATATTAAAACAAATAGCTAAATACCAAATTGAAAATTTAATGGAGACAAAGTTTACTTTTCATAGCATGTTAATTGATGAAGTTGGTTAGTAGACAATAATATAAAAACTATAAGCCGGTAAATTATTGCGTTGTTGCGAGGATAGTAAATGGCGCGTGGAGGGCCAGTGGAGCAACCCAGGCGATACCGGGAAGACATTTCTTGCCAATATATATAGGATAGTTTGGAATCACAATTGGACCCGGTCTGTGTCGCTACAATCGGGTTCTAGGGTTTTTAAGATTTTTCGCGTCTGGAAATAAAATTGGAACAGGTAATAACCGATTTTGCGCAGACGAAGCTAGAGTCATCTAGTAGTATATAAAAATGAGTAAATGTATAGTTTAAGTATTTATATTACGGCTACAAAGAGTAGTGATTATAAAATTCTTAGTTTCTTAAAACTTTAATGATAAATAAACTTATATGAAATGAAGATATCATGATTTATTTTTTAGATAAGGACTGAGTGTTTAAGAAGTGGAAGTAAAGATAAATTGATCGAAATCTATCCAGCGGTTTTTGCGGACACAGCTCGACGGCAGATCTCTATCAATATTTATGTAGGAGATAAAATTGTATCTTTAGAAAATGTAGCTTGTGAAGTATTTAAATATCATTATGGATTTTTCCATCAATCAGTGTCTATTATGATTACAACAAAAAGCATAATTATAATACTTTATGTAGGACTTCAAGATTTGATAACATAATCAAAAGAACGTAGGTACTTGTAATGTTTTTATATGACCACAGAAAAGGAGGTTCATAGTGTCCGCGATATTTGTGTTGGATACTCTGTAGCCTAAAATACCTGATTTATTTTGACCTATGAGTTATTTGATTGAGATGGTGTTGCTCTACGGAAATCCATCATTGAGTACTTAAGTGAACGCTACTTTGCACTTCCGTCCGGAAGTGACTGCCCCGTCACAATCGATTACACGTGTTTTGTTCCGTCATATCATATACGCTACATTCAGATCGATGAGACTCTACCGCTAACGATTTCAATTCGCCTGCTCGGACTGGAAGAGTCAACATCGATCTAAATATGTTCCATGTTGGATTAAATTATGTGTAATCGCTTGTGTGCAACGTGACATGGATCAGTGAATTCCGGACGGAAGTGCAAAGTACCGTCCACCCAAGCACTATATAAGTTACCATTAAATTCGTCTTAACTGTGGGAGTCACATAAGCTATAAAATATCCAAATACCAAGAGTACACTAAAAATTAAGTACAGTCGTCTCCAAACATTTAATAGCGTGGTTTCACAGACCAAATATAAACGTTCTGTTTTATTTTGTTTAGAGAGGCTAAACGACATCGATAACAAAAATTTTGATGAATCGGGTCTCTTAAATATTACTAGCTGTGCTCGCGATTCCGTTCGCGTGGAATTTAATATAAAAAAACATCGGAAGGTATTAACATTTTCTTATCTACTTTTCTCTCGTACTTAAGTCGCGTCGTCATTAAAATTAGAATAACTTTTGATAGAGTGAACCGATTTTAATGAAACCAAGACTAAATGTTACGCGAGGATATAGTTTATGATTTTCTTGGTTTTATGGTTAACGCACTACTTTAGCAGTGATTTGTGTTCATACAAAAATACAGACAGACAGACAGATATTTCTAAAAACGATTGAAATGTATTTTATTACGTATTTCAAGACACCTACCTGCAACATACGCGATCATATAATCATCATGCTTGAAAGTTTGTGAGGATGGATGCTTATTATTATCGCATATATGCGTGATACATGGCTGTATATATAGGCATATAGGCTATAATTTCTAAAAATATTGTTCAAATTGGCCTTAACATAATGATAAGTGTCAAGAACAGTGCTCGTCAATCTTTTTGGTCACAATATAACCCAAAGTTCGGGCTTGCGCATAATATCGACAAGAATTTAATTCCCGCTCTGGGCTTCGGAGCCATAGTTTTACGGTAAATCCTATTCTGGGCACGAACTAAAAAGTTCGCAACTTCTTATCTTTACCGTACCGTGAAGCTGTGGAACAATCTCCCGGCCAGTGTGTTCCCTCCTTCCTATAACATGGGGTCCTTCAAGCGTAACGCGAAGAGACATTTCCGCAGGCCGGCATGACAGCGGCGGCCGGTGAGGGTTGGCATGTCTCTCGGTAGTCGCCATTGTTTCTGGATTGTACTGTGCTCACCATCAGGCACAGTGTAGCCACTTTGCTGTGCAACAATAAAAAAAAATCAAAACAAAGTTAAAATATTATTATAGTAATCTAAAATTGACATTTATTTATTCTTAAATTGTTTCGATGTTATACATATAATATAATGCTTATACCTAAATTCCGAGTTGTCAAAAAATTAGGCACGGATTGTAAGTTATAAAAAATCCTGCCATCTTGCTTGGCATGCACAAGGAGATAATAATGATGTCATCTTTTGTAAAGATATATAGTCAGCGTCAAATGTTATGGCCGCTTTGAATGTAGCTTTGAACTCGACTTTGCGCATAGTACAGTCAAGAAGTTATTACAAAACAAATTCTAAATATTACCATAAGAATTTTAACATTGACATTTATTCGCTTTAACAGCTAATTTACGTAAACACTTTTTATTTTACATACATAGAGAATATGTATTTGCATAATATTAGAGATACAAATAAACAGACAATAAAAATTCCATCATTACTGGGATAATAAAACATCAGTAATAACTAGAAATGGACAATAGAAGTCGAACAATAGACAAAGGTAGAAAATAACAAGTTCGCCACATTATGTATTCGTCAGTTATAATTAAATCCAAATAACATTTAATCTCCCGGTTGACAAGTTTTGGTGATCGCGTACTTTAATTGAATGATCCGCCTTATGCAGTATTTGTTTCTATCTATGGGATATATCTTGTAGCATATATTGTGCAGGTATTATGGGTGCTACAATCAATACCGTTATTGTAAATAAAACATATTCATAATAAATAAATAATTTGTAATAAACAACACCCTTCATAGAAACATCATTTTTCGAAGTGGATGGGTCTTCTAATAATGAAAAATATACAACAAATAGAAAACAACGAAAATAGCAATAACATGTAATTAACAACAACAAAACTAAATTGACTTCTTAATGCAACTGTACTGCAACTAATAATGGCAAGAAACATGTGTTATTCCCCCTTTTTATTTTTTTTTTTTTTTTTCGAACTGACTATGCTATTGACCTGGCAAGGTCTTTACAGCTTCACCGGACTAGTCCCCTTTTACCTCACTGCGTCCTTCTGATACCTAAATTTGTGATCTGCGCATCTACTTCAGAGCGGTTAAAATGTTTGACGCGGGCTATACGTGGATGAACGTAGTCGCGGTTATATAGAATATTGTACATACATTGTTTGTATTGTACATATTGTTTATTGCAATAATTAGTTGATTTATGGGAGAATGGATGTTGTGTAAATATTCTAAGTACTTACATATACACAATTTTTGTGGTAATAAACTAAAAATTTGTACTAAAGCGCCTCTTGATGTGAATTATATTAAAATATATAGCATAAAAACATTTATATAAAAAAAAAACATACAATTGTGGCAACTTTTGTGTTGCAGTAAATCACATTAAAACTATTAAATATACTAACATATCTTGGTAGATACATCTATATTAATATTATAAAGAGGTAAAGTGTGTGAGTTTGTGACGTTGTAGGGGATAATCTCAGGAAGTACTGGTCCGATTTGAAAAATTATTTCAGTGTTATATAGCTCATTTGTCGAGGAAGGTTATAGGCTATGTATCATCACGCCAAGACCAATATGAGCGAAACACCAATAAAGAATATTTCAAAATCGGGGGTTTTTTCCTCTTGAGAACTTTCGCTGCGTATTAGCGTTAGCTCAGAGTAACTATTCCACGCGAACGAATTCGCGGGCAGAGGCTAGTTTCCTATATTCCCGGAATAGAACTTGCGGACATCCAATTAATATTCCACCGGTCAAACCACTCGACTACCACCGACTCATTAGTATAAATTACTATTATACTCTAGCATTAATAAAAAAATATTATTCATAATTGACCCTGTGAATCTGTGACCTTACAATTTATATAAGAGATATAATTGAACAAGTCTTTTCAAAGGCTACTTAAAAATGATTTTGTGGTTACCAAATACATATTACAATTTTTTGCATAGCTTTAATGAGTGTTAGAAAAAAATAACTCGAGCTTAGTGATGTAATGATTGATTATACTATAAATAATTTTCCATTTCCTACTTGTTAAGACATTTATTATGCACTAACAACCGCCAGTGACTTCATTCAAGTTAATTACAATTTAAAAAAAATATAGTAAATTATTATAATATATATATTGGCTTCCATCAATATCAGCGCTGCAGTAGTGCTGTAATGCACATATTTGCTAAATGGGTTTGCCAATTGTTGGACATTTCTTTTTTTTTAATTTTTCAAATGTCCTAGTTTTGTTTTTTTTTGTTTGTTTTAAATTTGTTTGTGTAATTTAATTTAATTGTATGGTTATTCGAACAATAAAGTATTTCCTTTTTTCTTTCTTTCTATACAATACACAGAGATAATGTAGCTTTCTATTAATGAATTAATTTTCAAAATTGGGTAATTACTTACAGAGAAAACTTCCCACAAACGTATTCACAACTGTATCTCTATAATACAGTTGCCTGCGACTTTGTTAGATTAGTATAAGTAATTTCATAATTGGATCAGTAGTTCCAGTGTTGCCATCTACAAACATACTCACATGTATATATACCTCTATAGTAGTGGAGCAAATTAGTTACCTATGCATTAACATGTAGTTACTCGATGATTCAATTTGACCTCTAGTGCATTGTTCAATTGAATTATTGAAACAATTATTGAACACTGTCCACTGGTCCACTGAACACTGGTCCAGTTATAATTTAGTACTTGTCGTATACTATTTTCACTATGGTCAAATAAGGGAAATCGGTGGTAGGGTTTTTAAGCCCGACTGGATCGCGACCACCATGCTGTAGCGAAAAAGCCCGTAATAGTGATTCATTCTGCGCGTCGCGTTTTGGGATCAGCTCATGCATATCCAGTAGTGAATGACTTTCGCCGTGGCTCGAGTACCGGTGACATGAATAACACTGGTCACCTCTGGACACGGACGGAGGTTGGTCGCTCACGCAGGCCGGCGTGACAACGGCGACCGGCGAGAGATAATGCATCTCTCGGTAGTCGCCATTGTTTTTGGATTGTACTGTATTCACCATCAGGCACAGTGCAGTCACTTTGCTGTGCTACAATAAAACAAAAATATAAAAAAAACCCCGTTAAAAAGTCTACGTGGGAGAAAACCACGAAAAAAATTACGGAGGAATGCCTTTTAAAGACCTCGGTTAAAATTCACTGTAGGAGAAAACCACTTTAAATAGTTATGGAGGGGTGCCTTCGATCGGTGGGAGGGAGGTAACCGCGTAAAAAAGTTACCGTTGGAGGAAAAATCGTTAAGAAGTTACCGTGGGAAAAACCTACGTTAAAAAGTTATAGGGGTAAGGCCTTCGGGCGTAAGTAGGGCGAAAACCTATTTAAAAAGTTACCGTGGAAGGAAACCATGTAAAAATGTGTGGAGTGGGTTGTGGACCTGACCTTCCGTTGCATTGCTTTGGTGGACGGAGAGGTAGTTTGACCGGGCTGTCTCGATGCCGGGTGGCTTGATGTCCGCGCTGAGCTTTGTCACCGAGGTATCATGGTGCTTGCCTTGCTTGATCCGCTGGCACTCTATTAGCGTGACAGATGATACATCGTGGGTTTTAAGTTAGTAAGACTCTGACACTCCACCCCACCGCTTCTCAGAGTGAGTGAGTGTCAAATGTAGGAAATTTTCTCACGTTAAAAAAAATGGTAGCTTATTTGGACGCTCCGTCGAATGACGTGGATTTGAGTAGTTGAATCTGAAACTAACCTACTACTATGCTGTGTTTCAATTTCAAGTTTATTTTTATTCAAACCTCACGTTTATTGTAGAATAGTTCGCTCGACAAAAAGTCAAATCACGCTGACGCTGAGCTGAAGTTTGGTAGGTATCGAAAAGGAACGCGACCGCGTCATAGCGTGGCGTATTTTTGTAAGGAAATGCATCCTTGATTTTTGTGAATTACTACTGTAATCGTGTCGATTTTTAATATTCTGTGTCATTTTAACGTTTTTAATTATCGTGAATTTAAAATGCTGCTAATTATTTTAGGTAGAGAGTTATTATTAAAAACCATGTATCCTTCTTACGAAAATAAGGAATTAATGAAAACATCGTTATTATATCTACTATTGAATATCAGCTGTCCATTCCGTTATTATTATTATTTTTATATATTTATGATCGGCCGAGTCGGTGTAACAAACACTATGCTACAACCAATAAGTGAAACAAGGAGAGCGAATGATGTTATTTACGCCCAAAGGCACGATACAAATATCCAATGTTTATTTTAACATATTTTCATAGCTTATAGGTATAAGATACCTGTATAATCGTTTTGTTGTTACCACGAGCTAGCACATTAGCTTGCCATAGTAATAAATAAGTTAGAAAAAATGTGATATATTACATGGAATAAATATATTCGAGTATTTTTATTTTTATTACAAAAAGTATCGCCGATAGATTAGATGAATCGTACATTTGGTCCATCGAGCTGGATTATATATCGGCAGGCGAATAAAATTGATACTTTTTGTCTTCGGTGGAACTCGGAACAGTGGAGCGTTGTTGAAAACGTATAACACGTGTAAAGGCACTAGTAGGAGGAGGTTGCAGATAATTCCAGAGTGAGTGTTGTCAAAATACAATTGATGTGGTAGACGGAGCCGAGAGATGTTGGTGTCCGTTCGTGTGAGCTATCGGTGCATGAAATAGACAAACTGAGGCACGGACGAAAGTAGTCACCAGGAAAGTTGGGCATAGTGGCGTCACAATACGTGAAGTAAAGTGTTAAATTTTGAAGGCGTTATATAATTTACGTTAAATGTAGCACTGAAAACGAAAATTCAATAAGGTATTGCAATTTATTACTTATAAAAACGTGTTGCGAGTTTCGAAGATAGATTACATAATATAGAATTAATTTGGGCTTGTTAAAATTTCATAAAAATATGTAATATTTTCTTGAATGGTTCATATTTGACTCCGTAATATGACTAATGTAATGTCTATGTTATATGGAATGTACTATTGAAATTTGTGTCACGTACGTCCAATTCTGTATAAATATTAATTTGTTATAAGCACAGAGGCGCTACTGTATTTCCAGTTAGATTTAAGTTTGAGAATAAAAATGGCTTATATAAATTTTAAAAAGAGTTCTATAGAAAGTTTAGCATTAAAAGGTTATACTGATGCGCGTTTGGATTCTTTGGAGCAGTTATGGTTAGAATTTTTATCGGGCCATAAAGAGACTATGCGTAATTACAGTACATGGGAGCTCAAAGATACAAGTTATTTGACAGATGATTTATATAGTACAACTGAAGAAATATATATTGATTATTATAAGTGTGAATTAAAACAGATTTTGGAGAAATTCAGCAGTGACCACCAAACTGTACCGACTGTTAGGTATGCTCAAGTTAAATTACCTAAAATAAATATTCCATAATTTTCAGGTAAATATTCTAAGTGGTCTACGTTTCGAGACTTATTTCTATCACTGGTACATACTAATGATAATTTGGTCGACGTTTAGAAACTGCACTATCTAAAAGGTTACTTAACGGGAGAACCTGAAGCTGTTACTTAGATACATACCGATCGTAGATACTAATTATAATAGATGTTGGAATATACTCGAGGAACGTTATAATAATAAGCGATATGTATGTCATCACATTTTACAAAGGATGCTGGGTCAAAAGAACATTGTAAATGAGTCTGCTAGTAGCTTAAAAGCGTTAATAGACACGACAAATATAAAAGATTGGGAGGTTTTGGTTATACATATCTTCACATGGAAGCTGCACCCAGAATCCAGAAAACAATGGGAATTTAATATTAATCAAGGTGGCTCATTAGATATACTTCCTTCATATAAACAATTTGAGGAGTTTATAACTTATCGTTACCGGGCCATTAAATTGTATCTGGATCCATTGCTAAACGAGATTATCTAAAAAGAACGTTATATGTAACAAATATAAATTGTCAGTTTTGCTTAAAGGAACATAGGCTTGGTTTTTGTAAAGGGTTTGCTAAGAAAGCCGTTGATGCTCTCTATAAATTTGTAGGAACTAACGGTCTATGTTTTATTTGTTTGGGAAAAGGCCACGTGGCGAAATATTGTCGGTATAAAGGGTGATGCAAGATTTGTGGAAGAAAACATCATTCCCTCTTACACCCACAAGGCAATTCGATAAATATTGGCGTTAATAATCACAATGCCTCAAGTGATGAAAACAAAACTTCTGCTGAAGATATAGCCACATGCACGGAACAAAAAATAATTTCATGTTTTGTGACAGGCAAGGTATATTACCATCATTTGTTACCTACTGCTTTGGTTATGGCCAAGTCAAAAATGGGAAGTTATCCGGTACGCGCGTTGTTGGATCAAGGGTTACAATCTTGCTTCATAACAGAGGCAAGCGTTCAATTATTAAAGTTGAGAAAAATGTCTGTGAAGGGACAGGTCTCAGGATTAAGTGTGTAAGCGTCTACATGTAAAGCTATAGTCATAATAGAAATAGAGTCATGCGTCGACCCAAGTTTCAGGATTAAAATTGAAACTTATGTGGTCAAAACAATTACTGGACTATTGCCAACGTGCAAAATTGAATGTGTCAGAAATCAAGGCATTATCTCTAGCTGATCCTAGGTATAGAACTCTAGGTAAAATAGATGTACTCTTGGGAGCCTGTGTGTATTGCAAAATAATTCAGTCTGGTGTATAAAAGGGGTTCAATTGGAGCACCAGTTGCACAAGCTTCGGTTCTAGGTTGGATTTTATTTGGAGAAACCAAATACAAATCTTCTGTGGTAAAGGCACTGCATTCCCACACGCGTGATAACGAACTCCTGAAAAAGTGTTGTGAACTTGAGTCAGAAGCAGAGTTACCGAGATATAAAGTTCTGAAAGAAGAAGAAATAGAATTTGAGCACATCTTTATCAGGAAAACTTACCAAGATGTAGAAGGACAATGAGGAGTGAAACTGACTCTTCGAATAGATGAACCTAGAGTAAAATCCTCGCGAGCAATCGTTAAGAAACGATTTTATTCACGGGAACACAGATTAAACAAGAATAGAGATTCGAAAGATTCATATGCGGATGTTATGAACGAGTACCTAGTTCTCAACTAGATGGGGTTAGTAGTTCCTGATGAAAAAATAAATAATTCCAAGGCTAACTAGTTACTTCATAATGCTGTCGTACGCGGAGGAAAGGACACAATTAATGTGAGAACAGTTTTTGAGACATCTTGTAAAGGTTCAAATAATATATATTTTGTGATGCGGTTGAGAACAGTTCCAATTTGTATGGCGGCAGATAATGCGAAGATGTATCGTCAAGTGAAAGTAGAAGAATCTTTTAGAGATTATGAAAGGATTCTTTGGAGATATGTCGCAAAATCCGAAATAAAACTTTACAGATTACGGAGAGTCTCGTTTGGAATTGCGTTCGCTACTTACTTAGTAGTCACGGCACTCTAGCAGTTTGCAGTCGACGAAGGTGCATACTGTTCCTTAGATTCTGACCGGATAATAATAAATTACTATATGGGTTACTTAATAATAGAATATCAGACTATAGCAGAAGAGGGAGTACAATTTTACCATCGAATGAACGAATTAGTAGCTAAAGGAAAACTTGAATTACTCAAATGGTTCAGCAATAGTTAAGAGTGGATGTTGAAATTTGAACAGATGATCAGGTTATGTTACCGAAAATATCATTGGTTTTGGCACAATCAAAAAGATATTGCAACTCCAGATATTAGTCTGTAGTTGATGGTGATATTGATGATATGCTGATGCTGCCCTCAGGTTATTTCCTTACCGTCTAACCATCGGCGACTTGGTCAGATCAAAGTGTGAATTCATGAATTTTGGACTCTTGAGAAGATGGCAATATATACATAGGATGTTACATGCTTTATGGTGCCATTGGTCACAGAAATATTTGACCATATTTTACCACAGATATATATTAAGAGAGTGGGACATTGTGGTCGTAGAAAGGATTGTCTTTCTTCATCCACGTAGTTGATTGGTAGAGTAACAGAACTATTCCAGGTTTGAATAGTATCGTTGGTATAGTAACTTCAAACATCAAAAATGAATTTCTTAAAGAACCCATTAAAAGTAATACTTTATAAAGAATGGCTGACAATGACAGATTAACTTTTAATGGACACTACAGACGTAGAAGCAATTGTGGAATTAACATTTTTCACTACGTTTGCCAGTATGTTTACTTGAATAATTATGGTAATCAAATATATATTATAACTTTAAAGACATTAAACAATCGTTTACGTTCAAATATATTGAATAAGTTGATTTATAAATGTAATTAATGAATTATTTATTTCATTTACATACAACGTGGAAGTTATTTATTGACTTTTAAATTATTGCCCCAAAATAAATTACAGATTATGTTCGAAAATATTGGAATTTTAAAATGGTGTATACCGGTTTTCTTAAATCAATCTTTGCTATATTATATCTTGATAATTAATAACAATTTTTATCGTACATATTAGTTGGTCAAGGGTTAAATGTTTTCAATTTGTTATGTTCACAAAATGTGTATTTGTGTAAATTTTACTTAGGTAATAATATAAATATGAGAAATCAAGATATTGGGGAACTAAATATATGACTTACATATAAAATCAAAGGCGCCAAAGTACACAGGTGGCAGGCAAAGTTACGAGACGGTAAAAATATAAATAAGTGAAAAAATATACATTATTTTTGTTAATCTTTTTGACTTATATTAGTTGAAATTTAAAAATATATATTCACATAGATAATTTACATAGATAATTAGATATAACTAAAATCTATGTTATTTTTTGCCAAAACCCTAAATACGTTACGTATTGTGTAGGCAACTTTAATAATATGATTATGACTACTGTTTTGTTAACTGGTTTCTCTTTTTTTTTCTGTCATTTGTATGATAAATGTGTTTTTTATTCGGAATGGACGATCGAATGAGAAAAACTATTTTTACAAGCAAAAAAAGCGCTTGATTTAATGAAACTGTTACGCTAAATTATCAGATTTCATCTCAGTAAGAACGAACATAAATCTACGTCCACGTCTATACAGTAGTTTGGCTCATAAAAAAGCATAGAATAGAGGACTTTGGACATAACAAAAAACTTTAAGGATGTTAGTATCACAAATATTAAAAGCAAATCATAATAATCATCAAAATTACAGTAATTTAGTATTTTAAATTCAAGTAATTAAACACTTTAATTATGTGAACTCTCTGAGGAAGAGCATAATATTATTGTCGTAAATTTTATTACCAAGTTATATAAATATTTTATGTTATTAATATAAAAGAATTACTTAACTAAGATAAATATCAGCCAGACAAGAAAGACATATTCTTAAAAATAAGTTCCTGTCGTTCTTATAAATAAGGTTGCAAGCCCGTAGAAAAATCAAAAGGACACTCCAATACCACTATTAAATCCTTTGAAAATTATCAAATTCTACTAAAAGAAGACATACCTACTGCAAGAGTTCTTGCATGTTACAAGCAAAATGAGTGAATGAATATGTGTTTAAGATAGCTAGAAAAAAAGAATGGGGTTATTACGAATATCCTCAGGTTTCCAAAGTTTTAAACGTAATCAACAGGCAAAGTCTTCTTTCTTGCAGCTATATACGAAAATAATTTCAATTGCTTTTTTATGGAGGCCAGAAGTAGGAAGTGCGAAAAATAATGGGAATTTTCGTTATCGGAACCCAATTTAAAATAGTGCAGCAAATATCTTTATGGTCTCTGGTTGCTTTGATACGTCAAAGATACACTGAGTGAGTGCAAGCCGCTATGGTCTTGGGTCGCCTCCATCCGTTGCTTTATCATAGGAGTAAGAAGTCCCTCAGACACAAGCTCACATTGTATAAGACGTGTATGCGCCCAGTGATGACATATAGCAGTCCGTTTTTGCGCATATGTCGAAAGATAATTTTCATAAGTTGCAGGTTCTTCAAAATCGCGTTTTACGTAAAGTGAACGGTGCCCCGTGGTACATCCGGAGAGTTGATCTACATAGGGACCTAGAGATGCCTTCTATCTGGGCGTACGTAAAATCACTTACGATTAGTTATTTTGAAAAAGCCGTGAATCATCCCAGTCCGTTAGTGGTATCCGCCGCAAAATACGAACCCGTACCAAACGCTGCGCGTTGTAAAAGACGTCCGCGACATATTTTTACCGACCCTCCCGATGAAATAAGCTAGTTGTCAAAATAAAGCGCTCGCCTTAGTAGCCCGGTGAAGCTGTTAATACCTTGCTGGGTCAATAGCGCAGACAGTACGAAAAAAAAACTGAGTGCGTGCAAAAATATTGAGACGTATTGTGAACGTGACTTATAGTAGGTATATAAAAATTAATGAATAGAAAAAAAATTCAATTCAATTGTGTAAAAAACCTTGTATGTTTCATTTGATACATAATTATTACTAGTTGTTGCCTGCCACTTCGTTCTCGTGAAAATAGTTTTGCTGTTTCATGTTTCACCACATTATCTGGATTATTTTTGAATGTGCTTTTATGTTTTCTTTGTAAATTTGGTATTTATTTATTTATCATAGAGAATCAACAACAGAAACATAAAAAAATGGCTAAAACATACATGCACATAGTTAAAATTATTTATGTCATTAATTATCGTTGATTACAGCATTTACCAACATACGATGCGGAATATATTATTCCTATAACTCTAATACATATTTTAAATACAGAGACTCTGTTAAATTTTAACATTAATGCTTTACTTTGCACTCCCGCCTACTGCAAAGTAGCGCCCACTATAATATCTAATGATGGATTTCCGCGAAGTAACGCTTTCTTCAATCAAATTAATACTTAGCTCGTACGGAAAATCTTCATGTATTTAACTGGAATTTTACTCTGAAAAAGTCTTTTAACTGCCAGTAAATGTCTTACCAAAACCAGTTTAGCCGTCTAACAGTTCAATGTGGAAAAACAACAGACACTCAATTTTATTTATATGTAAAGACTATTAATAGTAGATTATTGATTACGTAAAGTTGCGCACGAATAACTCCTCATATATATAAGGTTTTTACACGTAGACTTTGACAAAAAAGATGTTGAGTGGTAACTGGTAATATTTTCAATTGTATAAAAATTAAATTAACCTTGAATGTGTTGTAATCGTTAGTAATATTGGGTTCTGATCTAAGTACTAAAACAACGTATATATGTACGTATGTAAGAAGTTATACTTTTTAGCTTAAAAAAAGTATTAAATGCAGTTGATAACGTTTTTATTTAAAAATTAAAAATACTTTAAAAATGAATCTTCTGTATATCTGTATTCACAATCAAGTACGATACCAAAAGGAGTAGAATAAACTATTTATCGAATAACAATGTCATGTATAATGTAATCAAATAAAAATAAATATACCCGTAGAGCCACGATGAAGCTATTACTGGTTTCAGCATGAATGAGTCGGCTCGTCTGCAGTAGTACCGCCCTCTCACAGAAACACCGACGTGAAGTAACAGTGCTCGCATTGTTGTGTTTCGTTCGGTCAGTGAGAGCGCCGGAGGCCCACTTCTCTTGACCCTTCCCCGTCCCCTCTCTCTCTCCTAAAACAAAGGTTGGCAACGTACTTTCGACTCCTCTGGTGTTGCAAGTGTCTATAGACGGTTGTGATCACTTAAAATCAGGTGACCCTCCTGTTCGTTTGCCTCCTATGATATATAAAAAAAGGTGTGTGTGCGATTCACACAGGATAGAAGTAAAACTTCAGTAAATCGACAAAATAATGAGATGAATAGGAATAATAATAAGGGTAGGATAATTACAAAGTTTATTTGTTTAAAAATGAATTTAATATTTAGCACAACAAGATATAAAAATACTCACAAACACTGTTAAATAATAACACGTGACGCTGACTTCTTACTAAAAAGCTCTAATACGCAGCCGCATACAGTGTACAGTAGTATTAGCTCCCATACTTTTCACATATACTAAAACACGTTAAATGCTCAAATACGAGCAAGTATTAAACAGTGTGCAATATACATACACACCGACATTTGCTCACTCGCTCTGGCTCACTAATTTTTGTATTTGTGTCTCTTACCTGTCGTTTTTTTCCGTTGTATCCGGCTTGAAATTACAACGATTCTAAAGATGGTTCACTTCAATATACGTTTCGTATCCATCTTCCCTTCACCATAAAAATTTAAGCCATAGTTCATCCTTTGACAATCTTTGTTGTCAATAACTACTAGACAGAATAAAAATAAATAAAGAAAATAGGTTGGGAAACAGAGCAGGAAGATGTACTTACTATTTTTTGTCTGCTTAGTAATAATATTATTATCATATATATACTTATATAATACTGCATGATCACATTTAACAAATAAAATATTAATATCAAAACAAATATTAATAAAGAACAAAGAGAACCTAAGTTAAACTTTGTTCTATGACTTTCAAAAGTATAAACATAATCGTAATAAACCTCGGTGCAATGACCGGTGTCAAAAGCTGTAAGAAGATAATAAATCCTTTTGTTAGGCCGTTCCAACGTTCAAGTGAAAGTAAAATAATCCGACGGTCATTGACACTGTGGTCTAACATAAACGCGTAGAGAATTACGTATAACTTTTGTATTTTTCTAGATAATTAGGTCAAATATTAAGTACCTACTTTTTTTATTGATTTAGGGCGAGAACCGAGTGCAGAGTGTTCTCCATAAATATTGCTACTGTCTAAACATTCACTTGGTTTACCTAAACTTTCCTGATAAATCACTTTATCCGCTGGTGAAAACCGCATGAAATCCCGTTCAGTAGTTTTTGAGTTTATCGCGAACAGGCAGACAAACAGACGTGGCAGAGGACTTAACTATTCTCCATAAATATTGCTATTGTCTAAGCTTTCAGCCTTTGTTGATGCCTTTCCTCTGCCGGTTAATATAGCTTATAGAGATTGATACACAAAACAATGCAAATAATACAGAACCACTCTCAATATAGCAAGTTGACACTTAACAGATATTTTATACATACGCGTGGACCTTGCACGCAAAGCGGTTGCGTTGATTACGATGTCCAACATTTAACCAAATTAATATCGTTTAACCGTAACCACCATAACAGACTTTTGCAGACGAATAATGCGGTTTTATAATCTTTGAGAATTTGTTCTTTTCATGTTACCATAAATAGTGGGATCTTATAATATTACTACTGTACAAAAAAAAAACTGACAACAGATATTCAATACCAGGGAATATGTGTTTATATTATACATAATACAACAATAAATAACAAAGGAATGTAGTCTTTGAGAAGCACGGGTCAACAAACAGTTTGCCAATGTAAGGTGTAAAACATTACTGAATGTATTACAAAACTTTTTAAAACTTGTAAAATTACCATTTTTACGTGAAATGTATTATTAAATTATGTATTCATTTCCGCCATTTTGAGATTTAAATCATAATTCGGAAGCCGAGGGGTCGAGTACGTTTTTTTATGTTTGGTAGGTATCAATGAGAAAATTGGAAACAGTTTCCGTATCGCCGATGAGACGAAGCCTTTATTCGCCATACTTCATGGTTCTTACGTCTACTAATCTACGATAATTGTATTTTTTTTTAAAATAAAATCTCTATATTATAGAAATTCGAAAATTTTGTAAAGTATGGTCGAATTTTGACCACTGTAAAATAGACTTTAGCTTTCAATCGGCGACAATGCGCTTTTATTCTTAAGTAGACATCGAAGGAAGATAATTTTAAATTAGCAATAAAAAAGTTAAAGTAATCCGTAGTATTTATATTTTTAGTTTTTTTCTTCAAGTAGTATACATATATCCTCTGATTTTACGTATAAGCCGAATCCGCGACGGAGCTACCTAGACCGGCACAGTGACAAAGTTATTCAGACGTCAGTCCTTATTTCGTTCTCGCTTAACATATTTTCTGATCTATATTTGGTATAATAATTGCTCCAATCCTTAGAGACATGGCGTGATATTAGAAGCCTTTAACCTTTCTCAATCAATAAACTATAAAATGCAAAAGAAAAATCAAATGTAACTGGTATTTCCATAGATTGGCACGTTCAAAGGAACAAAAAATCTATGAGCTTTACAAATTAGCATAGACTAATAATTGCCCCCAGCTTATACTACTATAAAACATATACTAAAAATATTACCTAGCGCAGTTAAGTGGTGACTTGTGGTGAAATCAACAGCATAAAAACGTTCTTATGTAAAAAGCATTTATTGTCAAGTTCGGTACCCCTGATAGGTCCGAACCTTCGGATAGGTTCGACCCCCAGAGTGAAAGCTTCTCGCACACTAGTACCGTGATACAGTGATACTACATTCACTACCTAACAACACACACCACAGTGTAGTGTTGTACACGACACACAAGCACGCAGTTCTGTTCTGTTCGGTCGTGTAAAGGACCTATTCTCATATTTTGGTTAGTTAGCCTTAGTAAAAAATGACAGATCTGCAATACATGTTCGCGTTCGTACGGCACATATAAAGGTGCGCCGTGTATTTCATTAACATATCCATACAGCTTAGCTCCTTGGCTATTTTAGAACCCTTGAGTAAATTGTTATCCGGCTAGTGCTTTAAGAGCTCGCCCAAAAAATTCAGCGAAGCTGTGAAGGACCGTCGGGTTATCAGCTGATAATCAATTCGTGTATAATGGAGTTCGGTCAAAGAGTGTTACAGTTTGTCAATCTTGTCTATATATACATAACAATATATATTTTTATATATATACTAGCTGTTACACGCGGCTCCGCACGCGATTTTTAAAAATTTATTAAAGAAATGTAAAATTGTGAGTGGGTGTGTACATTACAGAAACGCTTTTTCAAAAACATTTGTAACTACGATACGAACGCCATCTACTGTAACATGTAACGTGTACATTAGATATATGAATACGAATAGTATATCAAATAGGATGGGATTTATCATCAGCAACATACCTGGAACTTCAACCTACTATATACCAAACTCAGTGCTCACTAACACTATATAAGAAAGTAATAAAAATTATAAGCTATACATTATCGAACAATATATTTTAAACCTTTTATTTTATAGATAGATATAATATGCCCGTATGGTCGATATACTTAAGTTATTCTTATACGTTGCTATAATAACAGAGTTATGTAGAAGCAAACGTGGTAAATAAAACAATATGGCCGCTAAATCGACCAAAAAGATGATATAATTCATATTACATACAAATATATTACTTTCGATTATGTATATTTATTCTTGGAGTCAATAAGGCACACGTCTCACGCGGTTGTAACATATTTTTGATCAATTTCACACGTACCAATTCAAATAAAAAAGAATAATTAAAATCGGTTCATAATTGACTAAAATATCGATTAACATACATAAAAAAATACATACAACCGAACATAGTAACCTCCTCTTTTTTCGAAGTCTGTTAAAAAAAAGGCCTCTGTCAGCTTATCTGTTCGCGATAAAGTCAAAAACTACCATTTTCATGCTGTTTTCACTAGTAAATAGAATGATAGATCAAGTCGCTTTGGAGATTACCCAGAACAAACAAACAAATAGACAAAATATAAAAAAAGTTTATTTTGGTCATTTGTAGCCATATCCATTCATCAAAAAGTTGTTATTTTAATTGTACATACACAAACTTTATTTTTATAATACGTAATAGAGAACAAATAAAAAATTGGAAATAAAAGTAGTATAAACTTTTTGAATAGGAAAACATAATAAACTTTGAAAATGTTAGCGTTGATACTTACCACATAACTTCAGAATTGGCAGTATAGATTAATTCCTTCGCCTGTCCTATTGGACGAATATTATTACTACTACATACCACGTTACCATGGCAACGTATATAATAATAACGAAATCTCTCAAAAGCAAAAAAAGTGCCCGATTTTGAAACATTCTTCATTGGTGCTCTGCTTCTATTGGTCTTAGCATGATGATATATAGCCTAAAGCCTTTCTCGATAAATAAGCTATCTAAAACCGATTTTCTCAAATTGGACTGGTAGTTTCTGAGATCATAGCGTTCAACCAAACAAACAAACTCTTCAGCTTTATATATTAGTATAGATAGATGATACCTCTATAATGCTGTTTCAAACTAAAGAATTGTAATATGTTTTACGATGTTTAAACGCTTTGTTCAAATTTGCAACGATATTAAATTTTGCTTGTCGTTCCGGATTCCTTAAACTCTTATGTTACGACAAGATAACCAGTTTTGACATGGGTTTTGAATATTTTTTATGTAAGTTCCGCCCACATATTAAGTAATCTTTTTGCAGCGTTTAAAATCTTTTTGTCTATGTTTTTTTACTTGACCTGTTAGATAATTATATCTTTTTGCTATACGTTCCATTTATTCAGAGTCCCGAAACGGGCATAAAATTCTCGAAACACCAGTGTTCTGATATGACATGAATTAATATTACATATTCACAAAATCTTCAATATTTTATTACAAAATCTAAAAATAGGAATGAGTTCTTAAGAAAAATGTCAATTATTATCCTCTTTGTCTAGGGTTCGTGTATTATATAGTTACTAGCGGGTCGGGCGGACGTTGTCCTGCTTTGATAATAAAAAAAAAACTAAAATGCAACCGCAGCGCCACCTACCGGGTCTACCAATCTAAACCATTCTCGGATCCATCGGAACACGCACACAAAATTTCATCAAAATCGGTCCAACCGTTTAGAAGGAGTTCAGTGAGATACACACGTACAGAAGAAATTTATATATAAAGATAATATAGATTATAAAATTATAGATTACTAACTTCTCCCCGCGACTTCATCGACGTGGAATAGTTACTTTGGGCTTAAACTATCACGTAGCGGAAGCTCTCAAAAGAAAAAAAAAACGATTTTGAAACATTCCGCATCGGTGCTCTGATCCTATTGGTCTTAGTGTGATTATATATAATAGCCTTCCTCGATAAATCAGCTATCTAACACTGAAATAATTTTTCAAATCAGACCAGTTGTTTCTGATTAGCGTGTTCAAACAAAACATACAAACTCTTCAGCTTTATAACATTAGTATATAGATTATATTTTATAATATAGTTTGGGAATTATACCATATTAATGTCAGTCTATTTGTTACATATTTTATTTAAATAATTGCTAAAATACTCGCACTTCTAGCAAGAAGATATTCCAAGCAAAGCTTTAGAAGACTATTCTTGCTTGTTATATTACTTTTCAATTTGATAAAATGTTTTATTATGGAGTTGTTTAGGATAAATTAGCGTCCATTAGAATAAACTACCTCTATGATCGTGAGATATTTCATTTTATGTATTATTTTAGAAATCTCAACTGAATTAGACGCCTTTAAGGTATCATATATAGTAAGGTAAAACTTGATATCCCTTTTTAAGCGAATTGGACGAACGGATGAACGTGAAATTTGGCATAGTTAAAGTATATATGGAGGAGAAGTGCAGAAAGCTATTTTTTTTAAATAAAATGCATTATAAGCATATTAAATTAATTAAAATATAAATTACTCACACTACTGCTAGAAATTTAGATTACATGTAAATGAAGAGACATTTTGACAGATCCGTCACTTTACTCTTAATTAATTACCTTTTCGATATTTTTAACATGAATGACTTTGCATGCCTTACATGCCCTTTGAAATGAACTGGTCATATTGTATGTTAATTTTATAATAATATAATATGTAAATTCATAATATATATATACATTAATAATGAATTGGTAAACAATTTATCTTTAGTACATTTATGGAATCACTGCAATAATTATTATTCTTTTTGGTCTTATTGGATGTCAAAATGTTTAGGTGATAGGACTGCTTTCACTTCATGTTGTCATAAGAGTAAAGCAATATTACCGAAGTCAACATCAATACTATAATATTTAGTATTTTTATGGTGAACTCACTTCAAATGATGATTTAATAAATAGGAAAATTTGTTTGCTCATGAAAGTAATCCATCACTTGGATTTCCGCGGTTACAATGATACAGTTCAACCTGATGTAGCAATTATATTTAGTACAGTTGATGATTAATTTTGAAGAAAAATAAATTCATTTTCAAAAGTTAATGGTAGTATTAAAAACAACTTTGTTTTGGATTCGTCATATGATTCTATTGTATATCGATTATTTTTCCAAACGATGATACTGGGTGTATCACTACTCCTTATAATGTACAGGCTACATTTAATTCAATATCACCCAGAAATACCACCTACTCATGATATCGTATAAAATTAATTGATAATTGTGCCATAAGTTGCGATAAATTTCTTTATTTTCGTAAAGTTATCTTTACTTAGAATTTGAGAGCTTTACCACCTTATGTAACCGCCAGTTTTTGTTTTAAATTTATAATTAATTTTTCATTTAGACATCGATTTTTTTTATGTTTATATAATTTAAAAAAGTGGCAAATAACTGAGTAATCATGATGAAAACCTTTGATAATAGAACCCGCATAAAGTTCAAACTTTAAAAAAACAATGAATTATGGTCGAATGTCGACCACTGTTAAAATATAGCTTAAAATTACTACATAATTTTAAATGCGGAACTTCTCTGTAGTCTTTAAATAAACAAAATCGATTTGCGTCACAGACATATAATCTAATAACAATAATGTTTGTTAAAAAAGATTCATAAATTTGTCTAAAAATAATTTACGGAACAAGTTGACGTCCTTAGAGTATTGAATATCTATTTAATACGAAACATGATATTGTCGTCCCATTTATCATCCAACAAGTTTATCCGCTTGACCAAAATATTTTAATCCAGTCTGTATAAGATCAAGAAACGAATAAAAGGTACTGAGATGTCCTTGTATTGTGTCAATATTTTGTCATCGTAAAATTTACATTTTATGCAGCCCTTTGTTTATAAAACAATAGTTACAATATACAATAGTTTTAGGAAGCATTTAAATTAACATTTTGAATAATTTAATTGATATTTTATTACTCCGTCTGGTTTAGAGTCACATTGTTACCATGTACTAACATGACGTCATAAGTGACTAATGAAATCAATTCCACTATCAACTGAAGTAGTCTTAGCGAGTTAGTTTTAATACAATTACCTATAGAATATTGCATACGAGTTGAATGAGTGAATAACGATCCAGAAAAATAGTGAATACTGTATAACTTCTTACCCTTATCCGACCTAAGTAGGGTTGGCACAACATGTTTTCCTTTTCCCCTGTCCTCGATGTCATCTCAGTATTTTTTATAGGCATATATATCATTTTTTAACACAATCCATGCATATATTTTTCAGTCTTCTATTACTCCTATATCTGTCCATCTTTAATTGTCACAATCAAAAGGATATGTGATACAGCGCGCTATTGTATACCTGTACCAAAATTATAAAGAGGTAAAATCTGGATCGAATAAACCGATTTTGAAAATTCTTTTACCGATAGAAAGCCACGTTAAGTGTCATAAGCTATATATTAACCCTACAAATGAAAAGATTTTTTGTGGTAGTCGGATTTGCAAAGTAAGTCGAAGGAAAAACGGTCGAACGAAAATGTTTCTTACGAACTCTGCCTTAACGATGAGAGATATATGTTTGAGATCTAAAGAAAAGTTATAGGGCCTGATAATGCCTACAAAAAAGACAACGACAGCATCGGTGTTATTAAAAAAAAGTTAAATACGTAATTGAACCCTGGCTTTATTAAGGCTTTATATTAAATGCACCGCGGTCGCTGAATGTTCGCCATCTTGCTCTTTTGTCTCGCTTGAGTTACGTTAGGTTAAACTTGTTGTAAAAAAAAAAGGTTAAACTTGTTATAAAAGGATAACGTGAACTTGCATCGGGCGAGCGCGGTGTATTTATTAGGAAACTTTTTTAAACCAAGTATTTAATACGTATTTAACTTTTTTGTAATAACACGGCATATGTCTAACTTCAAGGTTTTTTTTATTATCAGGGCGGGACAACGTCCACCGTGCCCGCTAGTCTATAAATAAACAAATAATATTAAACTATGTGGCTTTTCCGCGTCTGTCTGTGTGTTACCATAATTATTATAAATTACATAACGGATTTTGATGTGTTTTCACTATCGTGTAGAAAATTTCTTCATTATGTGTAGAATACATGGGGTTGAAGATGATGTCAGGCCTCGGTGATGTATATTTTTTTCTAGGCGATATACATCTATAAAATATGTTTAGAATACATGGGGTTGAAGATGATGTCAGGCCTCGGTGATGTATATTTTTTTCTAGGCGATATCCACCTATACAATGCTGAGTCCCCGCTGCCCCTAGGTCTGCCGACGAACAGGCTAGGGGTGGATCCATGTGAGTTTCATGTGGTTCGTCGACCCCGGGCAATGTTACATGTCCCATATGAGTGTCGCTCATCACCATCTACCTCGTGACTGTAATAGCAAAGTATGAAGGGCAAAGGCGAATTGTTGGCGCCTTAAAACCGACTAACTAGATAAGGGAGACAACCCCGACAGAAAAACCAATGTGTAACCTGAAAAGGTTGCCCCAGACCGTAAACCTGTGGTCATGTTTCGCAGGCATGGGGGTCTGAGCTTAGCCACTTGGACCACGAGGTAGGTAACCTCTCTAATAAATCCCCCAATCCTACAGTGAGGCACGTGCTAAGAGGATGTATGACTGATGGGTGAATTCAGTCTATAACGACCAACCTCGACATAGCAGGCGAACTGTCGTTGATATTAATGCCTTCTCTCAGGGATAGGCGTCACCCTGGGAGTGACCACTTATTTCGTCCTATTCTCGTGGGAACACAATGGATAACAATTTCAATAATAACTCCACTAATCCGAACCAAAACACAATCCTACTAAGTGATGACGAAGCTAATGATATAAGATCAAACAACTCCACCATACACCAGGCAGCACAATCACCCTTAACTGGAAGCCAAGTTGGTCAAAACAACAAAAAATATGTGCAGCAGGCTTTTCACCCAAGTCTTTTCAATAGACCTAGGAGTGCTTCTACCGGAAGTGCTAAGCTCTCAGCCGATAAGGAAAATTATCCCAAAGGCTCTCAACAAGAAAACAATATGAAATCTGTTGACTTACCCGAGTGGCAGAGAGTACCAGTGAGTAGAAACCCTAACAAAAAACGAAAGTTCATAGACTCCCAGTCTCCAGAATCTGTTCATGTGTCAAATAGTTTTGATGGACTACCTACTAATGCTGACACACAAGAAGCAGACAAGCTTAAGGAAAAAAAGGCTTATAAACCTCCCCCTATCGTCTTATATGGTATTGAGAATGTAAACAAACTTACTGAATACTTAGAGACAGTAGCCCCAAGAGAAACATTTACATATAAGATTATAAACAAAAACCAAATAAGAACTATGACTGAAGATACAGAAGTCTACAAAAAGTTAATATCAGCAATTAGAGAGAAAGGTCTTATTGGCCATACTTTTAATAGAAAAGACAAAAGAAACTGTAGACTTGTTGTTAAGAACCTACACCACACAACGCCACATCAAGATATCAAAGCTGCATTTGAAGAAACAGGGAACCTTGTGATTGGGGAAATCATCAATGCTAGATTTGGACCAAACAAAAAGCCTACTACAACATTCTTTGTAAATCTCCAATCAGGACCTAATAACAAAGCTGCTAAGCAAATAAGATATATCTATCACCAAGCTGTCACTATAGAAGACCCAAAAAAAAGGAATACCATTGTCCAATGTCAAAGGTGTCAACAGTATGGACACACCAAAAATTACTGTATGAGACCAGCTCGCTGTCTTAAATGTGCAGAATCACATCTGACCAAAAACTGTCCAAAGGTGGATCGCTCCACTCCAGCTACATGTGCTCTCTGTCATGGCCCTCATCCCTCAAACTATAAAGGCTGTGAGGTTTATATAGAGATCCTGGCCAGAAAAACACAAAAGCGTACCTTTCCAAGAGAGGAAAGAAATCCATCTCAACTTCCCATCTTTGAACATAGTAACCAAAAAGAACTGAACACGAGCCATACCCACAGAAATATTCAAACTAGGAAACAGTACAGTGAAGCACTTAAAAATAAACTGCCAGACCAATCTTCCAAACCTGAAACTGAGCTAGAAACCCATCAAGAAATTTCTTACACAGGAATAGAGGAAATATTCTTCAAACAATCCCAAAAAATAGATATTATCTTACAACAAATGAGTAACATGTTGGGGCTCTTGACAACACTAGTCAATAAATTGTCATTGAACTAAATAAACTAAAAATAGCCACTTGGAACACAAACGGCCTAACTCCCAACAAAACTGAGGTTGAAACTCTATTAAAAATCCATGACTTAGATATTCTACTTGTATCTGAGACTCACTTCACTAACAGGAGTCTTATAAAGATAAGAAATTATAGTATATACATGACAAACCATCCAGATGGCACTGCACATGGTGGAACAGCTCTCTTAATTAGATCCTCAATTGAACACTATGAGCTACCTCAGTTCCAAACAGACCATATCCAAGCTACCACGGTAAATATCTCGGATAGAAATGGCAACTTCAATATCTCATCTGTATATTGTCCTCCAAAGCACAGAATCACAGAGGAACACTTCAGTGCTTACATCAAAAGTCTAGGCCCTCGTTTCATAGCAGGTGGAGACTGGAACTCGAAGCATCTGCACTGGGGCTCTAGACTAATTACTACACGAGGCAGGGAACTTAAAAAATGTGTTGATAGGCACCATCTTACAACAATAGCAACGCCTGAGCCTACCCACTGGCCGACCGACCCAAGTAAATTGCCAGATGTCTTGGATTTCTTCTTAATGAAGGGACTCTCTAGACTATTCTACCAAATTGACTCTTGCCTAGATGGATCCTCAAACCACATTCCTGTTATACTTACAATCAGTGCCAATGTCTTGAGGAATCAGAGTAAACCAAGGCTGTATAATAATAAGACAAACTGGAATCTATTTCGATCCCTGGTTGAGGACTCCTTGGAGTTACAGATCTCTCTAAAAAATGAGGATGAAATTGATGATGCAGTCCTAGAGCTTACAGTTGCAGTTCAAAAAGCTTGTTGGAATAGCACAGAGAAGGCAAAACCAAAGAATGTAAGACAGACTTTTGTGCCACACAAAATTAAAGAAATAATCGTGGAGAAAAGGAGGCTACGCAGAGTATGGCACTCGAGTCGGCATCCCGATGACAAAAGAACATACAATAATTATAGTAAAATTCTGAAACAAACAATAAAAGAAATGGAAAATGCCACAGTTGAGTCAAACCTGTTGTCGCTAACTGCTGCTGCAAACACAGACTACTCCCTATGGAAGGCATGCAAAAGTAGGAACCGACCTATAAACCCAAAGCCACCTATACGACTAGAAGGAAACAAGTGGGCCAGAACTAAACAGGAAAAGTCAATAGCCTTTGCTGATCACCTTGCCAAGGTATTTGTTCCTAACGAAGCTACTACTGGCCTTAATGAAGTTGACTTAGACCAGATCCTTCAGCAAGACTTCCAACTTGATCTCCCCATAAAAGTAGTCACACCAGGAGAAGTCACAAGAACCATCAGTCAACTAGATAATAAGAAAGCACCAGGATTTGACCTCATAGACAAAAAGGTCCTGTCAGAGTTTCCACGTAAAGCAATAGTATATCTGACTACTCTATTTAATTGTATCATCAGAACATCTTGCTTCCCTTCACTATGGAAAGTCTCACAAGTAATCATGGTCCATAAACCTGGAAAGCCCGCACATGAACTGTCATCCTACAGGCCAATAAGCTTACTTCCCATAATGTCTAAGGTCTTAGAAAAGATATTACTTCGGCGACTCTCACATGCTATGGATAAAAATTCTGTAACCCCAGACCACCAATTTGGGTTCAGACCTGAGCATGGCACCACTGAACAGATACACAGGGTGTGCAAACATATCAGTAATAGTTTAGAGAAGAAAGAATATTGCTCTTCGGCGTTCCTTGATGTTCAAATGGCCTTCGACCGGGTTTGGCATAAGGGATTACTCTATAAAATTAAGCTACTGCTACCTCATAGCTTCTACCAAATATTTGAATCATACCTCAACAATAGGATATTCCAAGTTAGAGAAGATGACTGCTCATCAGGTTTTCATGAGATTCTTGCTGGTGTACCACAAGGCTCCGTACTCGGCCCGGTTTTATATACCATATACACTTCTGATCTGCCATTAACACCTGGAGTTACAATCGCTACCTATGCAGATGACACGGCGATATTAGCCTCTTGTACAAACCCTGCAGGAGCTACTGCGAAACTTCAGCAAAGCCTTAATAAAATAAGCAACTGGTTTAATAAATGGCGTATTAAAGTGAGTGCTAATAAATCAGTGCAAGCCACCTTCACCCTGCGTAGAGAAACTTGTCCTCCTGTTAAACTTAGTGGTAGAGAATTACCTCAGTGTGATACAGTCAAATATCTTGGGCTACACTTGGATCGCCGGTTGACTTGGCAGAAACATATAGAAACAAAACGCAAAGAGGTCAATCTCAAATACAAGGGCCTGTACTGGCTCCTGGGAAGAAACTCAAAGCTGTCACTTGACAACAAGCTCTTAATCTACAAGGCTATTATAAAACCAATCTGGACCTATGGGATTCAGTTGTGGGGAGCCTGCTGCGAATCCAACATAAATAAGCCATAAAAAAAAATTAAAAAAAAAAAAAAAAAAAAAAATGTGTAGAATACATGTATCTCTATAAAGTTAAGTAAAGTAGACGTATTTTAATAAAACCGAAAAAGAAGTTTTCGAATATCAAACGTTGATAACGATGAATAAACCTTATGGGATATATAAATATAATTTACTATAATATTCCATCTGAAAAATGACTACAAAAGAGTCCGTGATGCTATATGTTTATAATCTAAGGATAATCAACAATAACCGTCCTTGTCTTTTATATATTAGTACAAATAATTGGTTATTTACGATGCTATTTTGACTAAAACTGTCATAATCCTTGTCCAATTAAATACTTGTTACGTTGGACATTTAATGTAGATGAAATTTGGCTTTTACAGAATATTATTGCATATAATAATAAATATAAATGAATATTGATGATAGATACCACACAATTAAAATAACACGCAACAGAACTGAAACTTTTGTATTAGAGTTAAAAAAATACAACAAAAAGCCAACGTCACGCTATGTTTTAAGGCGGCCACCCATCCAAGTGAACGGGATCATGTTATGGGTCACCAAACCTGATCCTATGACCTATGACGCCTCGTTAGTATGTTTTACCCATGCAAAACTAGGGTAGTGTTTCTATAAATTCGATATGAATATTAAAACACATTGTTTTATATTTATATTTTTTATGTAAGCATACGATTCTGTAATAACAATTTAAATTTATAATTTCAGTTCCTTGAGAATCATCATCTGGTTTTGTAAGGTGGTCAAACGTGTGCAAGCTTTGATAGAAATAATATAACGCCACACCTCATTCCGGTATGGAGCAGTGGTGCTTGCTTTGCTTTGTTTGCTGCAGTATGATATATACGTAACAAATATTGAGTTAAACATTAATGAAGTGTACCAAGTTATCATCGTAAGTAGCTACTTTTTTTAGTGGGGTTTATTTAGGTGTGTTAGAAGGGAAAATGTATTGCCGTAATGGTTTCGGTTGTGCGTATATATGAATCTGAATGTGTATTAAACTAGACAAATATTTTGGTACTAATGTCATAGGAAGGTATAAAATACGCAGCTGTGTCTACAATAAAGTGTATAGATTAAGTAAGAGTGTTTATTTTAATTTTTAAACGCTGCGAGAACATTTATTCAGCCTTTCGATCGCGGCTTCACTTGCGTTTGATGGATGAGATCTATCCCTCGGGAAATGTACAGTTTTGTAGGTGGTAGAGCCACGCTGAAGCTATTATTGGTTTCAGCATGAATGGATCGGCTCGCCCGGGGTAGTACCACCCGATCCATAGAAACACCGATGTGAAGTAACAGTGCTTACACTGTTGCGTTTCGTTCGGTCAGTGAGAGCGCCGGATGCCCACCTCCCCGCTCCCTCACACCCTCCTCCAAATACAGGCCGGCAACGCACTTGCGACTCCCCTGGTGTTGCTAGTGTCTATGGATGGTGGTGATCGCTTAGCATCAGGTATTCCCTTTTACATCTTGACGATTTCATACATTGATAGCTAAGTAAAAAAGAATGGAAGAATTAGCACGTAGTTGCGTGTGGCTTAGCTCGCTGATCTTAACAAGGCACTAGTCTACACTGGCACTAGGTTTTGTAACCGTTTACCGATGGTATAATTATTTTTCAACGCAGTTACGCTCAGAACAGTTTGCAAGTTGCAAGATTCAATGTTCGTTTAAGCATTAAAGGGCTTTCAGGTAAATTAGTGGACAGATACATTCCATTTCATTAAGAAAACTAATATAGAATAAGATTTGTGCTAACATGTAAGTACCTAATAAAAGTACGGAACAAGTAATATATAAATGTAGGTAAAATTTTGTCCTTTATAATAAACTGCGAATAATACGAATCTTCTTCTGTACAAAAAAATATGAATAGAAAATTTTTATACAAAAGAGTTAGTGAATTACAGTAATTTATTTAATATTATATTTAATAAACTATAATAATATTGTTAGCAATTTTTAAAACAATTATTGATTACTAAAAACAGAACTGGCCAATTTAGATATGAACTGGTAAGAATAAATTCTATTTTTTTTTTGAACTGACTATGCTATTGACCTGGCAAGGTCTTTACAGCTTCACCGGACTATTAAGGCCAAGCGCTTAGGGCGCTCAGCCGATTTTGGGTTTTGGGTAACATACACAAGGGTGCACGCACACCTCGGCTTGGGCTGTTACCGAAAAAAGACGCGTCTGTCCTAGCTAAACTATACTAAGCTATTCATACATATATACATTTGTGAATCATGCAATGAAAATTGCATGATTCACCAATGAATACGTGTATATCGGAAATAAAACGAACTAACCTATTCGATTCAGTTCGATTGAGGGAAAAAAAGTAAACCCTCCCACAATGTGTATATATGTGCACGTGTGTGAGAGAGATAATCTCATATGTGTGTTCAAGTGATGTAGGTGAGTCACTGTATCGTGAAAATAATATCAAGAGGGCTCCGCGCGGGGACGACCTAGGCTCGAGATATTATTGAGAACCGCAGAGTGTGCGGGAGCTAATAGGGATCGATTACAAAAGCGTGGGCACAACACGCATTTAATAAGATCGAATTTAAATTTACTAACGGTGACGGCACCGAAATCTAAAAATAGACATAACAAAAATTATTATTATTGTTTAACGGTTATTTTTTAGGGGAAGATAGACGTAAATACGCGATTTACTCTATCTTATATGAGTTATTTATTTTTTAACAGCTGCGCGCGCGAGCCGTTGTAGTGTAGCCGCGATGGCTGGAAATCTATGGATTGCCGTGACGGCACCTAGTAGCGGATTACGAGAGCACTCTTCGTACGCCGAGATCTCCGAGATCTCGTGGAAAATGAGTAGTTGACCTGCGTAGTCAATACTCGATAGGGAAAAGGAGTATGCGGGGTCATCCTGTGAAGGATTAGCCGCCGGAGGTTTGGGAGTGTGCTGGGACGCGGGTTTAGGAGCCCACGGGGCCTGAGGGGCCCGGTAGGGGCGGGGGGGCGCGCTAGTCGCGGGTACGGACGCTGCCGGTGCACGAGACGTGCCCGGCAGGTTCGGGAAGGCCTCTCGAGACATGAGAGGCGGAGGTCGAGGACGGGCGGGGGCAGCGGCCGTCTTAGACGGCGACGCCTGCCTGGGGTATCGAGGGCGCTTTGTGCGCGGGGCGCGGGGACATCCGCGATAATTCGCGGTATGGCCCACGCCGCGGCACAGAACACAGCTCGGAGGGTCGGAGGCGTCTTTCGTGCGAGAACACTCCCTAGTGGAGTGGTCGCCGAGGCACTTAACGCACCTGGGTTTCAGGCGACAGTTTCGTGCGGAGTGTCCGTACACCTGGCAGTTGTGACACTGCGAGGGCACAGACGTTTTGCGCGGCGGCTCGACTATGACGCCGGAGAGGCCGCAAAGGGATGTAAGATTAAAAATCGCTTTCCCCTGAGGGGTGCGATCGAGGACAACGAGAACCATATCATATGGAGCCCTGGTGCGCGGAGAGCGCATACGATGAACCTCGCGAACAGGAATCTTCTGTTCCTTGAGGTCGTCTGAAATGTCGTCAGTCGGGAGTTCTGAGGGGACTCTACGGATCACAACCCGTAGTTTACGCTCCTCTTCGAGAGAGTGCGTGAAATAGCCCCACTGGTTGTCCCGAAGGAAACGAGTGAGGTTGCGATGGGCGGTGGACGTGGCTACCTTCACCTGAATACCTACAGCGGTATTCACGGCGGAGGTGTAAGGGATACCTGCCGTTTCCAGCAGGCTAGAAATCTCAACCCAAGACGCTTTGTCTTGGATCGTAACGGGGGGCGGTGGGCGGGGCTTCTTGCCCGAAACTGCGGAACCCGCAGCCACGGGCGAGTCGGGTCTAGAGGGCGCTGGTGTCGCCTTTGGCACTTTCGCGCCATCGACGTTTGCGATCTTTTTAGAGGGCAATTTGTCCTCCGGATCGGAAGAGGAGTTCGAGCGCTTCTTGCGCGGTTTGCGGTGCGTGACGGTGGTGAAGCCATCGTCCGCAGCAGGGGCTTGCTCAGCCTGAGGGGCTTGCTCGGCAGGGGGATCCTGCTGAGCAGGAGGGTCTTGCTCCATGTCGGAGCCGGAGTCGGAGTCGGAGTCATCGCTATCGCGATCGGCTGGGATTGGGAAGTTGTTGGAAGCCTCGATCTTGGCATAGATCGAGGGAGCGGGCTTCGAGGAATGAGGGAGCTCGGTGCGACGCTTTGCAGCGTACGCATCGTAATCGTCTACGAGACGAGGACAGATAGCGGCTATGAAGCCGCGGAGGCTAATGAGCTCAGTCTCTAAGAGACTGATCTCTTGTTCAGCGGCCATACCGGGGCCTGAGGAGGGGAGTGGGGCGGGGGAAGACATGTGAAACCTCCCTGCCAGAGGGGCAGGGGGGCGCGCCTTAATGAATTTAACGGACTATCCCGAGTCCGGATCAAAGGGAGCTGTGGGCGATGTGCAATGCCTCACAGGGGACCTACAGTGCCTAGGGGGAAGCCCTAACACTTCTTTCTTCTCTTCAGCCGGCGCGGCGACACGACGCGTACTGATAAGTACGATTTCAGGCACTGAAAAGTGCGGTTTACAGGCGCACCGAAAAGTGCACTCTTTGTCACTCCGAAAAGTAACAAAGCCCGGCCGCCTACACGATTGACACCCGTACGATTGACACCTTGTTCTAGAACACAAAATATCAATTAAAACAAAGCAAAAGAAAGCGGAATAAATTGTAAAAACTTACTCGGCTTGCTCTGCCTCACATCGGACCTGTGAACAGCACACGGAAAACACAGAAAAAACACAAGGAAATAACAGATAGGTGCGTAAGCAAAAATAAAATCCTTACTCAACACGTCGATGTAAGTTACGAAAAAGAAACACGGAGCGCACGTGTGTACGCCACCGCGTCCTGATCGGAACTCGCCAATAAATTCTAACAGTTAATCACTCGTTAAATAACCAACACGAGTTCGGACTGAGCTATCGCACGATATGACGGCCACCGAAAGAGTGAGTCAACACGTTTTTTTTTTCTCGAACTGACTACGCTATTGACCTTTTTGGAGGCCTCTACAGCTTCACCGGACTACTAAGGCGAGCGCTTAAGGCACTCAGCCGATTTCATTAGTGAGTCAACACGGTAAACGCCGCTCCTTATATGGGCCACCGCAGTATAACTACCCTACATTTTTATTTTCTTCCAACAATATTATAAAGCTGGAGGGTTTGTTTGTATGTTGACGCGCTGATCTCATGAACTAATGGTCCGATTTGTAAATTCTTTCAGTGTTAGATAGCTTATTTATCGAGGAAGGCTATAGGCTGTATATCATCACGCTAAGACCAATAGGAACGGAGCACCAATTAAGAATGTTTCAAATTTGTTTTTTTTTTCTTTTGAGTGCTTTCGATGTGTGTTATCGTAAGCCTAAAGTAACTATTTAGTAATACATAAAAGCTATGTAAAAATACTGTTAAACTAAACTATTAATGTGACGGTTAAATAGACAATGAAAGCGTATGTATGTTCGTTGTAAAAAATGTTGAAAGGCGATTTTGATATATACTGAAGCGCATTTATAATTTACTCTAAAATAGCCTTGCAAATCTAATCCACTTCCTAAACGATATCATTAATATTGGCAATCATAAATGTAATAGCTATAACCGCATTGAAGAATATTATAGTAATAAAAATAATATATTAATTCATAAGTTCCTTAATAATTTCCATATAGATTCATATTTTGCACAGTATCTAAATTAATTCACAAAAATCCGCTATCGTCTATACATACTCGTATAGCAAGAATGTAAATGTAACGTATCTGTACTTTTTAAGATGTTTGTGGAAAGAATTGCAACAGGTTGGAATACGTGAGAAAATACAACTTAAAGACAAATACAAAATACAATCATTTTAGAAACGTCAGTCTGTCTGTTTTTTTGAAAACCTGATTAATAAAACCTCACCAAGAAAATAATAAAACATATCCTCGAGTAATATTTACTCTTGGTTTCGTTAAAATCGGTTCACTCTATCAAAAGTTATAGTAATTATAATGAAGACGCGACTTAAGCAGGAGAGAAATGTAAAGAAATGGACTTAATACATTCCTTCGATCAACAATAACTAGATAAAGGGTCACGTACGAAATCGATGCTAAAAATTGTCCGCGTAAATATATACTTATGTGTAGCTATTTGTTTACTAAGAAAGGGAGCAAAAAAGTTTTAAATCAGTTTTAAGTTCAACCTAATTACAACCATAACACGTAGTAATAAAGTCAAAAATGTTCAAAATATTATCTAATACTTACAATAAAACGAGCAAAGCAATAAATTATTCCCCTCAAAATGAAAATACAACATAAACAACATTTAGTGTGAATTCAACCTTAACACGTAATGAATAAAGTACGTTTTCCCGTTATTGTGCGTGTTTGTGAGGGGCGAGGCCAAACATTTGTATCACAGGTTTAAAATCGGTAATTTTGTTCAAAATTTGATATTATTTGTTAGTTTAAAGCTTACAATATAACTTATTCTATGTGTATTTAGCGAAAGTAAGATACTCCGGCCGTTAAATTGCTTTTTCGGGTATTATTTTTGTATCTTTTGAATACACTGCGGCGTTTGAAACGTGCTTACATTGGCTGTGTTTCAAACAAACTAAACAAAATAAAAACTTACATTTCAAGTGAGCTGTTATTTACCGAGACGTATTTTTCGCGCCGAGCTGATATCTAGTTATTGTTGATCGAAGATACATTCAAATGATTTTATTAGGCACTGTTTTTTTTATATTATACTCCACGCGGATGGAGTCGCGGGCATAGCTAGTAATAGCTAAAATACGAGAGTGACTGTACTCAATTGAAAATAAATAAAGATAATCTGACAAGTCATCAAAATATGCATACCATTGGTGTCATTGGTTGGTTTTATGTCGGAGCCCTGAACCAAAGATAAAAATTATCAGTGTTTTTAAATGTTTTGCTGGCCCTAAATTTTGTTTTGAACACTGTGTTGAATGCAACATCGGTTCATTTCACGAGATATATAAAATGATATTTTAACTAAAGATACGTTACCTACATTATATTTTGACAAAACAAATGCCACGATAGCGCACACATACGTAAGTAATGTAAGTAAGACCCCACACTTTCTTAGATAAAATGTGCAAGTAAGATGGAATGGATGGATGGAAGAAATGTGGCATATTCTCAATATCGGTGGTGAAAAATAAATAGTTATATGTTGCTTAGATACGGGCGGATTGACGGGATTGTCAAAAATAAGCTAACTAGGGGTCCTTGATTTGATTATTTTTGATGACATAAGGGTTGGAGGTCTGGGTTATGATTATGAATGAATGAATGAATACTTTATTGCACTTTTTGTTTGTACACTGGCGAGCTTAGTGCTATAAAGCAATTTCTTCCAGCTAACCAGCGGTATTGTTGTCAATCAAATAGTTTTGTAGGTAGTGCGTATACAGAGGTCAAATATATACATAAATAAATAATAAAATAAATATTAGTACATACACGATAAAACATATATACAGACTTACATACAAATATATACAATAAACAAAGACAATACATATATACACAGCAAAAATTAATTATAAATACAAACTGTAAAATCACAGGCACTCTGACTCCTGTTTCTCAAATAAATAGCGTTGTAGTTGGATTCTGAAGTTATGGATCGTTTCAATATCTTGAAGTCGACGCGGTAATGTTTATGTCAGCAATAATTATTTATTAAGCCACATTTAAAAAATACTTACATTAATATTTACGTAAACGTGGGAAGGGGGTTTTTGCTAACCAGGGGGGATGGTCAGAAATTACAAAAATTCTACATATGCAATGCTTGAATGCCTTCTGTTGGTTGTTTTGACGGTTTTACGTTAATTAAATTTCGTATATACTACGTTGAAGGAATTTTATATTATTTAGGAAGAGGTTTATCAAATGTATTTTATAATTTTAGGACACAAAATTAATTTAGTACAATGATTTCTAAACGATATACACGTATATACTATACATATATCTAACTATTAATATGTTATACAAATCAATCTTTTTAGGTTTTACTGATAAAAAACAGCGCCATTTCACAATACTTATCTATAGATATAATAAAAATGTAACTGACCGCTGTCTGTACATTAAGTATATATGAGAAAAACTATTATTAGGGGTCTTTATAAATGCAATAGAACCCAAAACAATGATTTTTAGAATTTTTGTCTGTTTGTCTGTTTATCTGTTTGTCTGTGCGTTTGTGCACGCTAATCTCAGAAACGCCTTATCCGATTTAGATGTGGTTTTCACTGATATATCGTGGTAAGGTTCCCTTAACATTTAGTGTTTGGTTCATGTCGATCGGTTCGTAAATAAAAAAGTTATGCCAATTTAAAGAATCACGTCGAACATTTGTTAAACTATCTATCTACTGTTCTTTCTCTTTTCAGTAGCATTGACTGCAACTTTACTAAATTTCATTATAATAATAATGGTCTATATAAAATTATTATGATTACATAATAATAATAAATATAAGGTAAAAATGATCAGTTTCGGAGAATTAATATAACCAATGTCAGTTGACCTCAGATCTATATGATCAATCATATGAAATTGGGTTCAGCTTAGGCTGGTGATGTAGGTTGTACACGTCTGCGCAGGTATATAAAGCGCGCCGAGAGCCGCGCCGCTGCTTCGTAGTCCGGTGAAGCTGTAAAGACCTTAACAGGTCAATAGCATAGTCAGTTCAAGAAAAAAAAAACGCGCCGCTGCTTACAGCATTCAATTATTCGCAGCAAACGCACGTATTCCGGAGGCGCATGGCGTAACAGTTGCATTCGATAACACTGACTGTTTGCATAGTTCATCTATTCTATCTATCTTCTTCTATATACATACATATAATAAAAATGAAGTGTGTGTATGTAATATCAAAATAAATTTTATCACTGATTGGGTATGAAAGTATACACGCTTCTGATAACAAAAATGCAATTTTTAAAATTTTTGTCGGTCTGTCTGTCTGTCTGTTTGATCCGGGTAATCTTCGAAACGGCTGAACCGATTTTGTCGGGAATTTCACTGGCAGATAGAGAAAATTACAGCGCGTTACTTAGGCTACTTTAAATTAGACTATCTGTTAACCGCGGCTTCGTCTGCCATGCTATCTTCAAAACGATTCGATCGATCTTCAGATCACTTTCACTGGCAGATAGCTGATCTTATAAAAAGTAATTTAAGCAATTTTAGTTTATACTAGCTGTTAACCGTGGCTTCGCCCGCTGTGCTATCACCAAAACGGTTACATCGATTTTCACGGGACTTTCAATGGTAGATAACGAACCTAATAAAAAGTAATTGTGGTTATTCTATTTTAGGCTAGCTGTTACCCGCGACTTTGTCTGCATGAAATTTAGCAAGATTTCAACTTATTCTTTATTTTTAATGACAGAAATAATTATCGGCTTATTGTTTACAATTCGACATTATAATTATTAATAACATTAATGATATAGAGGTCTTCCTAATAAGAGTATTACGTAAAGAGTTCCATAATACAATTTGTTGCGGAACAGACAAGCGTTTATTTTTTGTATAGTCACTAAATCTTAATTATAATAAGGGCAATGTATATTAAATGTAATGTAAATATAAATCTTTATAATAATATTTTTAGTTATTGTTTCAATAGTTCCTTATACAGTGTAAGTGAGCACTGAGGTAGTTATATGGTTGGTTATGGTTCCAAATATTATGCTGATGACAAACCTCATTTGGCACGCTCTTTGTATTTATATATCTAATGTACACGTTACATGTTACTTTTAGTGGCGTGCGCGTCGTACTTACAATTGTCTTTAAAGAGCGTTTCTGTAATTGTACATAGTCTCACAATTCTATAATTATTTAATA